>BPLQ01011645.1:144669-583297 GCA_021605075.1 Caerostris darwini | reverse complement strand
CCCCCCCCCCCATTAGATTTAGACCCACTGTAGACATTTATTTGGGAGTGAAAAATTGAAACATAATCGGTTATTATTTTTGTGCTTACTATTCTTACATGTAAACATATACTAATAATGATACTAAACACATTTTGGAAAGAACTATAGAACACTCAAAATGAAATATAAAAAAATATATAAATATAAACGAAAAAAAAAAAAATGAAACCATTAAAAAATATTTATTTTACTAGTGCCACATGTGTTTCTCCACTCTTTCACTCATCTTTTGCAAATCCATCTCCATTTGGGTATTTGTACATCGTAATTAGTGTTGCAGGTAAGCGTCCGTTATATTTGAGCGTGTTTTAATAAAAGTTAAGTTTTTCCTGATAATTTTGAAGGTTCATTTTTGAATATAGGGATGCTCACATAATGTATTTTTTAATACGTTGTTTTTCACTATTTTGGCCATTTTAAAATAAATATATTTTGTAAAAATCTGAAACATCTTACGGGACGGAAGGCGGGCAGCGGGTTGGTCACCCCTGGTTATCTGTTATATTTATTTTCTGAAAGTATAACATTTTTGCCAACAGGAAAACAGAGTAAAAAATCCAACGGATGTTTGTAGTGGATTCCGAACCACTACAAACATCCATGGCACCGCCGAGACTCGAACCCGAAAACTGTGCTACCAAGCACCAGAGCACTAGCCACTCGGCCTTCAGGCCCCTGCAATGCTATATATAATCTACAGCATTGGAGGTACAATGAACATAAGTGACGTCATAAATGATGTATTATCATCCATCGGAGAAATATATAGTCTATTATGGATTTTAGTTCATTTTCTTACACTACCAGGTGCTTGAGCGACAAGTCATTCACAATGGATACCACACATTTGCAGCGGATTCAGCGTTATCCAGAGCGCAAGAAGAGGCAAGATTTACTACATCCTACTTAAAGTACTTATTTAAACGCTTTTCTGAGGTTTATCGGCTCGTAGACTTGAGAAAAACCCAATGAACACCATCCAGCATAGCTACATCAAATTAAAGTGTCAAAACACTTGTTCATCAACCATTTTAAAGAAGAAAGGATTCAAAACATAACCTTTTCTTCCGAAACAACCATGACCTAATCTTTATTGATGCTTCAATCAACCCTAGCATGAGTATGCTTCGTGTGTTGTATCTTTGATGCAAAAAAAAAAAAAGAAAGAAAGAAATTATTGGGAACCTGTAAGAACCTTGTTCACTTCTCAACAGACTCTTGTTCAAACACGCAGAACTCATCACTAAATCAAAAGTCATCTTTCCAAAAACCTCAGATGCTCCGTTCCACGGTCACAGTTATTCATGGCATTTCAAAATCCTTCACCACTCAAGGCGACCCGTCGTCTCGTGCGCGAACGAATGCGAAATGAGAACGACTACCTGCATTTTACAAATGGTAACCTGTTACCATCAGCAGCAAGGAGAATGCCAACATCAGAGCAAGAAGTGTCTGGTTAACATGCTTCGGAAGTTCTTTGGGACTCCCTTTCGCTTTCATAAAACGGATAATTTTATGCAAGAATGCAGAGGGAAAAAAGCAATTCCAAGTTCAGTCGGCACAGCCGAAATATCTGCAGGCGTCTCAAAAAACGATTAACCTTGGAAATTTAACTGTTTGTGGAGCAAGCAGCGACCGATGGGGTTGTTTATTCGGTTTTAATGTGTTCCTCAATTATTCGTTTTTGGTGAATAACAAAGTTCGAAGACGTTTGAAAAATTTTTTCAAGCTTGGTTGTTTCTTATCAAGTTTATGGAGTTTTTGTTGACTCGTTCTTCAAGTGGCGATGTGTCAAAGAGTGCAGCAAAGCATATAACTGGAAAAGGGTGGTTTCAACGTTGTGCAGTAATAAATGACAGCTATCAAGAAATGCAATTTTCTGACAATGAGATAAGCTCTTATTGGCTTAAGAATTTCATATCAATACTTAGATTCGGCCAGCTTTTGTTAATTTTTTTTTTTCTCCCAACAAAAAATTATGTTTTCTAGCACTCACTGGGAGAGTTTTTTTCTTCTAATGTAGCTGCCAAATACTTAAACAGTTGTCTTTTATGCCATAAGGCAAGCGCTGCACCGATGTTACTCACTTAGCAATAACCAGGGTGCACGTGTAGCTTGAAGATAAGCTACGGACGCAGAGTAACACTACCCCCTCACAACGCTCTACGATCCTATGAAACCGGGACGTACGGTTCAGGGTAGAGCGTTATGCAGTAGAGTGCAGTAATGCAACGCTCTACAGTGCTCTAATGCAACGCTCTATTCCCAACCACTACAAACATCCATGGCACCGCCGGGACTCGAACCTGAACCCTGTGGTACCCAGTGCCGCAGCGCCATCCACTCGGCCATCAAGACCCTGTTTTTTTATTTGTTCCGGAATTTCGAAACAATGAAAAAGCTCCTAAACATGCTTCGTTAAAAGTTATCAGACATGCAAGGATGGCCATCTTTCCAGATAAAAAAATAGAGAGTTTTTGCAAACCGTATTTTGGACGTCCGTTAGCTTTTTCTCCCTAGCGCGCATGCTCATAGGAAACATTATTACAGATACGCATGCGCAATTTCCTATGAGCATGCGCGCTAGGGAGAAAAAGCTAACGGACGTCCAAAATACGGTATGCAAATACTCTCTATTAATTGCAATAGAAAATAAGCCAATCAGGAACAAACTTCTGATGTTTAAAATATTTAATGCAAAAAATCGCCTATTTTTAATTTGTTAACTTGTATTTATTAAACAGGCTTTATTGTCATTATGCAAATCTAACTATATCAAAAAGACATATTTAAATAAGTTAGGGCCTCATGGCCGACTGGCTAGAGCTCTAGCTCTCGGTACGACAGGTTTCGAGTTCGAGTCCCGGCGGTGCGATGGTTGTTTGTACTGGTGCGGAATCCACTTTAAGCCATAGGTCCCGGTCCCACAGGACTGTAAGAGCGTCACGGAGCCCAGTCAGACTTCTCACCCACATCGTCCTTAAATTGTATAGGAGCAACTCAGCTCTAGGCATAGTGGTGCGGTGTAGTAGTAGTATAGAAGAAATTGATGATCCTAATTCATTCCCAACATGCCTTAAAAGATGCAACATCTCAGAAGATGATTTCGATTACTGTGGATTCCGGTCATTAATAAGATAGTAGAGTGTTGTGGGGGGTAGAGTTACTCGTGTCCGTAGCCTATCCTCAAGCTACACGTGTCCCCTGGGTAGTGCTCAATAAGTAACAGTGGTACAGCCCTTGCTTATGGCATAAAAAGATAATTGTCTAAGTATAGTATTTTACAAGCTGCATTAGAAAAAAAATATTTAAATGCGTAGTGAAAAAACATAAAAGGAGCAGTTAAATTTTTAGATAAGTAGAAAATTTTGCATAAGAGAATAAAAAAATAATAATATATATATTTTTTAAGTTTAGTTCTAGGTTTAGTTTTCAATAAAAGAAAAATTGTTTTTATGGATAACATTTCTAAAAAATTTAGTTTTTTTTTTTTTTTTTTTAGAAATGCTAATTTAAAATGTAATGTTTTATTTGAAAATAGTGTAGTTGATAGATTTTTATTATTAATTATTAAAAAAAATCCACATTAAAAAACACAATAATTATTACACACAGTAAAGCGGTTTTTTAAACTCTGTTTTAATAAAAGATTTATGAGCTAAAAAAATGTGACTTTTAAAAGTTTTTTATAATTAAAATGAACTTTAAAACGGAGCTTTAACAAAAAGATATAAGAAAAGATAGGGCTGAGTATGTAGTATATTTTGCAAGGGGCCTGAATGGCTGAGTGTCTAGCGCTGGGTGCCACAGGTTTTGGGTTCGAGTCCCGGCTGTGCCATGGATGTTTGTAGTGGTTCGGAGTCCACTTAAAACCGTAGAACCCTGTCGAACAGGACCGTAGAGCATTGCCCTGAGGTTTAGTCAGTCTTCAACTTTCGTGGTTCTTCGCTACAGTGAAGCTGCCTATGACCCTTAGCCATGGCCCCGAGGCCTGCGACGTGGTCTTCTGGACCTGCTGTAGGCTATCCTGCACAAGGGGATTTAATAACAATATACTTTACAAGATTATTTTCATTGAACTTTAATCCTTTAAGTATATAATTTCAAGTAACAAAATGTTCCAAGTCATTAAGTTCACTTTAAATCATAAATAAACAAATGATAGATAACATTTAACAGCATCGATTAAATATTAATAAAAATTCAAATATTTTGGAAATAAACAGCTAATAACTGTACGATGCCTTTGTCGTAATGCATACCACAGATGCGTTGAACCAATTTCTCCTTGGAAATGCAGTGACCAGAAAATTGTCTTTTACGAAACAGAAATTGTCGCATTCCAAAACACGTAATAGTTATTTGGGTGTTTAAAATTAGACAATGATTGCATTTTATTTATTTATTTCATAATTGCTTAAGGAATCGCTTAAGATAGATAAAAATTTCAACGTCGAAATAAAAATTTTCATTCATAAAATTCCATGTGTAAATTATCACGTTAATGAATGACTTCATTGTATTTAACATATATTTTTAATCACTTTAATTATTCATATTGATCTCGTTTGGTTTAAAAAAAATTTTACTTTATAATCATTTATATAAAACTTTTTAGCAAAATGACGTTAGTGCACACATGGTATTTGTATGTTCTAAACATGTACAGTGGGTAAAAAAAGTATTGGCAATTGCCTTAATATATTCATATTGACAAATCAATAAAATATTATGCAATTTTAGATGTCGTAATTAAATACAAGACATCTTAGATACATAAAAATAGTAAAAATTTTATTTTAATTTGCATTTTCTACGATTTTTTCTTTCAAAAACGAAAACTTGCATGTCAAAAAAGTATTGGCAAAGTTTTAACTGCTATGCAAATTTTGTTACATTGAAGTCACGTGTTTCGACTGATAAGAAACTGTACCGGTATAAAGTCTGCAAAACTACTCCAAAAGTGTCTATGCATTATTTTGCGATTACTGCAGTAAAATGACTTCGAAATCGAAGGAGTTGGACGTTAGTGTTAAAAACACGATTATTAGGCTCAGAAATGAAGGTTTAACTTATCGTGCTATAGGAGTGCAGTTCAATATAAGTTTATTTACTGTCAGAAGTGTTCTAAAAAAGTTCAAGGAAACAGGATCAACGGAAAATAAGACTAGAAGTGGACGACCTCGAATATTTTCTACAAGAGAAAAACGTGTCATTATTAACAAGGTTAAGAAAACCCTAAAATAAGTTCCCCCCAGATAGCTAGAGATGTTGCTTTCACTTCGCAAAAGACTTTCAGCCTACAGACTGTACGGAATGTTTTACACGAGAGATGTTATTATGGAAGGGCAGCTAGAAAGAAACCAATCATCTCTGAAATAAATAGGAGAAGTAGGTTAGATTTCGCAAAATCCCACGTTGCTTTATCTGAAGAGTTTTGGAACACAGTTTACGAATCAAAGTTTAACATTTTTGGTAGTGATGGACGACGATATGTGTGGAGGAGGCCAAATACTGAATTGGAAAAGCAACATTTAACTGCTACTGTAAAACATGGTGATGGCAGCGTCTTAGTTTGGGGCTGTATGGCAGCTAATGGAATTGGCAACCTGTATTTTATTGATGGTATTATGACAGCACGTACATACATTGACATTTTGCGCCATAACTTAAAAATCAGTGCCCAAAATCTTGGCTTGGGAACATCATTCGTTTTTTCAACAAGACAATGACTCCAAGCATACAGCGAATCTCACCCGTGAATGGCTACTCTACAATGCTCTTCGCCAATTAAAAACCCCACCTCAATTGCCTGACATCAATCCAATTGAAAATTTATGGCACCTGCTGGATCTAGAAGTCAAGAAACATAAAATTTCAAGTAAAGACGACCTCAAACTTTTACAAAATTCCCAACAGTACAACAAAGACCTTAGTTTCCTCTATGAGAAATAGATTACAAGCTGTTATAGATGCAGAAGGTATGCATACAAAGTACTAAACATATACTGATTTTGTTTTCGCTCATAATTTTGTCAATTTCATAATTTTGCCAATACTTTTTTTATTATGTAAATTTTGGATTTTCTCATAGATTTTGACTAAAAAAATATTTAAATGAAAATTTCGATATACTTGTTTGTCTTTTCTCCTTCTGTAATCGCTATGTTAAAATAAAATTTGTAAACATTACTTTGTTAGCAAATATGATCATTTATAGGCAATTGGCAATACTTTTTTTATCCACTGTATATGCAAATACAACGTATGCACTAAACATGTACATACAAGTACAATGCATGCACTGCAATATAATTTAACTATGCATACAAGTGCATTATACGAACTGAAATATACTAAACTATGCGTACAAATTCAATACATACGTGTATTTGCATTCAGAATTTTTAATACAAATGAGATGAACTGAAGGAGATTCAAAATTGGAAATTTCGTGCATATACTATTTTTATATTAAAGAACTGTTAAGTTGTAGAATTTATAGCAATAATAGTTGAAACAACATATAAATATTTATAAATGATTCATTTCAATGATTTATTATAAAATATATATATTCTTCTAATTTATTGGAGCAACAGTCTCATTGTGGGGCCAAGGCCGTCTGCCTATTGGCAGATTTCGAGACAGGAGATGTTTTCTTTTTACCAGGTAGGGTTGTCAAACCTATGCCCATATTAAAACACCGACCTACGGATTCCGGATTTAAAGTGGATTCCGAAAGACTACAAACATTCATGGCACCGCCGGGAATCGGATACGAAATCTGTGGCACCGAGCACCAGAGAGCTACTGACACGGCCATCAAGTTTCAAAATAAATATATTAGTTCTTAAAAACTTTAATAATAATATTTGCGCTTAAAAATAAGCACTTCAACATTTTTTCTTAAAAAAAAATTACACTAATTTTTCTATGATTCTGTGTGAGTTTGAATAGAAATGTAATATATTTCATCTTTAAAAGTTCATTTTATAATTGGAACTGAAAACACTCAAAGAAGTAAAAAAAAAAAAAAAAAAAATGAAAATGCGCATAAAAAAGAATTTATAACTAACATAGTTTCTATTTTATCAATTAAGTAATTTTTTTGGGTAATTCATTTTCAAATGGATGCAGATTCCCCCCATTTATGCGTAAAACAATTTTCAGATACAAAATTTAAAAAAGAAAAATTCCTGATTTGTAAATATGTGTCACAACCATAGAGCAGCAGTATTACTGTGCCTATAGTACAGCCAATGAATACCGTTTGTTTCGCTAAAAAGCAGAAAAAAAAAATTAAATCTACCTGATTTTTTTTCTTACTACAGTTAAAGAAGAATAAATTTAATTTTCTGCATCAAATGAATGTTCCATATCTTTTAATTTAAGAGATGATATAACAAAGCCACACAAATATTTTAAAGGTGTCCCAATTTTTTCAGACGCGACTGCATGCTGTCCAAAGGATTCAAAGAACAAAAAACCTTGGGGCCGTTTGAATTCGTAAACCAATCAATGCATATTTCCGAGAAAAGTCATGAAATCTTACAAGGACTTTGGAGAAGGTGAATTGCGTGTCTCCATTGCGCCCGCATTACGCTTATTATCGCATCTTTTGTGGTCTGAATTTTCTATCCGTTGTACAGGTTGCCATGGAAACGACCTGTTAATGGGAAATTATTACACCGTATGCTTAATAGGTTCTTCTTTCCAGTATAAATTTTGCCTAATTCACTTACAAAAAATAGGACACTAACAAAATGCTGAAAAGAATGAATGGATCTTCTGATACAAATGGAAATTTTTTATAACGGAAAGAAATGATGTCGTGTCAATATGAGCAATATCTTTTTGTAAATATATATATTTTTTTATTAAGGTAAAATTTTATGTAATTTCTTTGGTGTGTGCTCTAATGCAGCTGACAAACACTTAGACATTTGTCTTCGATGACTTAAGGCAAGCGCTGCACCGACGTTACTCACTTAGCACTACCCAAGAGGTTGAAGATAAGCTACGGACGCGGAGTAACAATACCTACGCAACGCTCTACAATCACGTTAAACTGGGACCTAAAGTGGATTTCGAACCACTACAAACATTCATGGCACCACCGGGACTCAAACCCGAAACCTGTGTTACCGAGCACCCGAACGCTAGCCACTCGGCCATTCAGGTCCTTTTATGTAATTATTGTATAATTCATAAATCTGTCCAATTGAAATCACCAAATGCTATAAGTGACTCAATGCTTATCAATACTTAAACTTTAGTTGTTTCAAATAATGAGCTGCAGAGACATCACCTTATTATTTTATTAGTAAACAGTGGATAGTAGAATCGTGTATGAAATATATTTTTAATAATGCATTACAGGAATTTCACATTTTCTTAGATAATGTTAATTGTATGATTTATTTCAAAGTTAAATTTTGTAAATATTAATAAATACAATTTTGTCTATATTTAAAATCATAAAATTTGTTTGCGAATTATTTCACGTGAGCGTGCTTCTTTTTCCAAATTCTATAAGTCTCTGAAGGCATGCGAACTTGCAGGTTTAAATTTGTGGTATGCGTTATTGCTGAATTCATAATGATTAATGTGCATGTTGGGTAAGCGGTGTAGCTGGTTGTTGCTAGGATCAAGTTATTGTTTAATTAAGGTTTAAATTTGTGAACAACACCCTGGCCGGATTTAGATGAAAAGAGGCTATTTCACTCATGAGGCCCCTTCACCTCCCATTTTTGTTTACGTTTGCAAATTACATGAGGGATAATAAAATGCATCATTACTGTGATACATATCAATATGTTATGCACAAAAAAAAACTCGAGAACACTTATTTGGACATTTATTCTCAGCACCCTATATAGTACTTGTAACAACAACTAAACAAACATAACACACAACATTTACAAAGAAACAAAATTCAAATAATAAAAATCTTTACCAACGAAAATAAAATATGCAATAAAAATTGTCATATTTTTTATCAAATTAAATGAAATATATTCAATACATTGAAGATTAGAGCAAATTCAATTCAGATAAATTTAAAAATACAATACAATATCAATAGGTCTGTTCGTTTGTCTGTTCCAATCTATACTTTATTTATGCAAGAACAAACCAGAGCATTAATAGCAGCACGTCAATATTTGCCATAGCAATCAGTGAACGTATGAACTATATTTTGATGCAATCTATTATGCACAAACGAACAGACCCAATGAGCTGAACGCGTTGATCTTAATCAAGACATTTTTGTGTTTGTTTATGAGTCATATGTGTAGGATTTCTCCTTATTTTCGATCCAGTGTTTTACTGTTTTTAGAATAGTGTCATTCTAATTTTGCTAACAATTTGAATGTCTTGATCTTGAGGCCCTAGGCTGAAGTCTAGTTAGCCTATAGGAAAATACGGCCCTGTATGGAGTATTGCTGAATTCATAATGGTTAACGTGTGTGTTGGGTAAACGGTATAGCTAATTGTTTCTAGGATTGTGTTATTATTTAATTAAGGTTTAAAGTTGAGAACAACACCACAATGATTTCTTTTTCTATTGGATTAATGATGACGCACAACTTGTTTTCGTCAGATTATGCTACACGAAAATATTGACACATTAAGCTTCGAGAAAACACTCTGCAACAAAAGAATAATTCCGAATTTTTCACTCCATTTCTTTCAGAATATAAAAGAAAGTGTTATCAAAGGCGAGGAGCGATATCGAGAGAAAGCACGGAGCTGCCTGCAGGTGTTGTCAGTTTCAACACAATATTAGGTTACCATGGAGACACGCAAACCCCTTTCCGTCATATCTCAGAAATGACGTGCACAAGACGATACTAATTTATTGACTCTCCAACGGAGCGTGCGAACTTTTCAAAAAAAAATCCTCTTTTCTCACGAATTTTAATGACGTCAAAGTCTGGGGGCTATTTTTAGAAACACGTGAAGAAACACCACTTTTTTCTCTCTCTCTGTCACATAGTGTTTACTTAGTCAGCACAGATTGGAATACTGTTTCTACGCAAAAAGAATCCCCCCCCTCCCTCCTCCTTTTTTTCTCATTTTCTTCTTCTTTGTTCCAACAGCGGGCGCACATAATGAAGCGTTCGAACCACCGTCTGGCGGGTTTTCTAAAGGTTCCTTTACATCACGGATCGGTGGGCGCGCGTCCCATTGTTGCGTCGGTGGCACATCGGGAGGCAATTTCGGTCCTGAAGTAATTGGGTAATTACAGTTTTCAGAAACAGACATTCGTGAGAAGCGTCCACTGAGTGGGATGGATTTTAATTCGAAACGTGCTCTTCTTTAATCCGACATCGGAGACCTCGACAAATAGGTTTCTCACGAGAATCCAGTTTTCTAAAAATAGCGATCTCGATTTCTATGTCATGTTCAATTGCGAGTTTAGAATTAATTCAATTCAGAAAAATTCCTATTATAAATTATATTCTCGAGAGCATTCATTATGTCATTAAGGAATGTTCGAAACTTTAATAAAACAAATTACCTTCAATTAAATAAACTTTAAACTTACGGTAACTTTAATAAATTTAAAAATTATAACGTCATTAAACTTTTTTTTTTTAAATAAAGTTTTGAAGTTTATAATGTTGGATTTATTTCTATTTCGAGAATGATGTTTCGCATCGTTCTGTAAGAGGTTTGGTGTGTCGTTCTACGGTCATCTTGTTACTTTGAATACTTTAGACGAATCTTTTAGACGAATTTTTTTTTTTAGAATAATCTTTGAGCTATTTAGACGGGGACCTACAGTTTAACGGGGATTCCGAACCCCTCACAAACATCCATGAACAACCGGGACTCAAACCCTAAACCGGGGGTACCGAGCGCCAGAACTCTAGCCACTCAGCCATCAGGCAAGCTTCATTCTGTAAGACAGCTTTATTGGCCTTGTGAATTAGGGTTTATTTTATAATGCTTTTTCAATAACTTAGGGTTAATAATAACTAGTGGAAAGATTTAAGCAAACTATTTAAGGATCTATTTTTAATAGTATAATCACTTTTTAAGTAAAAATTAATTTGTAAATTTCTAACGAGGCATAATCGCTTGATCTTTAGTCATAAAAATATTCTAAGTGTATAAATGAAGACTCAATAAAACAATTTAACATGTTGAATGATTTTATACAATATGGCTGATAAAGTTATAAAAATATTTCTAACTCGCTATCCACAATGAGTGTGAAAAAGAGGCTAAATCACAAGTTTAACAGGAGTCTAAAACATATGAAAAATTTTGTGAAATTCATTTAGGTCTAACATAAGCCTCTTTTACAATTTTTTTCAAAAATCTGCAAAATGCAGGGTGATCATCATTAAAATCCCACTTTCAAGATGCTGTAACAAAAAAAAAGGAACCACTCGTCACAATGAGTTCACACTTGAACTGAAGATACTTGAAGAAGTGGGAAACGGTATGGCATCAAAAAAAAGTTCCAAAGTATATTAATGGATGGTGCTGTAGACGGCCTAACGAAAGTGAATTCAGCCGCCAGTGATATTTTGAATCGAAAGGACAACGTATTGGGCACGAGTTGCACACGAAACCAACTGTAGTGTTCAATGTGCTCGATGGTTTCGGTTTTTTGACGGAAAAAATGACTTTCAAGTTATTCAACAGTTGCGACACTGTGAGTGGAAAGCCCATCCACCCCGTCAAGATCATACCGAATTGGATGGGAAAAATCGGTGGAACTTTTTTTTGGTGTCACACCGTTTGCCCCTTCTTCAAGTATCTCCAGTTTAAATGTGAATTCATTGTGACGAGTAGTTCTTTTTTGACAGCATTTTGAAAGTGGGACTTTAATTATAATCACTCTGTACATGGTATAAACAAAATTGTATTATTTGAAGTGAGCCATTCTATACAGCACATGTCGAATTAAATTATACATCAAACATCATCGTTACTTTTATCTCATCCCATTGCATTACGATTCCACTATTAACTCACAAACTATTAACTGTTGCTTATTCAGGTGTGTTTACAACAGAGTCGTCCTTTTCAACAAACAACGAAAGCTGATGCACGATGATGTTCTTCCAATCTTGTTCTATTTTTAGGCCTTAATCGCCAACCTTTTGTTATCAACAAGTGGTCAGCACGGGTGAGCCTCCATTTTTTTTTTTTAAATAAAGATGTATTAAAAAAGAAAATAAATAGTCACAGCTTCTTTCTTACGACCTCGTATTTCAAATTGAGAGGTTTGCTTAAAATCTGAAGAAGTCGATTAAAATTCCGATTAAAATAAGACCGTCTCTTTAAAAGTAAAGCAATAATCGTAAAGTACGAAACACGAACTTATTAATGAGAATTCCTTTGCACACACACAAAAAAAAAAATATTTCAACTGTTTTATATCAAGATAAATGGCGGCAATTTGAACTTGCTGCTGGAATAATCGCTTCTGTATACGTCTCATCTTGTGTTTATTGCGAATCGAATAAATACTCATCTAAAAAAACAATTTTCTTTAATTCTCATCTCTTCAAGTTCATGTTTTAATTTTTGTTCTTAGAAAAAAAGCTGCCCTTCTTTTTTTTCTCTAAATTCTTGTAGAGTTGATGTTTGTAAATTTTTTTCTACTTCAAGCACAATTTTTTTTTTTTTTTTTTTTTTTTTTTTTTTTTTTTTTGTATCGTTGAACTTTTGGAGGTTTAATTTTTCGCCTCATCAACTTTTTAAATTAGAATTCCTTCAACGATACTCTTTTTTTTTTCTTTACTGCGGAAGTGACTGTCTGCTATATTCTAACACAGGGATGGCCAACCCAAATGATTTTGCGGGCCACTTAGGAAATGCATCCTAACTCCGCGGACCGCATGTAAAATCACATAGATTTAGATCCACTGTAGACATTTTTTTGGAGTGAAACATTGAAACAGAATGAGTTATGATTTTTATGTTTACTATTATTCTTACATGTTAACATAGCTAATAAAATAATAATGATACTAAACGCACATTGTAAAGAAACATAGTACACTAAAAATGAAATATTAAAAATATATGTGAACAAAATAAAAAAATGAAATCATTCAAAAATATATAAATATAAATAAAATAAAAAAATTGAAATAATTAAAAACTATTTATTTTACTGGTGCAGTAGTTGTTTCTCCACTCTCTCAAATTATATATCTCCCCTATTAGGTTTATACCCATTGTAGACATTTTTTTAAAGTGAAAAACTGAAACATGACGAGTTATTATTATTGTGTATTTACTATTATTCTTGCATGTAAACATAGATACTATAATAATAATGACACTAAATGCACATTGTAAAAAAATATAGAACACTCAAAATGAAATATATATAAATATAAAAATATAAACGAAATAAAAAAATGAAATCATCAAAAAATACTTATTTCACTGGTGCGATATGTGTTTCTAAACCCTTTTCCTCAGCTTTTGCAAATCGATCTCCATTTGGGTATTGGCACATCGTAATGGATGTTGCGTCCGTTATGTTGCAGCGTGTTTTGTGTTGGGTCCATTTCCTTTTAGAAAAAAAAAACCAATTCGCAGGTGTAAATTGAACCCAAAGCGCTAACAACTTAAAACTGAGAGTCTGGTTTGCTCTGCTATCAATCATCTACTGTGCGTATCTAGGGAGGGTCATTGAGTCACTGAGGTCACTTAAAGTGAAATGTAGAACCTGTTACATTAAATTTTCCAAGATGTCCGCATCATGAGTTCGCAAAATATGATTTAATAATTCTGGGAACTCATAACTCTAAACTCATGAATAAAACAGGCACTATCTGTCATAGATTCGCAAGAATATTATTTTAATATTAAAGTTCCTTTTTTCCTAATCATTTCGGCAGTTCATTTTTTAATAGATAGATGAGCACATAATGTATTTTTTTTTTAATCCATTGTTTTTCACTCCTTTGGTCATTATAAAATAAATATATTTCGTAAAAGGGAGATACATCTCACGGGACAGAAAAATATTCAAGGCGGGCCGCGGGTTGCCCACCCCTGTTCTAAGATTTTATTTGACTTTTAATTAGAATGTAAGATAGACGTTTCAACTTAGATATAAAACGGATCAAGGAAAACTATAATATACTAATACTTTTAACTTTGATTGCCACACTATACGATAAAATCAAGTTTCAATATTTTTTTCAAGAGTGCAACTTAATGAATTGGACTTCGAATAAATATTCTACTTAGTTTAGAAGTAGCAGTAACTGATCGCGAAGCCTCGCTTTTAATTGCACATCTTTTAACACTATCGTTATTTTTAATTGACTTAAAATCACATGTTTTCCTGAAGGAAAGGATGAAAGCAAAGATTTCAATTATGAGCAAGATTGATTTCCGTGATAGGCTTCAAAGATTTTATAATCATTCTGTTATGTGTTTGAAATTTTGTATGACACTTAATCAGTTGAAGCATACGTAACAGAAATCCTTGGCCGTAACGAACCTATTAAAAATGTTTTAATGAGTGGAAAACATGATTCGGAACACTTTTTAAACAATAAATAAGTACTCGGAATGGACGAAATTCTCCAGTATAACATTTCAAATTAGTTTTCTTAAACAATTATTAATTGCTTAATTATGATTCGGTTATTTGACTTTTTAACAACATCTGAATTACCTTTTTTCTTCTAGTTTTTCAATGCTTGTATTGACTTTCTACTTCAGATTGTTTCATGTTCTGATAATTTTTAACAGCAGTCATATTCCTAAATTTACGCTCTTGATGGATAAGACACATTCGCTTTAGTACTTTTTCATAGAAACAGAAATAAATTTTGTTTCATTGGGGCTACAGGCTAATGAAAACTGTAGTTTAGAAGAAATCTAATAAAGTTACATTTCATTGCTTCATCATCATCGTCATCATCAGAGGCGCAACAGCCCCATGGTCGGCCAACACCGTCTGCCTACTGGCATACTTCTAGACAAGAGATGGTTTTTTTTTTTACGGGTAGGCTGTCAGCACTACGCCCAACATTCTACAATCCTAGACAGGGACCTACGGATTAAAGTGAATTCCAAACCACTACAATCATCCATGCCACCTCCGAGACTCGAATTCGAAACCTGTGGCACCGAGATCCAGAGCATTCCATTGCTTATTTTCTATAATTTACCACTCTCTAAAACATCTCATAATTACTTTGAAAGACAGGTCATTTTTCTAAGACAAAATCCTAAAATTTCCTACTTTTACCAGAGGTGCAGATTAGGAGACGGGAATCGAAATCGGGAGTCGGTAAAAAAACAAAAACAGAACAACAAAATTCTAGGTTTGGTTTGTCGTTCTGCGGTAATTGTATGCACACTTTGAGCGAATTAGACCGGGATCTACAATTTAACGTGGATTCCGAGCCACTGACATCCGTGCCACCTCCAGGATTCGAAACTGAAGCATGTGGTATCAACTGACAGAGTGTTAGCCAATTGGCCATCAGGCAACAAAATTCTAGGGATTTATGTTAAAATGAAATGTTAAGGAGTAATGTTATGTCCTTCAATAATACACAACCAGGGCCTGAATGGTCAAGTGTCTAGTGTTCTGGCGCTCAGTGTCACAGGTTTCTGGTTCGAGTCCCGGTGGTGCCATGGATGGTTCGGAATCCACTTTAAGCCGTAGGTCCTGGTTTCATAGGACTGTAAGAGCGTCAGAGGCCAATCTGACTTCTTCTCCCCCACATCATTTCCAAACTGTAAAGAGGCAACTCAGCTCCAGGCACTGTGATGTGGTGTAGTAGTATTGGTAGTAGCGAAAACAATGACTACTTCAGCAGCAAACCAAATAAGAGATTTTTCTCAGTACTGAGTCTTATCACAGAAAGGTATCTTGTAATCAAGAACGAAAGAAGATCGAAGAAGTTAGAAGATATTCAATTATTAAGAACAAATAAGAATTAATGCATTACAATAAAAGCATCTTTGTGATTAAAATTAACTTTTTTTTTCCTTGTCTTAAGCTATTTTTTTCCTGATTACTGATATTTATAAAACACATAAGTATTTCTTGTAAGTAAAGTATAAGGATGTCTTTCAAGTGAGTGTAAATGCTGCCTGCACCTTTAAAGCTGTAAAAAAATAAAAATACTGCAGAAACTGCTTTTACAAATAAGCAACTGGATCGGAAGGATATTAATAAGAAAAATGCATGGAAAAAAAAAGAAACAAATAGAGCAGTGGTTGAAAATGAATGACACTAACTGTGAATTAAAATGTCCTTTTAATGGTTTGTTCTTTAAAATGTTCTTATAATACATAATATAATAGATACATTAATTAAATCACAAGATAGTTTCCATAGTAACACTATTGCGATCCATACAGCAACAATAATAGCAGAAAATTGTACGTAAAATTTAATTCTATCATATTTTTTATTTTATTTTATTTAAAATTTTATTCAATTCATTTTTAAATTTAAATTAACACTTAAACATAAAAACAGCTTGCGCAAGTGAGGATAATACTGTATGAAAGTTTAAAGAATGAATATGTAAGTTTATGAAATAATATTTGCAGATAACAAATAAACTTTTTGATAAACCGACGAAAATGTAAACTGTTTATCCTGGAGACACCGCAAAAAGTATTAAATCATTCGGTTTAAAACTGCAAACCAAAGTATCTTTGTAAACTATCTGAAGTCGGCACTCGAAACTGCAGCTCAAACGCTTCTTTGTTGCTAGGAGAGAGTGTTTATATCATGATTTTATGCAAATGTAAATAAAACTTGCATCTTTTAAGTTTTATCAAATACACTTTTCCGCCTTACAAGTGTTGCCATGGATACGATCCACAATGATTCTTTTTTTACCCTATTATCTTCAGCTCGGTTGTCCAATAAGGGGAAACAACGAACTGCATTATTAAATCTCTCTCTTTACAGTAACACTGTTTTTTATTAACCAACCAAGTCAGACACCGGCGTTTATTTTCCACTAGAAGAAGTGCTTTAGTTAAAACTTGTTAAGAGAATTGTGTTTAAGAAAAACCGGACCCACCCAAATGAGCCACTTTGGAAATGCCTCCTCACTCCTTATGTATCCCCCTATTAGATTTAGACCCATTATAGACATTTTTGGAGTGAAAAATAATCAAATAAACAGAACAAATAATATATATAAAAATTTATACATAATTTAAAAATTTAATCCTACTCTTTTTTTACTATATTGTAGAAAAGTCCTTTACAAATAAATTTAAAGTTTTCCACTTACATTTGACGCCATCTATTATTAGGTACATGCAACTTAAATGTAAAAAAAAATTATAATGAATTAATTAAATTTAATTACTGAACTAATATTTGAAAAAACTGTATTAACATCCAGTGTCAGCCACTACGAGTCCGAAACAAATATATTTGAACATGAGTGGATGAATAAAAAGTATTTTATGAACGATTGAAAGTTTGAACAAGATATATATAGGGAGAGTGTGAGCTAACAGAAGGAATTGAGTGAGTTATTATTTTTGTGTTTATTATTGTTCTTGCATGTAAACATAGATGATATAATAAGAATGATACTAAACGCTCATCATTGTAAAGAAATATATAACACTAAAAATGAAATACTACTGTGTCCAAAAAGTAAGACCCATTGTCAATTTAAAATTCCCGGGGCTCATGGAATTTCAAATTTTGTTTTTCTTTTTTAGGTTGCTGGCACTGTCCTTGACATCTGCGTGAAAATAGACTTCAAAATATTCATTAGTGGTAGTGCATCCGTTATGTTTGAGAGTGTTTTGTGTTGGATCCATTTCATTTTCGAAAAAAACGATTCGCATGTGTTAGTGGAACCAAAAGCGCTAACTAAGAGTCTGGTTGGTTTGCACCGCTATTAACAATCCACTGTGCGTATCTAGGGAGAGTCATTGAATCACTGAGGCCATTTGTTGTTGTTGTTGTCGTGTTCCTTTTTTAAGGAGGAAGGAGGGGTGCAGCTTCACTGAGGCCATTTAAAGGGAAACATAGAATCTGTTATATTAGATGTTCCAAGACGCGCAAATCATGAGTTCGCAAAATATTATTTAATTGTTCTGCGAACTCATAACTGTAAACTCATCCATAAAACAGGTCATATCTGTTTTGTATTCGCAAAAATATCATTTTAAAATCAAAGTTAAAACTTTCTCATCATTTCGAGAGTTAATTTTTGAATAGAGGGATGCACACATAATGTATTTTTTTTAATACATTGGTTTTCACTACTTTGACCACTATAAAATAAATATAGTTTGCAAAAGTGTGATAAATCTCTCGCGCCGGAAAAATTGTCGCAGCGGGTTTACCACCCCTGGATTAAACTTTTAAAATCAAAACTCTCCTGATTTTAAACCAGTAAAACGTATCAATGTTATTTCTCTTCAATGAATTTAATTTTATTACATTGGTTTTCACTCCTTTGGCCATTATAAAATAAATATATTTTGTAAAAGTGTCATACATCTCACGGGCCGGGAAAATATTCAAGGTAGGCCACTCCTGATTTAGTTAAAAGTTGTTAAGAAAATTGTGTTTAAGAAAAACATGCAGCATTTGCAAAGCTCTAAGAAATAATTATTGCCACCGTAAAGTAGGAAATGCTTACGACTTAACTGGAAACTTAACTGGGAAACTCTTTAAATGAAAGTGAACAAAAATCAAAACCATAAACAATTCAGCGTGGGAGGATTTGAGGGTGGAGATGCAAGAAAATCGTCTGCTCCACCTCTTAGCGGGAAAAAAAATTATTGTTAATTCTTTATACCAGGATGTCCGTTGAAGTTTTTCAGTTGTAAATGGCGTTTAAATAAATAAAAAGGAAGAAAGCGTTCCAAGAAATTCAATCTAAGATCCTAAAAAGCGGTTGTAACAGTGCTATTTCGTGAAAGAACAACAATGTTTCAAATCTGGAACAGGGGTTTTCACGCAGCCTATTTGAGGAAAATATCACCAGCCACTGAATGCCATATACTTCGGAGCTGGTTGCAACGTTGGAGTTTTAAGAAACAGCCGTTTCGGTTCTAGTAGTTGTTTATCATAAACAGATAATAACGATGATGAACAGATTTTATAATGAGCAGCTGGTTATCATAAAACGATAAAATGTATGAAAAAATACAGCACCGAATCAGTTGTCTTATGTATAATATTTGCATTTTTATGATATTTCAAGTACAGGGTGATTGTATTTATTGGCCCACTTTCAAAATGCTGTAAAGAAAAGAAACACTTGTCACAATGAGTTCAAATTTGAACTGAACTTACTTAAAGAAGGGGAAAACGGTAGGGTATCCAAAAAAAAAGTTTTAAAAAAAAGTTCCACCTATTTTTCCTATCCCATTTTGTATACCTTGCCATGGTGGATGGGCTTTCCACTCACAGTGTCACAACTGTTTTTTCCGTCAAAAAACTTAAATAATCAAGCACATTAAACACTACAGTGGGTTCAATGTGCAACTCATGCCAAATAGTACGTTACTTTGGGACTTTTTTTCGATGTCGTACCTTTTCCCCCTTCTTCAGTTCAAATATTTACTCATTGTGACGAGGGGTTCTTTTATTTTTACAGCATTTTGAATGTGGGTCAATAAATACAATTACCCTGTATATCATTGAAAAAACTTTTCTTACTTTTTTTCTTTAAACTCTTAAAGAAGAAAATGCGCGTGCACGTATTTTCACGTTAAATCATTGGTTAACTGTCGCAGACAAAAGGGGAATGATTTTTATTTCAATAAAAACGATCATTTTTGCATTGTTTCCTTTTTAGTTTACAGGAAAAAAAAAAAAAAATCGAAATACATTGTTTTGAAAAAATTTCTAAGGGATTTTTATCAAATGGATGACAGTCATCAAAGTATTTTTCAACATATCGTTAGCCCTTTAGAAAATGGGTTATCACACCAATTTGAATTAATTAAATTTCCAAACATTCAGTGTCAGTAAATAAAGTAGACCTAATACGTGATCAGTTATTTGTTATCGTTATCGTTTATATAACGAGAAGCGAGTTATCGACATAACTTTCAACATCTGAAAACTATGAACAGCTTGTATCATTGTTTTCAAGTGTTTTTCTGTTTTAAGTGTTTTTTATTAATTGTTTTTAAGTGTTGAGAATGATAATTAAACTCTGCAATATTCATTATAGCAAAACAACAAAAATTATCTTAATCTGATACATGCGTCCAATTATACGTTAAGAGCATTGTTTTGCAAAATTTTCCGTTACGTGTTATTGAAGTAAAAAAACATATGAACATTTTTGGAAATTTGTTTTAAATTATACTTATGAAAGCATTTATTGTTTGTTTAACTTCAAGATCATTCTGTTGTAAGTCTTTATTGATGAATAAATGAAATTGTCTACCTAAATGCGTCTTGTAACAAAATATTTGTAAAAGTACTACGCACTACGTCATCGCTAATTGAGTCAAAACTGTAGCTTAAAGTTCTTGAAAGCAAGAAAATCTAATGCATTTGATAAGGATGTGGTCCGCAAAAACCTGTGGTACCTAGCGCCAGAGCGCTAGCCACTCGGCCATCAGATCCATTAATATAAAAATATTAGTTGAGTTATTTCTATTATTTAAGAAAAATAACAACGGCAAAACGTACGAGTTCATTTCGTAATACAATGTTTATTTACACTTAGTTAAGACAAGGACATGGCCGTTTACTTTAGAAGTACCATTGCCGCAACAAATGCTCCATTGAATAGTTATCAAAGTTAAGAGATCATTAAGATAAATACATCAATTAAAAAAATAAAGTATACAAGAGCAAACACTCTGGAAAAGAAAAAATTTAAAAAGTTAAAATACTAAATTAGAAGAAAACATAAAGAAACAATTAAGGGTCCGTGCATTATGCCGTAAAAAAAATTAAAAGTGATAAAAATGAAATGGATTCCGC
Organism: Caerostris darwini; assembly: GCA_021605075.1. NCBI lineage: Eukaryota > Metazoa > Arthropoda > Arachnida > Araneae > Araneidae > Caerostris > Caerostris darwini. The sequence goes on along the minus strand of BPLQ01011645.1, from coordinate 562,308 downwards.
CTGATAAGGGAAGGGAGATAGCGGTTAGATAGGATAAATGAGGAATTTAGAGAGCACAGAAGGTGGTTATTTAAAAATGAAAACAACACACTGGCTTTTGAATTAACAAAACACCGGGGTTACGCAAAGGGATTTTTTTTTATTGATCAAGATCAATCAGTGAAAAACATTCTGACACGGAACTTTCTCAGACAAGATCATCATCACGCCAAACATGATCAGAAGAACTTTGACTTGTTGTTTCTCTTCTTGAAAACTAAAAGAGACTTCTTTTATGCTCTTTTAGAGTCTTATTTTTTTTCCATCCCTGTTTCCTCATTCGTGTGTTCCATCACAAACGAAAAACCAAAAACATTCCTTGCATTCCAAAATTGATACTTGCCGAATTCGAACGTCTTTTTACTTCTACATCAGAACAAAAAAAAAGAAGATTTGCTGCAATTAAGAGAAATGTCTCCGTCTGTCATCACTTCTTTTTTTCTTTCTTTCTTTTGCATGTGTGTTTGTGTCAGAATCAAGGCCATTCGGGTAGGAGCATGGGGTGTGCAAACGATTCCTACCTGTGGTGGGTCTAATGCAATAGGTTAGATTTATGGGGTGGTTGTCTCCTAAATGGTTTGTGAGCAATGGTTACCGTGAGTTTGCGCGCTTTTCATCTTTTTTTATGGCAAGGCAGTGAAAAGACAATAAACGGCGGCCATCATTGTTTTTCTCCAAGAAACGTTCATTTCTCGACATCCGTGAAAACGAGAAACGTGACATCTAAGCATGAACTGGTTAGCATTAACCATTGCTATACAGGAGTTTTCATTACATAAATGTCACTGTAACACGCTCAGATATATTAAAAATGGCTTTTATTGGTTAATCTAAAGATTTAGCGCCATGTTTTTCGTGTACACATGCTTATTTATGCATTTCATGTTTATGCTTCTATTTCGTTTAAGAGGATTTATGTCAGAGCTTAGGATTCTTTCTGTGATTCATTTACATTAATTCAATGCAGTATGCTGATTTAAACATTGGTTTCTAAGACACTTTTTGGTGCGTGCAATTTGTTATCAGTGCGAATTGAAAAAAGACCAAATAATAAATTACACTTAAACGTAGAAATGGAACTATATACAGGGGGATTCTAGTTAAAGTCCCTGTGCTGTCAAAAAAGAACCACTCGCCACAGTGAGTTCACATTTGAATTGAAGGTACTTGAAGAAGAGGGAAACGGTACGGCATCCAAAAAAAGTTTCAAAGTTATGAATAGAGGGTGCTGTAAGCTACATAAAAACAGTGAATTCGACTACCAATGATATTTTGAATAGAAATGATAATGTATTTGGCATGAGCTGCACATTCAACCAACTGTAGTGTTCACTGTGCTGGATTGTTTCGGTTTTTTGACGGGAAAAAATGACTTCCAAGTCATTCAACAGGTGTGGCACTGTGAGTGGAAAGCCCATCCACCACAACAAGGTCATGCCGAATTGGGTGGGAAAAATCGGTGGAACTTTTTTTCTTTTTTTGATGCCGTACCGAGCCCAGCTTCATCAAGTATCTTCGTTTCAAATGTGAACTCATTGTGACGAGTTTTTTTTTTTTTTTTTTTTTTTTTTTTTTACAGCATTTTGAAAGTGGGACTTTAACTAGAATCCCCCTGTATATATAATTAGTAAAAAAAAATGGTTTTCAACTGATGCAGCAAATTTTTAGCAGATCCCACATTAACCAGTCCTGGCACACTACACAAGAGGTGGAATGCGTTTTTAAAGCTCTTCCTAAGGATAGCAAACTGTAAAAGGGAGAAATAGGGTTAGTTTCGATGGTGCCACTTCATGTAACACTTATTTATTGTATTTTAAAATAAATACGAACAAACATCAAAAACTAATCATAAAATTAAAAGAGTAGATGTGATATTGAACGTCACAGGAGAATGTTTGCTCGCTACTGAGGAAGTTCAGTCAGTATAAAGAGGGCACTGCTGATGCGCTGCAGTAGGTATTACCATAGATACGAAATGAACGGTTTCAAGGTCGTACTTCGGTTACAATTGTGGAAAAGTTGCAGAGTATACTTGCAGCCAACTCAACGATAACGGAGTAATTTATCGAAGTTCCCGCAAATCTACATTTTTAAAGGGAAGCAACAAAACTTAATGGGAGTTAAATCCGCAGCGAATTCCTCAAAAGAATCGTGATATTCGAACAATTTGTGGTGGAATACAAACTTTAAATTTAAAATTTTAATTTATCAAGTAAAGTAACTAAAATAAAAAAATTTGTTAAACCAATGTAAGATGAATTTAACCGGAACAAAAAGGAGTATAAATCTATTAACAAAAGAGGATTGCTCTATTTCTCTTCCTATCTTTCTGCCTCAATATTGTCAGCAGCCAAAGTATGCACAATATGACCGCAGAGCGGCAAACCATCTATGGCATTTCTTTTTGCAATACATTTCTGAAACTACAGTATTGTAAATATTACTCACTCGACCACTCAATTTTTAAACAGCAGATATGTGGCAAATTCATCGTTACTCAGGCGAACTGCGGCCCTATACCCTCATTATGCACCATCACAATTTGGAGCGAACACCTCGCGAAATAATATAGTAAATTAAATACTTTTTCTTCTAATGCAGCTGCCAAATACTTAGACGTCTTTTATGCCATAAGAAGGGCTGCACCGCTGTTACTCATTTAGTACTGCCCAAGGTCACGTGTAGCTTGAAAATAGACTACGGACGCGAGTAACACTACTCGCATAACGCTCTACGATCCTATTAAACCAAAACCTACGGTTTAAAGTGGATTCCGAACCACTGCAAGCATCCATGGCACCACCGGGACTCGAACCCGAAACCTGTGGCATCGAGCGCTAGCCACTCGGTCACCTGGCCCTGTAAATTAAATATATTCTTTTGTTTTTATATTTCATAATTATAAGGAAAACTGTTTATTATAAAAAAAAAAAAAATGATCGTCATTGAGATATTCTGTTTTCCAGTTCATCTATTAACAGCATTCCAAAAAACTTGAATAACAACATAAAAAAATGAACTTCGTCCGAAAAAAAATCATTCTTCAACCTTATCCACTGTAACCGTGCGAGAAAGAAAGGGGACGTTAGAATAACTTCCCCTCAGAATTCGCAACTTGTCCGGTGGCAGTCAGTCAAAGTTCAAGGTGAAGGTTACAGGGAAGAGCTGTTTGTTTTTTGAATTTATTTGTTTATTTTTTGGGGCACATTTCCTGCAGGCTGAGAATGCGGATTGCCACTGGAGAGAGAGAAATAAAAAAATGTCACAATGTTCTAATGGAGAAGAAAGTGACGACATTCTTTCTTATCGAGTTTACGGAGTGTTTGTTGACTCGTTCTTCAAGTGGCCATGTGTCAGAGAATGCAGCAGAGCTTATAACTGGAAAAGGGTGGTTTCAACGTTGTGGGGAAATGAATGACAGCTATCAGGAAAGGCAATTTTCTGTAGAAAAACTAAGGATTATAAGTTCTGACAATGAGATAAGTTCTTATTGACTTAAGAATGTCGTATCAATAGTTCGATTAGGGCAATTTTTTTTTTTGTTCCTAACAAAAATTATGTTTTCTAGCACTCACGGGGAGGATTTTTTTTTCCTAATGCAGCTGGCAATACAAAGACAGTTCATCTTTGTGCCATAAGCAAGGGCTGCTCCGCTGTGACTTATTGAGCTCTACCCAGGGGCACGGGTAGCTTGAAGATAGGCTACGGACTCGAGTCACACTACCCCCACCACAAAGCTCTACGATCCTATTGGACCAGGACCTAAAGTGGATTCCGAACCACTATAAGCGTCCATGGCATGATCCGAGTAGTACCGAGCTAGCCGCAATGCTTTAGCCTCTCGGCCATCAGGGCCCCTAGAATCCTTATTACAGAACTGTTAAAATGTTGCACTAATTGCGATTGTACTCGGAACCTCATTTTTTTTTTAAAGTGAGGATTTTTATCTTAATTAATAGAACAACTTACATCAGTTTTTATTTTTACATTAGTTTAATTAATTAATTTAATGTATGCAGAGTTGGCATTTTAACAGATGACAAGATGTTTCCTATTGTGTTTTTTAACTGTTGTTTTATATTAAATTGTGTGTCTATTCCCAGTAAGTCTATAGATGAGTTTAAGTAGGTAAAATTCTTAATTTCTAAAAGAGTCGGTATCCCATCAAATTTTTTTAAAAAGACCGCTACGCGATAAAGGTTTGAGAGGCATTTGTCTGGTTTTCAGCAATTACCTTATGTAAATATGCGTCTGTATCTCTTTTTGCGTCGGCGATCTGTTCGTGAAATACATACTGAATGTGACACGAGGTTTTCGCCTTTATAAAAAGAGAAAAAAAAAATAGTTCCAGATTAAAATTTGTTTTCATGTTTGTAATCACTTATTTACAAATTGGAGCTCTTAATATAAGAAAAAAAATGTTTTTTCAATTGAGCGATATGATTATAAATAAATGAATCGTGTCCTATCTGTCTGACTATTGAATCAATCATTTTGTGGAACAAAGCGGTTGTTATTGACTTTCCCACTCCGTCCTCCCATTTATTGGGCTGTCCTTTGCCTTTTTCCCCTTAAATGTAACATTTTTTATTTAATCTTTATTTTTTTTACTCACTTCCTTAACAAATATTTTGACATGTGCGGCTCCATGTTTCGCGGTGCCTTTGCTTTTAGGCTCTTTTGCTATCGCTGAGCAGACGCCGCGGTATCTCGTCCTCACTTCCTGTTCAGACGTTTGTACTTATGGATCCTTTTGTAGATATCAAATGATTCCTTCTCTTGCATGGATAAGATGCATAAATTCAATAGATGCATCCTTTCTTCCTTGTATTTGGTTTGTAGCTCTACGCTCATCTTGTCCACACGAAGACAGACCGGGACCTACAGTTTAAAGTGGATTCGAAATCGCTCACAAACATCCATGCCACCGCCGGCATTCAAATTTGGAGCCTGTGGTACTAAAGGCCAAAGCGCTAGTCAATTGACCATCAGGCCGCATTCTTCCTTGGGGCCTGATGGCCAAGTAGCTGGCTCTCGCTGCCACACGTTTCGGGTTCGAGTCCTAGCGGCGCCATGATTGTTTGTGAGCGATTTCGAATCCACTTTAAACTGTAGGTCCCCGTTTAATATGACTGTAGAGCTTCGGGTTGACAACCCCACCCAGTAAAAAAAAACATCTCCTGTCTCGAAATCTGCCAATAGGCAGACGACCTTGGCCCACCATTATGGGACTGTTGCGCCACTAATGATAATAAAATAATCCTTTCTTCCTTGAAATGTAATTCAAAATACTAAAACATTATTTACAAGCGACATAGAATTAACAAAATGGATGTCATGCATGTATGTGCAAATTAGTTTAACGACCTGCCCGGAGGCATTCGAAACTAATGATCGGTATAACTCATTATAATTGATTGGCACTTTTTCAATTCCTTCTATTAGTTCACACTCTCCCTATATATTAGGTTGGGGAAAAAGAAATCCATTATTTTTATATGAACTTCAGGACTTTATTTAACATGCTTCGGATTGTCCGATTTGGGTCAAATATGCACCGTTTTGTTGTATGATTTGTTGCCATTTTAAAGGTAACTTCATAATGCCTCTCTCATAGAAGTCCTGGTCTCTATTTGCAAAAAACTCTAGTAGTCGATTTTCACAATCCTCCCTAGATGCCAATTTTTTATCATTAAAGAAATTTTGCAACGCAAGAAAAAGATGATAATCGCTTGGTGCCAAGTCCGGACTGTATGGCGGATGCATTAAAACCCCAACCTAATATATATCTTGTTCAAATTTTCAATCGTTCATAAAATACTTTTTATTCATCCACTCCAGTTCGAATACATTTCTTTTAAACTTGTAGTGGATGACACTGGATGTTAATACAGTTTTTTCAAATATTAATTCAGTAATTTAATTTAATTAATTCATTTTAGTTTTTTTTAGATTTCAGTTGCATATATCTACCAATAGATGGCACCAGATAAACTTAAAAAAATGAATGAAAATTATTTATAAAGGACTTTCTGCAATAGAGTGAAAAAAAAGTAGAAATTGACTTTAAAATTTTTTTTTTATATTACTTGTTATGTGAATAAAACAAGAAAAAAAAACATCAGATAGGTTAGTTGTTTATAATGAAAGCTGTCTTTGAACAGGAAAATTGGCAAGAAGAGGAATAACTATATATTTTTTTTTATATGGACAGATATTTCGCTTGAATACCACAGGGCACAGCTGTAAAACTTCTGGGCTAAATCTAATCTTCTAAAACTTCAGGGCAGCCTGGTGCAATTTTTGAGAACCACTGTTCCAAAATGTTAAAACTATAATTTGTTTTTTTCGAGATTGGTTTGGTTTGTCGCTCTACGACAATTTTGTGCGCACGATGGCTAAACAGACCAGGATCTACAGTTGAACGTAGATTCCGAACCCCTCACAAATATCCCTGACACCGCCAGGAGTCGACCCTAAAGCCTATGATTGCAAAGGCCAGACCGATAGCCAATTGGCACCAAGGCCGCTGCTATCTTCGACAAAAATGGAAGGAATGAATTTCTTGAATGGCTGAAATGTTGTCAATTGAAAACGAACAACACATTACCAAACGTCAAAATTAATTATTTCAGTGAAGTTTTGCTAACAGTGAATCGCTTCATGGATTTTGAAGCGTGGCTCTCCTGAATATCGCTTGTAGGGTTATTTTAATCTGCAGCCAGTGGACGTGACATAAAAATTTTGCCAAGGTCTCCTTTTTTATTTATTTTTTTTTATCTTCCTGCTTTCACCGCTGCTTAAACACGTGAATCAAACTAAACAAAAATTGTTATTTCTAGTCCACGAAACAGCAAAGGAGCAGAAATAGCAGCGCCCGCACCTCAAATCGACAGCGATCTTTTGTTGACTTTTCAAACAGAAATCGAACATTCCGGGAATTAGAGTAAGTGGGACGAAGTGTAATCGTTCCGAAAGGCCTCTTCTTCGAAAGCAAGGGGGAAAAAAGAGATAATTTAGTACAAAGTTCAGCAGCAGTTTTTCTTACGGAATATCTTCTAGAATACCTTATCTATTTATCAATAGTTCAATGTTATTCGTAAATAAATCTGTGGACTTTTTAAAAGTACGGCGGAAGATAGTTCTCTCTCTGTTTCTTTCTCCCTCTCTCTCTCTATATATATATATTATATACTAGCAGAACCCGGCATACGTTGTCCTGCCAAAAAAAAAAATGCATTGTAGAAAACGACATATCGCGACTATATTCTCCATGTTCCAATATAGGTGCATACTCATTTTCATGGATATCGTTTGAACGATACGCAAGTTGAAATGCTGCAGCACCCTCTGGTGGCAAGTAACACTAAAGTGAATGACGCGAACCTATCTTTCATACTCGAATGCATATTTTTAACCATTTTCATAGCGACGGGTTGAACGGTATAGAAGTGGATAGACAGCAGCACCCTCTGGTAGCGACCTACAACAAAGGGGATAGCATGAAAAACAGTCTCCATGTTTTGTCAAACATACAAAAAATGTCATCCAAATCGGTCCAACCGTTTAGCAGGAGTTTAATGACAAATACACGTACAGAAAATTATATCGATTGCAGCGCCACCTACAGGATTCATTGTTAAACTAAACCATCCAGGGACCCATTCAAATACCCGCACAAAATTTCATAAAATCAGTCTTACCGCTTAGGAGGAATTCAGTGGCAAACACACGTACAGAAGAATTACACACACACGCACACACACACACATATATATATATATATATATATGTGAGAGGGAGCCTTAGTATAAACCTTTAATGTGTTCCAGATATTTGGATTTATGCCACAAACACCGCATTTACCAAAATGCCCACTAAATGAAAGGAGGTCCCTAAAAACTGATTGCAAGCCCATGCGAAGAAATGAAGGAGGTTCAAATCCGCTGGCGGCGTTCGTTTCAGTCACTAGAAACTGGGAGACTCGATAGCAATTGTGATAGCATGCGTAAACGTCTCGCATGTGCCTGATGGGAATTTTTTTCTCCAATAAGACAGGAAAATATGGCATAAATATCCCTCCCAGGAAACTTACAGGTACTGTTCGAGGTATACATATAACTGGAACATGAGGTCCTACTACTACACCACACCCCATCACTGTTCCTAGAACTGAGTTGCCCTTGTACAGTTTGGGAAGGATGTGGGTTAAAGAAATCTGACTGGGTTCCTGAAGCTCTTATAGTCATATGAGACTGGGACCTACGGTTTAAAGCGGATTCTGAACCACTACAAACATCCATCGCTCCGCCGGAATTTGAACCCAAAACCTATGGTACCGAGTGCCAGAGCTCTAGCCACTCCGCCATCAGGCCCTGAAATATGAGGTCCACCCATTTAAAGCAACAACAGAAGAAAAGCATATTATAACATCCTAGAATAGAAAAGTCGTCTGCTTTCATTACCTTTTGATATAGCCAGTCACTGGTAGTTGACCTTACACGTGGTCTCTTTCCGTGTGGGTTATATCAGACGCATTCTAGAATCCTCTTACTAGAGCTTAAAGATCTCGAGTTCGATACCAGGTCAACTGGAATCATTCATTCGAAACAAATCTGCTAAAACATCTGCCGCTGTTTCCAATGCATTCTTCCGACTGAATGGCATGAAATGAGTGAAATGGAACTATTCGATTCGAATCGCTTTCGAACCAATGAGTCGTTTGTCAGTGATTTGTTTCCCCCGCATCGAAGATCGCCATTCTTCAGCCGCTATCGATGCATCTCCCATTGTCGTTGTATCGGTCGGGCCATCGGTGATTGGGGGCCGAAACGTTTCAGCTAAAGAGTGTCAAGCGAAAGAGGGGAAAAACTGCTCTGCGGCAAGGTCAAGAAGCGGCGGACATTTATGGTCATTCCAGTTGCTCAACAAACCGAGTACTTTTTTCCTTGAAACCTCCTCGGCAAATATTGATTTCGACATTTCTTAATCGTGCTTTCATTTTTTCAATTCCTTCTATTAGCTCACACTCTCCCTATATATATCTTGTTAAAATTTCCAATCGTTTATAAAATATTTTTTATTCATCCACTCCAATTCAAGTATATATTTTTTTTAAATTGTAGTGGATGACAGTTGGTGTTAATGCACTTTTTTCAAACATTAATTCATTCATTAAATTTAATTAATTCATTTTAGTTTTTTTTTAGATGGAAGTTACATATATCTACCACTAGTTGACGTCAGAAAAACTTAAATAAATGAATGAAAATTATTTATAAAGGACTTTCTGCAATACAGTAAAAGAAAAAGTAGGAATTGACTTTAAAAAAAAAAAATGTATATTACCTGCTTATCCACACTTTTAAAATGGAACGTGTTTTTCTGGATGATATAACACCATAAAAATGAGTAACGAAACATTGAAAAGTTGGGTTTACAGATGACAGAGAGGTTGAAGACTATGAAGCATCCATGGAGTGTTTTTTATCTATTATTGTTATTATCCAAGGGTGGCCAACCCGAATGATCTTGCGGGCCACTTTGGAAATGCATCATTATTCCGCGGGCAGCATATCAAATTATATATCCTCCTATTACATTTAGGCCCACTGTAGATATTTCTTTGGAGTGAAAAATGGAAACAGAATGTGTTATTCTTTTTGTGTTTACTATTATTCATAGCATGTAATCATACTATTATTAATATGTAATCATGTATTATTAACAGATACGATAATAATAATGATACTAAAAGCACATTCTAAAGAAATATTCTAGAACACTCAAAATGAAATCATAAAAAAAATACATAAATATAAGCGAAATAACAAAAACGATATCATTCAAAAATATTTATTTGACTAGAGCGATATTTGATTCCCCACTCTTTCAATTAGATTTGCAAATCGATCTCCATTTGGGTATTGGCACATCGTAATGGGTGTTGCGTCCGTTATGTTTGAGCATATTTTGCGTTGGGTCCATTTCATTTTAGAAAAAAAAACGAATCGCAAGTGTAAATTGAACCAACAGCGGTGCCAGATTTCTCAAATTGGAAAATTTCTCTATATATCTGTCATACACACTATATATGTCATATACATATAATGTCTTATATTACCAATATGTGGCAATAGAGAGTTTTTTGCATACCGTACGTTAGTTACCGTAGGACGTCCGTTAGCTTTTTCTCCCTAGCGCGCATGCTCATAGGAAACATAATTTCCTATGAGCATGCGCACTAGGGAGAAAAAGCTAACGGACGTCCTACGGTAACTAACGTACGGTATGCAAAAAACTCTCTAATATCTGTTATATATTCGCAAGAATATTATTTTAAAATCCAAGTTAATTTTTCTCATCATTTCGGCAGTTCATCATTTTTGAATAGATGGAGGCACACATAATGTATTTTATTAATGCATACATTGTGTTTCACTACTTTGGCCATTATGAAATAAATATATTTTGTAAAAGTGTGATACATCTCACCGGCCGGAAAAAACATTCAAGGCGATCCGCGGGCTGGCCACCCCTGTTCTAGTTGCTCAACAAACCGAGTGCGTTTTTCCTTGTAGCCTCCTCAGCAAATAGGATTTCTGAATAGTGCATTCATTTTTGTTTATTTATCCACACTTTCAAAATGGAACGTGTTTTTGCTCATGATATCAAATTAATAAAAATGAGTGTCGAAACATTGAACCGTCGCTCTTAAGTTTGTGAAGCATTCATAGAGCGGTTTTTATCTGTTTTTTTTCTTGTCGTCTTACACACTGGGAAATGCTATCCTTGGACATGTTAGATCTAAATTGGGGTACTGCAGATATAACAATTTTCTTGCTCAGAGCAAAATGATCTGATGAACGAAAATTGAAATCTATAATTCTATATACAGCGGTAACCTGGATATGTTTTATGGCATCTTCTTATATACAGTGGTGCGTGCTTAATCAACTCCATATTTTTGGACTTGTACCACACAGAACCTTGTTGTTATAATGCAAATGGCAATATAGAGACAGTTCATCTTTATGTCATAAGCAAGTCTGCGCCGCTGTGACTCATTAAGTACTACCCTGGGGGCTCGTGTAGCTTGAAGATATGCCACGGAATAACACTACCCCCCTAACGCTCAACGGTCATATTAGACCGGGGCATACGGTTTAAAGTGGATTCTGAACCATAACAAACATCCATGGTAAAGCCGGGATTTGTGATCAAAGCCTGTGGTACCGAACAACAGAGCTCTAGCCACACGGTCATCAGGTCCCTTTTGTGTAATTTTTTTGCGCATTTAACCTTTTTTTTTTTTTAAATAGTAAAATTTAATCGTAAATTATTTTTCTTTTTAAAATATTTATTTCCAAGGGAAAAAAAAACATTTAAAGTATTGATTCTTCACAAAATATTTATTTGACTCTGCTGAAAAGTTTATTTACTAAAAATTTACATCAGCTATATTCATTATCGGATGATTCGATTTTTTAACACGTGATTATATTTAACTTATCACGTACAACCCAATCTGTCAAAGGACACTTTGTGAATCGCAGGAATCTAATCTAGATTTGAACTGATCGATTCCACTTCTGCGGGGTTCGTGGCATTGGAGAGCGTGCTAAATAAGGTGCAAAACATTCTCTTTTGTCGATGCTAGTTGATTGCGCACTTATCTGCAACAGGAATTTTATCAGACAAGTTTCATTTTTTCCTCTTCTATCGCAACTCTTCTGTTTGGGCAACGAAAGAAAGTTCAAAATATTCACGTGCGGAAGTCATGCTGACTCTTTCATTCGCTGAATTATTTTGCTGGTGGAGATGATGTTCTATGATCTAAGCGGCCTGAATGGCCGAGTGGCTAGTGCTCTGGCTCTCGGTACCACAGGTTTCGGCTTCTAGAATCCCGTCTGTACCATGGATGTTTGTAGTGGTTCTAAATCCGCTTTAAACAGTAGGTCCCAATCTCCTATGATCGTAGAGTGTCCCAGAGCCCAGTCAGACTTCTTCTCACCCACATCATTCCCAAAATGTAAAGGGGCAACTCAGCTATAGGCACATTGATATGATGTGGTGTAGTAGGGGTAATAGTTCCATGATCTAAGAAGCTCTTGGAGATCATACCTCTTTTTTTTTAACGTTGGTGGTTCACATGATCCATTTGTGTATACCACGAATAGACCACATAGTGGCTTCTAGGAGGATTTAGGGATAATGGGATTTTTATGGGTGAAAATTTGTACCAGGTGGCTTGAATATTCATGAGAGACTCTATACGCTGCTCGTTGTCACGATCGCCATCGTGTCTAATTGTTTCTAAGGCAGCCTGGTGACTAAGTAGCTGGCGCTCTGGCATTTGGTATCCCAGGATTTAGGTTCGAATACTAGCGGTGACATGGACGTTTGTAAGTGGTTCAGAATTCACTTTAAAATGTAGGTCCCGGTCTGTGTAGCTCTCGCGTGGACAGGATGATCGTAGAGCGACAAACCAAACATTGTTTCTGAAAGCAGTGACAACAACAATGACGCTATGAATTCGAACCTCGGCCCTTTTGCACGCAAGCCGAGTATGTTGTCAGTGAGTCATGAGTCCAGTGACTCGAGGGCGTAGCCTATCTTCAAGCTATACGTGCCCCCAGGGTCAATGAGTCACAGCGGTGCAGCCCTTGCTTATGGCATAAAAGATGAACTGTCTCTATATTGTCAGCTACATTGGAAGAACAATAACAGTGCGCGAGAAATATCTGAAACACATAAATTACTTTAGAAAAGTTTTTATAAAAGTTTAATATTTAAATGTCATACAAGGATAAAAGTTTTTTGATACTATACTCGTTTTCAAATATACTATATATGTTGAAAGTTTTGATACTATATTCGTCCAAAAGTTATTTTTCAATCCGAGAGGTCAAACAATTTCATAATAGCTCTTACCATCGTTCGTGCATCACACCCATGCTTATTTTTATCTCATTCTACTTTCTCCTGAAAGCACGCCTCCTGATTGAGCATGAGGACATAAAGGACACCTGCCGGAGAAACCAGTGCCACCCACTGCCTCAGCGACCTTTTTTTTTTACAGTGAACTGACGATAAGACGAGTATTGCAGAGAATAACCCCCAAAACACCTGGGAGAGATGGACAGAATGCAAAGAGGATGACTCAACCTCTGCGTGGACCACGCTGGCTTCGAAACTGGGACAGAAAACCCTAAACGAATCCGAAAGTTGTCTTTGTTTGGGAAGCACGCGAAGAAGGGGGAGGGAGGGAGGCTTGCCATTGAACGTGGGAGTCAAAAACACCCCGAGTGTGAGCAACCTGTTGGAAGAAAATGAACGTCGGCGTAAACTGGGCCAATATTTGGTCTTTTCTGCCGGCATTGCACACGAGTTCCATTTCCAGTCAAAATACCCAAGGTCCAGGTGGACGAAGGAGGCATTTTTCGTGGAAGCTTCTCATAACACTTCAGAGATGAGTTGGAGTGTTTTTATTTCGTCATCGAAAATGGCCTTTTCGCAACATTTGTTGCGGAGAATTCAGAGGAAAATCCTGTTTTAGTCTCAATAGGAAGATATAAGGTTGACAATTGATTAGCATCGATTGTAATGGTTTTTCCCAATGTAGGAGGTGTTAAAGGACGCACGCATCTAATGGATTGTTGAGATCTTTGGGATGGTAAAAACTATTTCGTCATATTAACATCATCAACGGCACGGAGCAAGTATTCCCTTCCGAAAGAACTTTCAGGTGTAACTTCTCTTAGATTTATCTATCTGCCAAAAAAAGAAAAAGAAGAAAATTCCGACAGGACATTCCGATTCATAATGCGAGACACTGTCTCATTATCCACCCGATTTTTGCGATTTCGACGCATCAGCATAATTCCTTATAAAAACATATAACAAGTATTTCCTTCCAAAAGACCTTTCAGGTGTAACTTATATTACATTTATCTATCTGCCAAAAAAATAAAAGGAAGAAAACTCCGATATGGCAGTCCGATTCATAATGCGAGACACTGTCTCATTATCCACAAAAATGTACGCGATTCTTCAAACAGTGACTATGCTGGTGAGCGTACATCTCCTAGAACTTCAAGCGGCCTGATGACCAACTGGCTAGCGCCCTGGCCTTTGCTACCATAGGCTTCAGGTTAGAATCCTGAAGGGGGATGGATGTTTGTGAATGGTTCGGAATCCACGTTAAACTATAGGTCCCGGTCTATTTAGCTCAATAAGTGCACAAAATGACCGTAGAGCAAAAAACAAACCAAACATTGAGCCTCAAATATGAGAGGATATGTAAGAATTTCATAATTGGAAATAAAATGCCTACTAATAACATTTCAATTAGTTAAACAGTCTTTTAATATGACTTTTTTTTTGTCATTTCTGTATAGAATGGATCAAACAATAAAAGGAAAAGAAATGGAGTACGTATAAATTCAGTGCAAACCGAGTTTAATATGAATTTTTCCGCTGCAGTTTTGGAGAGAACAAAACTGCACTTTAATGCAGAACCTGTTTTAAGGTAAACTTTTTAATTCAAGTTTGTTTCAGTTGGCGAAAAGTAAAACCAGTGTGATATATCACACGCAGTTAATTCTTCCGCTATGAAAAAAAAAAAAAAAAAAAAAAAAAAAAAAATGACGAATGGAAACATTTCACTAATAAAACATCCTTTAACAAGCTCTGAGTGAGATGTTTCTAGGTCATGGCGGTTATTTTTAACTTTCAATGTCATCGCTGTTTCCTAAACGAAATGCTTATTGGTTACAAATCTTAATTAACGCATTCCTCCATTCATAGTATTTGCTCACCGAATTCAATAAGTTAATTGAAGAAGAGAGTAAAAAAAGAAATAAATCAAAGCTTTTTTTTTCCAATGTAAGGTTCTGGTGTATCAATGAACAACTTGAAAATCAGAATTGGAATTTACTTTATAAAAGTATTTTTTTTATAATATTGACTTAATCATAAATGAGTCCAAATTTGGTTAAAAATCAAAGTATACAATTTATTTAATAATCAAAGTAGAGATCAACTCTCTTTCTTTCTCTATTATAAATTTTATAATAAATTAACACAAAAATAATGATGGTTTCATAAAAAATATTATGTCAACACGTCTAATTTCATCTGATTTGCAAACGCAGATTTCTGGATAAATTGGAAGAAAAATAATTTCATATTTCATGACTGGCAATTGGCGTACCGATTACGGAGTACCCATGGGGATAGACCACTTAACCTCCTCGTATCAATTCATACAAATATTAAAATTTACAATTTTTTAATTGGCTGCTTAAGGTTACTATGTGATAAAAAATAAAGTTTCTAAAAATTAAAAATGGTACTCGTAAAAATTAAAAAATACTAAAAATAAATAAAAGTAAGATATAAAATAAAAAGTTAAAATTAAAATTAAAAGAATTTAAATTTAAAATTCGGTACCATTAGGGACCCGTTGTAGATGCCATGAAATATTGAGTAGGACACAAGCATTGTGATGCTGAACGTGTGGGCAACTATGCAAAGTCCTTTCGCATAAGATTCGGATTATTAAAAGGTGATGTCACTTGCAAATGCTGTTCTCAAGCGCTGGGCATTTTGAGCTGAAGCCATCTACTACTAAAATGGCAAATGTATAGCAGATTGAGCGTCATTCAGTGTGAAATCCGAACGCGATGACCACCTGGAACGACTCAATGCAAATAAAAGCTCATATATATATATATATATATGTGTGAGCTTTTATTTGCATCGAGCTACAATAGAACCTCTGTAAGTCGAACTTCAAGGGAGACGCCAAATAATTCGAGTTATAGAGTTTTCGACTAATGGAGGATTTCGACTTACGCGGATTTTGTAAGGAAATATTCGACTTGTAGAGGTCTAGATTCTTTCTAACTTATTTTGAGGTAGAGAGATAAAATAAATAAAAATTTAAATTACAGAGATAATAAACATGTTTATTTGCCACTTAAAACTTATGTACTACAATAAAAAATCAAAATAATTCCGAAATAATTTCAAGTGATCGAGTTGTAAAGGTTGTAAAATCAAATATTGCCAATGTTCGAGATACAGAAGTCCAATTTTTTTCGACTTACGGAGGGAAAATACATACCAAAATGGCTTGTGAGGATTGACTCATTATTTCGACATTTCGAGGGTTGAAATTTCGAGTCATGGAGGTTTTGGAGCTTGAAGGGAAGGGAACACAAATTTTTTCGAAGAGGTTTCGTGGAGGTTTTCGAATTATCGAGTTTCAACTTAAAGAGGTTCTACTGTATATATATATATATATATATATATATATTTAATTGAAAACCTGGCTGAAATCGCACATCTTTCATTCTAATGGGCACGTATGCAAAATAAAGAAAGTTTCACAAACTTCAAAAATGTCAACTATTCATGTTTGATCAAACATTATTATTTTTTTTTATCCTCGTCAAAATGAGCCATCTGCTTGTGGGCGGACAGAATAAAAGTGAAGGAGGGACAGATTGAAAGATAAAAGAAAATGAACTTCCCTCCATGAGACTGCGATGCCCTTTTCAGAAAAGAAGCAACTTAAAAATAGATAACCATCTTTTAATCACACGCAGAAGGTTCGATCAACAAAAATAAAATCATTTCAGTTCCGTTTATCCAGGTGGCCCTGTTGGAGAGATAATTTTCTACCAGAACAGAGATCTGCGCGCTTTCACAGAAGAAAACACAAGAGGGTGTGTTTTTATTTATTTATTTATTTTTTCCCCCAAACACAACGTGCTTCTTCTTCTTCTGACTCGTGTTTTTCTAGAAAACGCTGATTAATCAGGCCCAAAGAAATAATTTAAAATTCGAGAAGAAAAACAGTCCTCTGAACCATCTGCTCTGAATTGCATTTTAAAAGTTCATTCATTGAATACAAATAATCTAAGTAGAATATCATTTAAAATCTAATTCAATACTATAATTTGTATAAAATCTACAGTTCTAATTTCCATTAGAACTGTAGATTTTATACAAAGTAGAGTATTGAATTCTAATAATTTACTCTAATTTACTTTCAAATTTGAATAAAACCAAAATTCAATGGACTAATCAAATTTGGATAAAATCTAAAATCCAATGAAACACTTTAATTTGAATAAAATCTACAATCTAATTTGAATACTCCAAATTGAATAAAATGTCAAAAATTAATGGCATGGAATTAAAATAATTTTTTTACCTAAAATTGTTAAAATAAACTTGTTAACTCATCTAGAATCTTATTTTATTCATAAAATTGATTTTGTAAGACATGATATATTATTCTTTATCTTATTCTGTTATAGTATTCATACTCTTTTTGCTATAAAATTCAACATTTCTTTCATTTAAAATTATAATACTGTTTTTTATAATATGATAGTATATAATACAACGTAATATAGTATTATAATAAAACACGTAGTAATAATAGTATTATTATTATTATAACACATTTTGTTTAAAATATATACAACTATATTTAAATATACACTGAAGTGACAAAAGTCATGGGATAGCAATATGCAAATTTTCAGATGGCAGTAGCATCGCGTAGAACAGGTATAAATGCGCAGTGCTTTCGCAGAGCTTTCATTTCTGTTCAAGTTATTCATGTGAAGAGGTTTTGACGTGATGATGACCGCACGACGGGAATTAACAGACTTTGAACGCGGAATGTTAGTTGGAGCTAGACGCATGGGTCATGCCATTTCGGAAATCGTTAGGGAATTCAACATTCCCAGATCCACTGTGTCAAGAGTGTGCCGAGAGTATGAAATTTCAGGCATAACATCCCACCATGGACAGCGCAGTGGTCGACCGCCTGCACTTAACGACCGAGACCGACGACGTCTGCAAAGAGTCGTAAATTCTAACAGACAAGCAGCACTGCGTCAAATAACCGCAGAAATCAATGTGGGACGTACAAGGGACTTGTCTGTTAGAACTGTGCGGAGAAATTTGGCTTTCTTGGGCTATTCCAGCAGAAGACCGACTCGAGTGCCTTTACTGACAGAACGACATCGCTTGCAGCGACTCTCGTGGGCACGTGAGCATATCGGTTGGTCCCTAGATGAATGGAAAACCGTGGCCTGGTCCGATGAGTCACGATTTCAGTTGGTAAGAGCTGATGGTAGGGTTCGAGTGTGGCGCAGATCCCACGAAGCCATGGACCCAAACTGTCAGCAAGGCACTGTTCAAGCTGGTGGTGGCTCCGTAATGGTGTGGGCTGTTTTTCATGGCATGGACTTGGTCCTCTGGTGCGACTGGACCGAACATTGACTGGAAATGCTTATGTTCAGCTACTTGGAGATCACTTGCAGCCATTCATGGACTTCATGTACCCAAACAACGATGGGATTTTTATGGATGACAATGCGCCATGTCACAGGGCCACAACTGTTCGCGATTGGTTTGAAGAACATTCTGGACAATTCCAACGAATGATCTGGCCACCTAGATCGCCCGACATGAATCCCATCGAGCATTTATGGGACATCATCGAGAGGTCTGTTCGTGCCCAAAATCCTGCACCATCAACGCTTTCACAATTATGGACGTCTATCAAGACAGCATGGCTCAATATTCCTGCAGAAGACTTCCAACGACTTGTTGAGTCCATGCCACGTCGAGTTGCTGCACTTCGCCGGGCGAAAGGAGGGCCGACACGATATTAAGAGGTATCCCATGACTTTTGTCACTTCAGTGTATACAGCGGCTTCCAAAATGTTTAAATTTATGAACTTACTGTTGAAACTTACTGTTACAGAAAATACAGTTCTGTCTATCAAATAAATAACAATAATTCTGAATGGAAATTATAATATTTGTACTTTTTTTATCTTAAGAACATGATGAAACTTTTTTTCTTTTGAAAAATAAATACTCAAAAAAGTAATAAAAAATTACTCACATAAGTTCGACACTTTAAAAATAATTTCTTCATATTAGTGACCGTAGTAGTATTTCGATCAATTAGTCCTTAGTAGGATATTCTGCACCGTCCACAAACGCTAAATTACCTTTTTTTTTTTGTAATGTCTGCGTCCATGTCTCCTTGTTATTCGATCCATATTGCTTTTAATCGTTTTAGTTTCTGTGTTTCTTTTCTGTCTTCGTACTCTAACCTCCATTTTTTTTTTTCAAATGTGTTTGATTAGGTTTAAATCCGGCAACTGAGGTGATGTTTTTAAAACTTGTTGAGAATTATACAGGAATCAGGAATGAATCTTGTACTGCTGATATGAGCACTCGTCAAACAGTTTCAGGCAAAATTGAAATAAAAAATTTTTTAGTAAATTCTGTAGAAATTGTACAGCATTCAAACGAGGATTTTTCACAATTTTTCTAGCTATAAATCTCTGATTACGCGAGTTAAATTTGCCGATTACCTTGTTTTAGATCCAATTTCTTTTTTAAAAACGTTTCATCACATATTTGCACAGTGGAATGAGATAAATTTAATAATTTAGCTATATTCGGAACTGATTTAGCACTACTAGAAATAATTACTTATACTTTATTATACTTTAGCACTACTAGAAATAATAATTTTTCGATGATGTACGTTTTCTGCTTACGACTACGAGCCCTTTTAAACTAATAAATAGAATAGAATGAAGTTAAGCAAGCAAATATTAAAACCAAACGACTTTTTTTAAATGTTATCAAAAGGCAAAAAAGCAACAGACGATTATTTTATTTATGAATTCATTCGAAAATGTTTCATGTGTGATCACTTTTTTGATGCAAATTTTTTTATCTCTGCCTCCTTGCATTTTCATTTTTTTTAAAAAAGAAAATGAATTTAATGATTTTTTAAAAAAGAAAATGAATTTGATAATTTTTAAAAAGTTGTTCACGTGAAGATGATATAACAAATAATAGACTTCATATTCGAATTCAATTCAATTACATTCGAATTCGTATCGTATCATTATTTTATGACTATAGTTATCATTTATAATAATCATTTTGAAGTGGCAATATTTTGGTTTGACACAAAATGAATTTAATTTTAATTTTTTTCTTGTTCACTAAATGTAGTCTTAAAAATCTGTTTTGATTTCTAGGTTAGACATCAAAATGTTTTCTATTTGTGAAAAAAAGTGCATGTTTCATACAGATAATCTTTTATTATAAAAAAAATATATTCTAGTAGTTCATGACTACAAATTTGCTAGTACAGTAATGGAGAATTTATTTGCGTCATTTCGATTGAGTAAGTATATGGACAGGAAACTGACGACAGAATAAAGCGGCGTGACTCGTCATTCCCTAAATCGTATCATATCCCATAATGCGCATTATATCCCATAAGGTGCATCATTCATACAGAAATATCATTCATAAAATATCTTATTCATCCCATGACGCACAGTGCAGTGTGCATAAATATTTCTTCTACCTTCGCAAGCACTATTTAGTCACACTATTAATTCAGTTCAAAATATTTTGGCAATTGAAAGAAGAACGGCTTGATTTTCCACGAGTCCAAATAATAACGAAAATGTATTTTCACATCAAAATTTGAAAGAATTCGATTTGATTTAAAAGGGGAAAAAAAGAACATATTACTCAATGAATAGGTGCATAACTATTCTGCAAGAAGCTGTTGATCGTAATACTACAGTCATTACACATAGTGTGATAAAAATTTCAGTTCTGAATTCCGATTTTTGATTCGAATTCGAAATTCTAATTCTAATTTTTATGGAATTTTTGAATTCGAATG
This sequence comes from Caerostris darwini, assembly GCA_021605075.1. Classification (NCBI taxonomy): domain Eukaryota; kingdom Metazoa; phylum Arthropoda; class Arachnida; order Araneae; family Araneidae; genus Caerostris; species Caerostris darwini. The sequence goes on along the minus strand of BPLQ01011645.1, from coordinate 541,511 downwards.
CTAAATTTTACTCTATTTCAAATTTGTTAATACAAATTATAATTTTTATTTAAAAATTCGAAATTATAATTTTTATTTACCAATTCAAAATTATAGTATTATTCAAACATTCGAAATGATAATTCTTATTTACCGATTCAAAATTATATTATTATTCAAAAATTCGAAGCTATAATTCTTATTTACAAATTCAAAATTATATTTAGTCGAACATTCGAAATGATAATTCTTATTTACCAATTCAAAATTATTAAAATTAATTAAATGAATTATTAATTGAAATTTTAATTCCAATTTAAAATTGTAAAATTAGATGCCTGAACTCTAAATTATTTTTTAATTAATTCTAAATTAATAAATTAAATAAATTAATAAAATAAGTTGATAAATATAAAAAATTTATCAAAAAAAAAATTGTTATTCTCAATTAAAAGTTATTCTAAATCCAAATATATAATATAAAAAATTTCATCTACCATAATGGCTATTCCCATGACAAATTGTTTATGGGGGACCTGAATGGCCGAGTGTCTAGCGCTCTGGCGCTCGGTGCCACAGGTTTCGGGTTCGAATCCCGGCGGTGCCATGGATGTTTGTAGTGGTTCGGAATCCACTTTAAGCCGTAGGTCCCGGTCTTCTATGACTGTAAGAGCGTCACGGAGCAAAAGTCAGGCTTCTACCTACGGGTGCTCCATCACAACAGAAGCTGCTTCCTTCCCCTTCAATCATGAGTCCATATGGGCTCGTGGGCTTGGCCAGCCAAGTGGGATAAGAAACAACAACAAATTGTTTATTTATTTAAAAAAAAATTTTTCAAAAACGTGTTAAGTACAGAAAATTGTAACTCGTTAACAAAGTTTTCGCTCCCATTTATGCATCAGAATATTCGTGTTCAGTAATTGGTAACAAAATTCAGTTAACTTGAAATAATCAGTTTACAATAACTATTTGAAGACATTGTTAGGGACATTATTCCACGGAGGAACTCATTTGGAGTAGATGTCGCGTGCAAATCGGATGCCCTGATTTATTCGGAAATGGCTCTGCAATTGTAAACGTACAGGTGCGAATGTAAAGGTACTCGGCATTTAGAATGAAACTCGCTCGGTCAACGAAAAGGGAATTCTTTTCGAATCATACGATTCGTGATATGTCTCATTCACTGCTTTGCATTACCTCCAATGCACTGCAATAAAATCGCAATTATGTATTTAATGTATTCACAACAAAATAGAAGAAAAAGCAGTTTTGTGATGTTTTTTAATGTCATTTTTTTAATGTCATAATATATGTATTTTTTTTTACACTTTATTTCATTTTGTGTAAAAAATATACATATATTTTACTACAAATATAATATGAATTCATATATTATTCACACATATTTTATAACTTACTATACTAAAAAAGTGTAATTATTCCCATAAGTCTAATGCAGGGGTCTCCAAACTACGGCCCGCGGGCGAAATCCGGTCCGCCAGTGTCATCCATCCGGCCGGCGACAGCGAATAGCTTATTGTTGCCGTAATAAGTTGGATAAAAAAATACAGAATGATAATAACTCGGTTTTATTTACTTGTTAGGTAAAGCTTAATGACAAGCATAATACGCAGAAAATTTAACTTAAGCATAACAACTAATTGGAAATTATAGATAATGGCAGAAAAATTAAAACGGTTTTGGCCCTTGGTACTTACTGGAGTAAACAGTATGGCCCTAAGACTGGAAAGTTTGGAGACCTCCGGTCTAATGTATCAAATTTATAATCAAGTTATTTAAATAAATTCACAGAAATGTGACAATAAATAATTTTGTTGTCGGAAAATGTACAGTCTGCTGTACAGCGAGATATTTAAATAAACTTATCATCATCATTATTGACGTAACAACCCTATGGTAGGCCAAAACCGTCTGCCTATTGGCTGATTTTGAAACAGAAGATGTTGAGACCGAGATTCACGGTTTAAAGTGGAGTTCGAATCACAACAAACATCCAAGACATCGCCGGGATTTGGACTCGAATCCTGTGGCACCGAGCGCTAAAGCGCTAGAAATAAACTTCTAGAAAAGTAAAATAAAAATATACTGGTTGTTGTTGTTGAATGACGTTATTTAAATAAATTTACAGAAAAAATAAAATAGATATATATTTATGGTTGGAAAATGTCTAGTTTGTTGTACAACAAAATATTAAAATTAATTTAGGGAAAAATGAAAATAAATACGTGTTGTTGGAAAACGTTATATCTCTTGTTGACTTTTAATGACAGAGGGCCTGATGGCCGAGTGACTACCACAGTTTTCGGGTTCGAGTCCTGGTGGTGCCCTGGATGTTTGTAGTAGTTGGTTCGGAATCCACTTTTAAAACCTTAGGTACCGGGCTAATGTGATCGTATACCTTTGTGGGGGTACACGAATGTGACTCGCTTCTGTAGCCTATCTTCAAAGTTACACGTACCCCCTGGGTAGTGCTCAATGAGTCACAGCGATGCACCCCTTGCTTATGGCATAAAGATGATTGCCAGCTTGCTTTGTATCGCCAGCTGCAGTAGATAACAACGAGCCCCATCAGTGCACGGGATGACTTAGGTTCGAACCCACTGGTGGAGTTCGTTGCAGTCACTGCAACTAGACGGCAATTTTGACTATGTCTTGAAAAGAGTTTTCCTCTTGTACGACGCCCAAATTCTCCATCGTCGGTGGTGCACATAAGTGAAGCACCAGGCTCATTAACGAAGGACAACAATATTTTTTTATTAAATTGATAAAAATAATGCATGTATCACTTATCATACGACATAACACATAGAAAAAAAAAACAACACTTAAAAGGAGTGTATTCTGAAAAAAAAAAAAAAAAAAAAATTAAAAAGTGGTGCAACAGCCCGATAGTGGGCCAAGGGTTGAGGTTAATTGAGGTATATTTACCTACTGGCAGATTTCGAGACAGGGGATTTGTTTTTCGTTTACGGGGTAGAGTAGAGTAGTAGAGTAGTAGGGTAGAGTTACAGTAGCCACTTGGCCATCAGGCTCCATAATTACACACACTTCTGTTTAAAAAAACACAAATATTTTATTATTTGAAAATACCACGAAATAAGATTAACAGATCTTCTTATTACATAAATACTTGCATAAAAATATTCTACGAGGGCAATGAACTGTGAAAATGTTCTTTGTGGTTAAGCGAAATCAGTTTCACTTTCTATTTTAGAAAGTACTTTAGTTCCAGTTTCTATTTCTATTTTTATATTTCATTAAAAAATTTTTAATTTAATCATCTTAATTATTTAATTTAAAAAAAAAACATTTTTATCGAATTGTAAAATGACTTTTAGTGCAAATAACCTCCAAGGTTTTTCTTTCTTAATGGGGTAGGGTTGTCAGTCCTACAGTCATGTTAGACCGGGACCTATTACTACTACTAATACTACACCCCACTACATCACTGTGCCTAAAAGCTGTGTTTCCCCTTTACAGTTTGGGAATGATGTGGGTGAGAGAAATCTGATTGTGCTTTGTGACGCTCTACGGTCCTATGAGACCAAGATCTACGGTTTAAAGGGGATTCTGAACCACTACTAACCTCCATGGCACTTCCGGGATTCGAACCCGAAACCTATGGGACAGAGCGCCAGAGATCTAGCCACTCGGCCATCAGGCGCCCAACCGGAACCTACGGCTTAAAGTGGATTCCGAACCACTACAAACATCAATGGCACCGCCGGGACTCGAACTCTTTGGCACATAGTGCTAGTCACTTGGCCATCTGTAATGAGTAATTCCAGTATTAATACAATTTTAAATACCTTTTTTTTAAAAATAAAAAAAATAATTATTAAGATAAGATTTTTTTTGTTAATAATTCGAATGTAATGTGTTGCAAACAGTTTCAAATTTTTATTTAACAACATATTTTGCAATGCTTCCCAGAAATAGAAGCTTTTATGCGCAACTCTGCCAACAGTTCCTCGAATAAAGACATTTACACTTCCATGTATGCAATGCCTGTAAAAGTCATATCAGGTTCTTCGGTCATAGACATTTTTGCTTGACGTTTTTAGTAAACAAACCTGAATATTCATTTGGAAACTAAGCTCTGTTTTTCCTTTTTTTTTTTTTTTTTTTTTGCTTGCAATTTTGTGTTTGAAATGTGTCTTACTTCAATAACAATTTTTTATTTTATTTAAATAAATAAAATGCATTAAAGTAACAGTTGGATCCTGAATGGTCGAGTGCCACAGGTTTCGGTTTCGAGTCCCAGCGGTGCCATGGCCGTTTGTAGTGGTAATCCCCTTTAAACTGTAGATCTCGGTCTAACATGACAGTAAGGCTGATTGTTAAATTGCTAAGGTTTTATATTTACATTTAAAAATACCATTTGAGTCTTTTAATCTTTTTCTAATACATTTTGTTATTTTTCAAATAGCATCCTTATAATAGTAAAAAGTAATTCTAGTTCTTTAAAAGAAAGCGCTCACCTTCTTGGTTTGGTTTGTCACTCTACGGTCATCTTGTGCACACGAGGGCTTAACAGACAGTGCCCTACAGTTTAAAGTGGATTCCGAACCACTCACAAACATCCATGCCACCTCTGGGACTTGACACCTGTGGCACCGAGAGCTAGACACTGGGTAATTCATGGCCCCTAAGCACTCACCTTCTTCGAGAAAAGAAATTCAAATATGTTTTATTATTTTATGTTATAAAGATTTTTTTAGAGTAACAGAATGAATCATATTTTAATAATATATAATTTTTAAAACTTAAGAAGAAATTAAGTTATCTGGTTGTTGTTTCTTATCCCACTTGGTAGACATTTAAACCGAGCCCACGAACCCAGCATCTGTTGTGATGGAGCACCCGTAGGTAGGAGTCTGACTTGGCTCCGGGGCGCTGACTTTTTTACGAGGTAGGGTTGTCAGCCGTACTCCCAACAATCATATTAGACAAGAACCTACTGCTTAAAGTGGATTCCGAACGACTACAAACATCCATGGCATGGGGACACGAATCCGAAACCTGTGGCACCGAGCGCCAGACACTCGGCCAGTCACGGCCAAGTTATCTGGTATGCACATGCTTTACTTTCGTAACAGTACAACAAACACGTAAAACACGAGTAAGTAAGCACGTCCATGATGAAAAAAAATTATTATTATTATTATTATTTTGCTCTAATGCAGCTGGCAAACACTTAGACAGCTTGGTCTTGGATGCCTTAAGGCAAGCGCTGCACAGACGTTACTCACTTTGTTAATACCCAGGGGGCGCGTGTAACTTGAAGATAAGCCACGGACGCAGAGTAACAAGGTCCCCGCAACGCTTTACGATCCTATTAGGACCGGGACCTACGGTTTAAAGTGGATTCCGAACCACTACACACATCCATGGCACCGCCGGGACTCGAACCCGAAATCTGTGGTACCGAGCGCCAGAGCGCTAGCCACTCGGCCACTCAGGCCCTGAAAAAAAATTATAACAGAAAGGAAACAAAAAAAATCTGCAGTATTTCTATATTGGAATTAAAAGCATTTATAAAATATTTTAGTACGCAATGCAAAATAAAAACACAAAATTTTCCATGTTTCACTCAGCTGATACTGAGAGTTTTAGAAAACGCCCTCCATTGATTGCGTCGAAAGCTGTTCTACGAAAACTCATTTCTTCACGAGGAAATAAAGATGCGATGCAAAAACCGCTGTCAAAAATCCGGAATAGCAAATTCCCTTTCCTCCATAATTTTCAAGAAGGGGGAGAACAGGAGAGAAAAAAAAAACTTTATTCTTGGTCAATTTAGTTTCGGAATATTGGAAGTGCTTCCATGGAACTTCTTCTGCAAGTGTGGGGGAAAGAATAATAATAATAAAAAAAATGGAAGGTGATAAAATGCGCTTGTTTTCGGGAAAAATGAGTTCGTCTATTTAAATTTCCTGTTTCCAAAAAGAGAGGTAATCATTGCAGAGGAAAGGAGCACGCGGAGAATTTTTCCGGAAAGGGCACGGAAAACTATATATTTTGTGATTTTATTCCAAACAATTGGTAACACCGAAATGCTGAATAATGCTTTTGAATTGGTTTTTATAATAAACAAAAACCTTTAATATTTTAAATTCATTTTTCATTTTATTGAAAAAATATTCTGTGCAAATTGAGTGTATCGTAATTTCATTAACAATCCTGTGTCTAATGCGATACATTTTCAATATGAAGAAGGGGTAAAACGGAAGTGTGTAGATGTTTCTGGAGAATAAATTTGCTGTCGAGGATTAGGTTCAAGATATTGGATTTTGGAGATCCAGTCTATTGGGACATAAAATAGAAAAAGATCTTCATTTGGAGGCCTTGCCCGACCTTTCCCGAAAATGATAATCCGGTTCTCCATAGTGTCAGCCACTCTTCCGGGAAATCAAAGAAATTTTGAAGAGGTTTTTTTTTTCCTAATGCAGCTGGCAATTAGACCGTGATTTTTTATGCCATAAGGGCTGCACAGACGTTACTCACTTTGCATTACCCAGGGGGCGCGTGTAACTTGAAGATAAGCCACGGACGCGGAGTAACAATGCCCCCGCAACGCTCTATGATCCTGTTAGACCGGGACCTACGGTTAAAGTGTATTCCGAACCACTATAAACTGCCATGGCACCGCCGGGACTCGAACCCGAAACTTGTGGCACCGAGGCCAGAGCACTCGGCCATTCAGGCCCACGGTCATTTTTTGAACACTTTAGGAATAGTATACTTTTGCGCACTTTAGACTGAGACCAACTGCACATAACTAAGGAGACTGGTGGACCGAACATTCTGAGAAAATGTATGATTGTGATCTGGTTTAGGTATCCTCTCTATTTCTACATGGACATTCACTCTGACAACATCCGTAATGAGGGTCAAAGAGCCCCTAGTGTCGCAAACACATTTTCTTAGACATAACTTGCCCTAGCAAGACTGCAACGATACATCTCGATTCTCAATGGAAAAGTGCAGCACAAAACATCCCTAATCGAAATAACGAGAATTGTGTCTTTATTCTCAAGAAAACTCCCACCCTCATTCTCTGCAGCGAAAAACAATCTACGACCAGATGTCCAGCCTCGAATAGCACCATCTCTGGATTTACAGACTCTGTCAATATTAACCCTTTGCAATCGAAGTTTTTTTTCATTCGTATTAGCAGCAAGTCGAAGCGATTTTAGTGAAAAGATCCTATTCGCATGCAAGTTTGATATACGCATTAAAAGAAATGCATTATTTATATTGTTACTTGCATTGTCTTCGTAGCGGAGCCCTCGAGTGCAAAGGGTTAAGGGAAAGATGTGCTCAAGAACACTTAACTAAAAAGTTTTTGGATGCCTGTATATAGGAAAAAAAATTATATCAGTAAAGCAACCCAAAGGAAAGATTTCTTTCATATTAAGCACAAAAAAAATGTATATCACACAACTAGTCGATACGACATGTGATGCATAAGATGGATTTATTTATGTCAGGGATGGTCAACCCGTAGCCCGCGGGCCTAAAATATTTTTCCGGCCCGTGAGATGTGCCGCATTTTTACAAAATATATTTATTTTATAATGACCAAAGGAGTGAAAACCAATGTATTCAAAAAATACATTATGTGTGCATCCATCTGTTCAGAAATGAACTGTCGAAATGATGAGAAAAAATGGACTTTGATTTTAAAATAATACTCTTGCGAATAGAGGACAATAGTGCCTGGTTTATGGATGAGTTTACAGTTAGGAGTTCGCAGAATAATTAAATTATAGTCTGCGAATTCATGGTACGCGCTCATCTTGGAATATCTAATATAACGAATTCTATGTCTCACTTTAAGTGATCTCAGTGACGCAGTGGCCATCCTTAAATGCGCACAATTGATAGTTGATAGCAGAGCAAACCAGACTCTTAGTTGAAGTTGTTAGCGCTTTTGGTTCAACTAACACCTCCGAATCGGTTTTTTTTTTTTTTTTCGAAAATGAAATGCACTCAACACAAAAAAACGCTCAATCATAACGGACGGAACACCCATTACGATGTGGCAATACCCAAATTGATATCGATTTGCAAAAACTAAGTGAAAGAGTGTAGAAACAACTATCGCACTAATCAAATAAATATTTTTTAATGATTTAATTTTTTTTATTTCGTTTATATGTATTTTTTTTTTTTTATATTTCATTTTGAGTGCTCTCTATTTCTTTACAATGTGCGTTTAGTATCATTATTATTCTATTATCTATGTTGACATGCAAGAATAATAGTAAATACACAATAATAATAATTCGTTATGTTTCAGTTTTTCACTCCCAAAAAATGTCTACAGTGGGTCTACATCTAATAGGGGGATCTATAATTTTATATACGCCTCGCGGAGTTAAGGGTGCATTTCCAAAGCGGACCGCAAGATCATTTGGGTTGGCTAAAATTGATATATGTCAATTCTTGTAAACGCAAACTAAGTTTTATTTTATGCTTTTTCACACAAAGCACTCATTTAAACGTGTCTTCTTGCTCTTTTATGTGTCACTAGAATCAAATTGATACATGAAAAAAAAAAAAAAAAAAATAACTTAACAGAATTTACGCGAGATTTTAATAGGATGTACGAAAAAAAAAAGGCTGTGACGTTTCGGATGTTGTATTTAACGGTTCCGGTTGATGAATGTCGTTTGAGGAATGACGCTGTTTTGCTCGCGATGCGGGTGATTCGGTCAACTATGCAGATTATCTGGTCGGGGGCCCGGCCGACCCGTTTCGGGGCCGTACGGAGCAACCTTAGGCAGATGCAACGCACTGGAGAGCGATATCATTCTAATGAACGACTCGAGATGCAGATTATGTATCAATGACTCGTTCAAACATCTACCAGTCTGCACATAGAGTGTACGCTTTCGTATTACGTATGGTTTCGATAGTTCTAAATCAGGGGTGGCCAATTCAAACGATCTTGTTGGTCATTTTGGAAATGCATTCTAATCCACGGGCCGCATATAAAATTATATATCGTCCTATTAGATTTAGACCCATTGTAGACATTTTTTGGAGTGAACAATTGAAACATAACGAGTTATTGTGTTTACTATTATTCTTACATGTAAACCTAATATAATAGCAATGATACCGATCGTAACTTGTAAAGAAATATAGAACAAAATGAAATAGAAAAAATATATAAATATAAATGAAATAAAAAAAGGAAATCCTTCAGAAATATTTATTTCACTGATGCGATATTAGAATCTCTACTCTTTCACTCAGCTTTTACAAATCGATATCCATTTGGGTATTGGCACATTATAATGGCTGTTGCAGGCTAGCGCTTATTATGTTTGAAAAAAATGAAATCCCTAAAAAAATATTTATTTTTATTAATGCCACATGTTTGAGAGTGTTTTGTGTTGGGTCCATTTCATTTTTGAAAAAAAAAAAAAAAAAAAAAAAAAAAAAACGATTTGCAGGTGTCGGTTGAACCAAAAGCACTAACACCATTTTGTGCCAGATTTCTGAAATTGAAAATTTCTCTTTTTTGACGTAAGTGTTATAAAAAAACTATTTTTGATTCATGGTTCAAAAATGTATTTTAATTCAATATTGCATTGTAAATCAACCAATTCCATTTGGAGATATTCTGGGGCCCACTCGATTTCAACATGAAAGGGAGATGAATATATTTCAAAAATGTTGTTGCATTTGTCTAACTCAGGGGTCTCCAAATTTTCCAGCCTTAGGGCCATAGTGTTTACTCCAGTGAGTACCAAGGGCCAAAACCATTTTAATTTTTATGCCATTATCTATAATTTCTAGACCAGTCGCCAAGTACGCGCTTTGAGCGAGCATACGCTTGCTAAATTCGCTGGTTCAATTACTATTATGTGGGCCTGAAGGGCCGAGTGGCTAGCGCTCTGGCGCTCGGTACCACAGGTTTCGGGTTCGAGTCCCGGCGGTACCACTGATGTTTGTAGTGGTTCGGAATCCACTTTAAACCGTAGGTCCCGGTCCTAATAGGATCGTAGAGCGTTGCGGGGGCATTGTTACTCCGCGTCCATATCTTTAGGTTACACGCGCCCCCTGGGTAATGCAAAGTGAGTAACATCTGTGCAGCGCTTGCCTTAAGGCATCCAAGACGTCCATGTCTGTTTGCCAGCTGCATTAGAAAAAAAAAATTACTATTATGTATGTATATCGATGTTTATTTTTTTATCCCACTTATTACAGCAACAGTAAGCTATTCGCTGTCGCGGGCCGGATTTGACCCGCGGGCCGTAGTTTGGAGACCCCTGGTCTAACTCATTACCGAATCAGCTTTCAAAAGCAGCTGTTTTCACTCCGTTGGCCATTATAATAAATATATCTTGTAAAAGTGAGATGCATCTCACGGGACAGAAAAATTTGGCGGGTTGGCCACCCCTGTTCTAAAACATGGGTTGCTCGAGATAAATAACTATTAAGTAACTATGGAAATATTTACATCGAAAATAAAAAGGGCCCATTGATTAATATTACAGAAGAAGGAATGCCATCTAATTATTTTCGTTTTCATTTTTGAAGTATTTAACTTTGTTTCTGTTGCATTTAAGTACTCACGAAAGAATGTTCTTGAATGTGTTTAATGTGTGCTCAGCCGTCATGAATGTTCATAAAAGTGCTCATGTCAGTGTGAAACATCTGACTTTTGCGTACATCAAATGATAATTATAAAGTAACTTTGTAATATTTAATAAATGACCTAGTTTTATTAAAGTGAAATGTTTTTTTATTATCTCTTATTAAAAAGTTCTGATTTAAAGAAACAAAAACAATGTGATTTTAAAGCAAAATTATATAAGTGGCTATGGATAGTTTTACAAGCTGTTTTGTATAAGTAAAATGAAATATAGGATTTGGAAATTTAAACTACATGAACTTAAACTACTTAATAAAAAAGCAAATAGCTCACTTTTTAGTTTATCATAACTATTCATTTTGCAAAATATGAAGAAGAAGCTTTGTTAATGAATCAGATCATTCGTGGCCATTTAATCTTGTAAATAAATAAATAAAAATTTAATCTGCTGGGCAGATACAGATACAGATTACAGAATACAGATTACTCATAAAATTTAGAATTCAATGTAAGAACAAAAAACCTCACAGCAATGTTAAAAAATAAAAAATAAACTATCGAATTCCAAACGATTTTCTTTTCTTGAAAATCTTTTCTCGTTGAATTAAAATTGCCTTTCGCTTTCACTAGACGATCTTTTAGAACAAATTTACATTATTTAATTGCAACTCGTGAAAGAAATTTTTTAAAAAATCGTGAAAGAAATTTAAAAAAAAAACTCATGAAAAAAATTAAAAAAAGTAACTCGTGAAAGAAATTTAAAAAAAAATCGTGAAAGAAATTTTTTAAAAAAATTGTGAAAGAAATTTAAAAAAACTTATGAAAAGAATTAAAAAAAAAAAAAAAAAAAAAAAAAAACTCGTGAAAGAAATTAAAAAAAGAAACAAAAATAAATGAAAGGAATTAAAAAAAAAAAAAAAAAAAGAAACTCCTGAAAGAAATTTTTAAAAAAAATCGTGAAAGAAATTTTAAAAAAACTCATGAAAAGAATTAAAAAAAAAGAAACCCGTAAAAGAAATTAAAAAAAAAATCATGAAAGAAATAAAAAAAACTCATGGAAGGAATTAAAAAAAAAAAAAGAAACTCGTGAAAGAATTTTTTAAAAAAATCGTGAAAGAAATTTAAAAAAAAATAGTAAAAGGAATTAAAAAAAAAACTAGTAGAAGGAATTAAAAAAAAAAACTAGTGAAAGGAAACTAAAAAAAATCGTGAAAGAAATTAAAAAAAAAAACTTATGAAAGGCATTAAAAAAAAAAGTAACTCGTGAAAGAATTTTTTAAAAAAATCGTGAAAGAAATTTTAAAAAAAAAAAAAAGTAAAAGGAATTAAAAAAAACTAGTAAAAGGAATTAAAAAAAAACTAGTGAAAGGAAACTAAAAAAAAATCGTGAAAGAAATTTAAAAAAAAAAACTTATGAAAGGAATTAAAAAAAAAAGAAACTCGTGGAAGAAATTTAAAAAAAAAAAAAACTCGTGAAACAAATTTTTAAAAAAACTAGTGAAAGGAATTTAAAAAAAAAAAAAAAAAAAAATCATGAAAATTTTTTATTATTGTGAAAGGAATTTACAAAAATAAATTAAAAATAACCAATAAGAAAAATTGAAAGTCATACAGGACACGAAAAACCCTGCTCCTGAAGACAATACCCATCATTTTACAGGTAAAAATGCACTCTACGCATTTTAAACATATTTAAAGTGATACCTATTTCACTGAACAATTATTTAAATGGATTCATTCAATTGTTATTTAAATTCTGATATACTTGTTTTCTTTCATGAACGACTTACTTAAAATATAAATTAAAAACGATAATTTTTTCTCACATATATAACACATAATAAAAGTAATTCTATTTCACGCCCCATTAACATACATTTAAGAATTATTTTATAAGCAATTCATTCCCAAGAATCGATCTATTCAAAAGGTGTTTATTTATCCCGAGCCACTTTCCAAACCAAAACAATACAAAGAGCTCAAAACAATTCAAAGCAAAACTAATTAGCCAAACTAAACTCCAATTAGAAATGAAAACGAAAACTCTTTCAGTTATTTAGAACAGCCATTCACTATTTGTCGCTCGATTTAAAGTTCTCTTTAGAGAAAAAACAAGCTATGTTTTGTGTTTTATTTTAAATCCACCAGGTGATCCGTGCATTCTTTTTTTTTCGAATCTCTTTTCGCGTAATGTTTTCCCCCAATTCCACTCGATCTCTCGACACCTGCGACCTGTCAGCGAGTCGAATTCCTGGAAGTTCACATCCTCAGCCGAAAAAGAGAGAGGAACCCACCCTGGAATGCGACGGGCGTTCTCCGAAGATTTGATAATGAGGGGCACGTGCAGAATTCGGCTTTTCTGGTTTTGCCGCTCAAGGAGCAGTAACGGCTGAAGAGCTGCGCATGCCCGTGGCATCTAGTTCTACTCAACTTCAAATAATAAAATTAAAATTTTCTTCTTTGAATCTTTAAAATTATTGGATTTCTATGATTATATAACCTTTAAAATATAAATCATGATATGGAGATACAGGGCATTACCCTCGGTCAGGGCCGGATTTTCCTATAGGATAACTAGGCTTCAGCCTAGGGCCTCAAGATCGAGAGGGGCCTACTTTCAAATCGTTAGCAAAATTAGAATTACACTATTCCAAAGGCAGTAAACACTAAAACACTGAATCGAAAATAAGGAGAAATTCTACACATATGAATAATAAACAAAGATAATAAGCAATTTACAAACTTAAAAATGGGAGGTGAAAGGGCCTTATAAGTGGAATAGCCTCTTTTCATCTAAATCCGGCCCTGCCCTCGGTACTCCACATAAACTTCAGCTGTTACGTTACGTTATAAAATGCTACTCAGTGCTACTTAAATACATAAATAAAAAAAACTATTTCCAATACTTTTTAATCATTAAATGTCAAATGGTAAATACATGTTGGAATTTATCTATATATTATATTACAATATACAAGCCGATTAGAATTAAAAGTCCCACTTTCAAGATGCTGTAAAAAACAGGAACCATTCGTCACAATGAGCTCACATTTAAACTGAATATACTTGAAGAAGGGGGAAATGGTACGGCATCCAAAAAAGTACCAAAGTGTATGAATAGAGGGCGCTGTAAGCGGCCTAAAGAAAGTGAATTCGGCTGCCAGTAATAGTTTGAATCAAAATGACAACGTATTTGGCATGAATTGCACATGAAACCCACTGTAGTGTTCAACGTGTTGGATTGTTTCGGTGTTTCGGCGGACAAAAATGATTACTAAGTCATTCAACTAATGTGACACTGTGAGTGGGAAGCCCATCCACCACGACAAGGTCATATCACATTGGATGGGAAAAATCGGAGGAACTTTTTTTTTTCACTTTAAGCCGTAGGTCACAGTCTCATAAGACCGTCACGGAGTCGAGTCATACTTCTACCTACGGGTGCGCCATCACAACAGAAGCTACCCCCTTTCCCTTCAACAATGAGTCCATAAGGATCCGTGGCCTTGGTCTAGATGTCTACCAAATGGGATAAGAAATAAAGACAACATTTTATAATGAACGATTTAAATCGCATGTCCCGGTCTAATATAACCATAGAGCGGTGGATGTAGGGCTGACAACCCTATCCTGTGAAAAAAAATCTCCAGTCTAGAAATCTGGCAGCAGGCAGAAGGCCTTGGCCCACCATGGGGCTGTTTCATCACTGATGATGATGATCGCTATCGAAAGGAAACATCGCTCATTCATTATTTAGGCGTCTATCATAAATCATCGATGTTTTTCGTTCCCACATTCGCGTGTCGCGAACTCCTACCATGCATCTGGCTGACCGTTTTGCTGAGGTGCCACTACTTAGGTGTATCTATGTCAATCTCCGGCGCCACTACAATTGAGCAATCCTGAGGAAAGAAAACCACCAGTAGCAGATGGTAAAAGGTTCGCACCCTCGTCCTCAAACCTAAATAAAGAACTTTTCGACTTACTTGATTAATTTCATTGAGAAGATAATTTTCGATCAGATCAGTCACCGGGATTTTAACCAAAACTCTCTTTGTTCAAAACCACTGCGCCACACATCACTTTCAGTCTCAAAATTGCAGAAAAACTTTATTAATAACAGTATTTAAATTGTCGCTCTAATGCAGCTGGCAATACAGATACAGTTAATCTTCATGCCATCAGCAAGGGTGCACCGCTGTTACCCACTTAGCACGTGTAACTTGAAGATAGGTTACAGATGAGAATTACATACACCCACAACGATCTACGATCCTATTAGACCAGTACCTAAGTGAATTCCGAACCACTACAAACATCCATGCCATCGACGGGACTCGTACCCGAAACCTGTGGTACAGAGCTCAAGAACGCTGTCCACCCGACCCCTTGTGTTTAAATTGTTTCTGATGTAGAAATTGCACATTGTAAATTCGCACGTTGTAAAGAAATATAGAACACTCAAAATGAAATATTAAAAATATATAAATATAAACGAAATAAAAAAGAATGAAATCATTCAAAAATATTTATTTTACTACTGCGATATGTGTTTCTCATTATTTCGACAGTTCATTTTTGAATATAGGGATTCACACATAATGTATTTTTTAATACATTGGTTTTCACTACTTCGGCCATAAAACAAATACATTCGAAAATTTAAATTCGAAAACGTAAAAACTTTACTTACACTTATTCAAAACTTAAATGAGCATTATATATTTATATTTTTTTTTGAGAAACTGTATCATAAAATACATTTAAAATAATAATAATAATAAATATTAAGAAATTAATATTAAAAATAATTAGTAAACGTTATTTTAAGAGAATATTTCCTTACGTGCAATTTTACTTTCTTTAGTCAAATTATTTTTAGTTAAATTATTATTTTTTTAAAAAGCAAATGTTATTTCAAAATACCTATTCGTAAAATTATTAAAAACATATCAAATTCCCACTATAAACATTTTTTGGGGAGAAAAATGGAAACATTGAGTTATTATTTTTGTATTTACTTTTATTCTTACGTGTAAATATAGATATTATATTAATAACGATACTAAACGCACATTGTAAAGAAATGCATAACACTCAAAATGAAATATAAAAAAATAGATAAATATAAGCGAAATAAAAAAAAATGAAATCATTCAAAAATATTTTTTTGACTAGAGCGATAGTTGTTTCTACGCTTTTTCACTTAGCTTTTGCAAATCGATGCGCGCGCATCATGAGTTCGCAGAACATAATTTAATTATTCCGCGAACTGACAAATAAAACGGGCATTAAGTCAATTTTTTCTCATCATTTCGACCGTTCATTTTTGAATATAGAGACGCACACATAATGTATTTTTTTAATACATTGCTATTCATTCCTTCAGCCATTATAAAATAAATATATTTTGTTAAAGTGTGATACATCTCACGGACCGGAAATATATTCAAGGCGGGCCGCGTGTTGGCCACCCCTGTTTTAGATGAATGTCAATTAAAGCGGATTTTACAGGAAAACACAGCTAACGAATCGCACCATCTAACAAAATAAAACAAACACAGCGTTTTTGACTTTCCCAGAATTCAGATTTCCGATGTTGGGTCCCAACACACACAAAAAAACCCCCGAAAGTGCAGCTTTTACTTTCGCGAGAACTCCTCGTCGTTTCTGCTCCGAGAAGCCCTTTATCTCTCCTGCCTCTGGGCAACGCGTAGATTCTGAGCCTATTACGTCACGCAGGCGGGAAACGAAGAGACTACGTCATGTGACCGCACGTCACGGAGGCTCTCTTCGTCGGGCTGCCACATCGGCGTAATTATCCCTCAGTTGGCGAAATCATGAAAAGGACGCTTTCAAAAAAAAATTCTGACGAAATGTTTATCTAGTGTTTAAAAATGTTTGAGAGATTTTTCTTGAGAGAAAAATTATGCATTAAAAATAATGTCTAGATTATATTCATTCAGTTGATTTTTAATTATCTGTATAAATAAAATATGCTTTTTCATAAAGAAAACGTATCTGCATTTATTAAAAAAATATATTTATATACATTGTTAAAATAATGAATAAATTAAATAATGGAGAGAAGAATCGCTATTTTTCTCTGAGTTAAAAGAAATATGAATTAAAAGAATGGAGAAGAATCATTATTTTCCTTTGAGTTAAAATAAAGATGAAATGCATATTACAAAAATGAGTTAAAATTTATTTAAAAAAATATGCATAAAATATTTAAGTCCTCTTTTCAATTTAACATTTATTGACCATTGAAATAGTGTGTTGTAAACAATAAAATAAAATTAGGAATCCTTCGTTTCAATTAAAAAACTAGTTCTTACAAAGTACTGTTGTGTATTTTTATTACAGTTCGGAATTTTCTTAGAAAATTTCAATGCATTATATAATGAATTCCAATGTCTGTGATAGACATAAATGACCGCCACTTATTTTTGCATTAATCATCTAAACACGGTTCTTTTGAGGTTAATTTAGACAGATTAAATTATTTTCAAAAAGAAGTTGAGGGTAAAAAGAAAAATATTGCCGAAATGTCTCGCACATCTCGGAAGATGTAAACACATTATTTTGAAACAGGTTTTCTTTCGTCTTAGCGTGTAATTCCTCTTATCAATGAATTGCTCTCTCAATAATCGAGTAACCGACAAAATTGCAGTAGAAAACAAAGATCGGCTTCCTTCCTAAATTAAATGCAGCTTTTAAGTCACGATTGCATAACGATGGCGCTATTTTTTTGACAACCAGTGTTTCATCATTAATTATACGTATTAAGTAACAGTGTTCTTGCGAATACAATTAAAAGAAATTGCCGCTTGACATGCCAATGACACTCTGTCAACTGCATCTGGCATTTTGGGGCTTAGAGTAGAACATCTTTTGCATAATATTAACAGATTATATAATATGTAGAATTCTACACTTGCAACAATAATAAGTATTTGTGGGGTTTTTTTGTAAAAAGAAAATAAACACAGGTAGAAAAATAACCGGTTTTTTTTAAACAATTAAAAACAAAACAAACAAGAACTTAGGCTTCTCTAATTCAGTTCGCGGCCTCTCCAAGTGGCTAGCGCTCTGGCATTGCTATCACAGGCTTCAGATTCGAATCCTGGCGGTGGCATGGATGTTTGTAGTGGTTCGGAATCCACTTTAAACCGTAGGTCCCGGTCTAATTTGACTGTAGAGCGTTGGGCTGACAACCCTACCTCGTAAAAATATAACATCTACTGTCTAGAAATTTGCTAGTGGGCAGACGTCATTGGTCCACCATGGGGCTGTTGTTCCACTGATGATGATATGTACTGTTGTTACATGGGTACTGTTCTGGAGATGAACGACTTCATGTCGAAGTCAACGCCATTCGAAAATACAACAGTTTGTTGACATTAAAAATAATATTTAAAAAAATACATTTTATATATTTTTTTCAGTGTAATGTTTTTTAAGCATCATGAAATACTTTTGATGTCTTCAATTGTTGGCACTTTAATATGACGCTTTTTCCTCGCTAGAACGGTAGATAGGTAGCAGGTTCAATGTTAACCAGGATTCACTTGGGGTGTCTGCCACATTGCTCTCCTTTTTGTCATCGCAATTTCAAACGAACATATCCAAAGGTTTGGTTTGGTTTTTCGCTCTACGGTCATTTTGTGCACGCGAGGGTTAAACAGATTGGGATCTACAGTTGAACTTGGATTCCGAACCACCACCACCACCACTACTACTACACCACACCATATCACATCACTGTGCCTAGAGCTCAGTTGTCCCTTTACAGTTGGGGAATGATGTGGTCTGAAGAAGTCTGATTAGGCTCTGCGACGCTCTACGGTCATATGAGACTGTAACCTAGAGCTTAAAGTGTATTCCGAACCACTAACAACCATCCATGCCACCGCCAAGATTCGAACCTGAAGCCTGTGATTCCAAAGGCCTGGCCGCCACACCCAAAGGAGGCTCATCTGGGATGTCCACACCCTCCTTCTTCATACAAAACGGAAAGATTTTCTGACACATGGATCTATTATGCCGACATAGACAAGGAACTTCGATTATTGAGTTTCGAACCAAAATACTCGAAAACTCGCCGCTAATCTGCTTGACGCCTTTTTTAAAAACTAAACTTATGTTTGTGAAAATTGCAACACCATGAAGGAATCGTCATAATTGAATGAAATTTAATACACAGTTGAGTGGTAGTGGCACAAATAAATGATTAAATGTTCAAAGCAAACAAACATTAACAAGAGATCGGAATCAGTATTTTGTGTAGCCACCACGCGCCGCAATAAGTGCTGCTACACGACGTGGCATGGAGTCAAACAAATTTTGAATGTCTGCCTGAGGAAGAGCATTCCATATTGTTTGTATGTGCACCCAAAGTTCGTCTGCAGAAGCAACAGGACGAGGATCACGAGCGAGACGCCGACCAACGAAATCCCACACATGTTCAATCGGCGACATATCCGGGGAATACGCAGGCCAAGGAAGAAGCTGTACCTGCCGCGTTGCAAAGAAGGATTGAAAAGTCCTAGCGATATGAGGGCGGGCATTGTCCTGTTGAAATACAGCGCCTGGCAAGCTTTGAAGGAAGGGAACAGCTTGGGGCTGTAGAACTTCACTGATGTACCGGTTGCTGTTCAGATTGCCCACAATTCTTAGCAATTGAGATCGTCCATGATATGCTATGGCACTCCAGACCATAACTCCGGGTGTACGTCCACTGTGGCGTTCGATAATGCACTCCGGAAGGTGGCGTTCACCGGCATAGCGTCTGACACGAATGCGGCCATCATGGTACCACAAATTAAAGCGGGATTCGTCAGAAAACACGACATGCTGCCAATCAGCACGCCAGTCTCTATGCTGAGTGGCTCATTGCAGCCGCAGGCGGCTATGGTTTAGCGTGAGAGGGATCCTGTATAAAGAAGTCCTTGCGCGCAGTCCACGCTGCAGCAGACGTCTACGAATTCATGAATCACACAATGAAACACCTGTAGCTATTGACCACTGTGCTGCCAATTGTCTAGAGGAAGCTGTACGGTCCGTCAGCGCCCTGCGGATCAGGTATCTATCATCGCGAGCTGACGTCACATTTCGGGGTCCACTCCCGGATTTCAGAGTTGTCCGACACTCGTCCGTCCACTGCTTCCAAAGACGCATCACTGTGCTGCTGTTACGCTGCACACGAGCGGCTACTGCACGATAAGACAATCCAGCTTCGCGAAGGCCGATGATTCTCCCCCGTTCAAACTCTGTAAGTTGTTCAAATCTCGCTCTCTTTCGTCGAAGAGGCATAAGTAACGATTGAGCTAACGTTTATCACTAGCAGATAACCATACAAGCCTCGCTACAGCCGTCTATTTATTCGGATCCATCCGCCGTTCAGAGGGCGCTGCTCAGCATACGCATGCTCTACGGATTTGAAATTCTAATCATTTGCATATCATGCGCCATTTTGCATTTCCTGAAAATTTCAGGTCACTCACGTAAGTCCTTCATGGTGTTGCAATTTTCACAATCATGAGTTTATAATCGAAATGTTTCTAATCTATTGAAAATGCTTTCAAACAAATAAGTTTATTTATATGTCGGTATTTTTTTCAGAATATCCAAAGTAGTCTTTAGCATCTGACCCATTTGACCTTCAGATGCATAAACACTTTAACTGAAACCGCTTCCACGATGCCTTCTGCACGTTTTTCGTCCTCTTAATCCACAGCTCACGAAGTCGATTTTCGATAACGAAACAATAGACGCGCAAATCACGTCCCCTTTTACATAAATTTGCTAAAAATAAACGCACGCAAATGGTTAACGCTACGAAATCCGATAATTTCAATAATAATAAAATAGTGCTAAATGTACTTTTGTCATTTCGAATATTTTAAAGAACGAAAAAGGGGCTCAGCTCAGTATCGGTTAGAATCTAGTTGATGCATCGATTCCATCGCAGACGATTTTTAAAAATAGAATTTCGACCTTTTGCAGAGCAGGTGGAAGTTTTAAACTTTGCTATTTCATATCACAGATTTATGGATTATTTTCGGATCTGTCATCTAAGAATATTTTCGAACATTCTTATTTTAACCGCCCACTGAAAGTGAAAGGTTTCGTGTCATCACTTTTGAACATTTGATGCCACTTCATGCAATTTAAAAAAATAATTGTAATCGATTACGATTGTTTTACCTATGTACAAATATTACTCAATTTAATAGAAATTGTAATATTAAGGAATATACAAGAAATATTTTTAAAATTATTTTTTTGTAAAAAATATGAAAAGACTTTGTACTTTTTATATGTCGCTTTATATATTTTTATTATGAATTATGCTGGCAATTCTTTTAAAATCGTTTGGTCCTTTTATTTTGAATCAAGGTCAAATGTTGAAGATAATAGAGAGTTTTTGCATAACGTTTTTTTTATCGTCCGATATTTTTTCTTCCTAGCGCATGCTCTTAGGAAACTCCTATTCGCATGCGTATCTGTAATACTGCACTACTGAGCTATTTCTATGAGCATGCGCGCTAGGAAGAAAAATATCGGACGATAAAAAAAACGTTATGCAAAAACTCTCTATTATCTTTATATAAATAATTTTTCTGTAAGTGTGTTTGTCACTGAACTCCTCCTAAACGGCCGGATCGATTTGGATGACAATTTTTGCGTGTGTTTGCCACAACATGGAGAATGTTTTTATGCTATTTCCTTTGTTGTCAGTCGCCACCAGAGGGTGCTGTAGTCTATTAACTGCTATACCGTTCGCTATGAAAATGAGTAATAATATGTATTCGAGTACGGAAAATAGGTTCGCGCTATCCACTTTAGTGTGACTTGCCACCATAGGGTGCTGCAGCATTTCATCTTATCGACCGTTCAAACGATATCCAGGGGGTCTGAATGGTCGAGTGGCTAGCGCTCTGAAGCTCAATAGCACAGGTTTCGGGTTAGAGTCCCGGCGGTGCCATGGTTGTTTGTAGTGGTTCGGAATCCACTTTAAACTGTAGGTCCCGCTCTGTTGAGACTTCGTGTGCAGAAGATGACCGTAGAGCGACAAACAAAACAAAAACGATTTCAATGAAAATGAGTATGCACCTATATTGGATGGAAAAATGAAGGTGTAAACTCCCCAGAAGCAACCACTTGAAATGTCTGTCCGAAATGGCCGTACGCCAAAGACGAACGTTGATCTAACAAAATGGTAATCCTATTGTATGAATGGTCAAAAAGCTTAGATTAGTTTGTAGACTAGAGATTTGAAACATAAATTCATAATAAAACATAAATAATAATAGTTGCAAATCCTTTTAAAGGTAACATCGTTTATGAGGTAACAAAATGAAACCCATAAAATTACCTATTTTCATTAAAGATATTATTTTATTATTATTATTATTATCATATTATTATTTTATTATTATCATATTATTATATTATTATTTCATTATTATCATATTATTTTCAATGCTACCCTATAGTACAGGGGTGGCCAACCCAAATGATCTTGCGGGCCAATTTGGAAAGGCATCCTAACTCCGCGGGCAGCATATAAAATTATAGATCCCCCTATTAGATTGAGGCCCACTATAGACATGTTTTTAGGAGTGAAAAATTGAAACATATGAGTTATGATTTTTGTGTTTATTATTATTCTTACATGTAAACATAGATACTATAATAATAAAGATACTAAACGCACATTGTACAGAAATGTACAACACTTAAAATGAAATATAAAAAATATATAAATAGAAACTAAATAAAAAAAAATGAAATCATTCAAAAATATTTATTTTACTGGTGTGATATTTGTTTGCGCAAGAATATTATTTTAAAATAAAAATTAATTTTTTTTTATAATTTCGACAGATAATTTGTGAATAGATGAATGCATACATAATGTATTTTTTTAACACATTGGTTTTCACTACTTTGGGCTTTATAAAATAAATATATTTTGTAAATGTGGGTTAGTAAATCTAAGGGGCCGGAAAAGTATGCAAGGGGTTGCCGCGGGTTGGCCTCCCCCTTTATAGTACATCCCATTCTATCCTCAATAAAAAAAATTACATGAAAATTATATTGATTTAATGTTTTGAGATAAAATTAAAAAAAAAAAAAATTAAGAGACACGGAGAGAAATAATGTTGTCAGAAGAAAACTGTTAAAATAGTATACGTCTACCTTAACCACAGATTTAGATTTACTTTCAGTTTTTCTTGGAGAATATACAATTATTATTGCTATCAAACAAAGTTTTAGTATTATTTGCCACTAAAATGATTCGTTATTTCATCCATAAAGTGTCCGTCTGCTTAGCTGCTTTGTCTAAACTTTATCAAATGCAAAAGTTCATAAAATACCTTTAATGCCATACCAGTGCATTTTCTTTTCTTTAAAATCATGCACCTTGATCAACTTAAAAATGTGCATTGAAAATTTTTTAAAGTAAAATAAAAAGGATTATGGCTTTTTGTCGAAGCAGGTTCGTGCTTTCATTTCAATATCTTTCAAAACATCGACAAAAGAATGCCTTTGATCAAATAGAATTTTTAAAATTCTATTTCACTCAAAAGATTTATTGGTATGCAACTCGCAAGCGATTAAAAAATTCTATTTCCATTCGAGAATGTTCTAAAAATAGTTTTATTCGCTTATGAAATGACTATCCGTGGAAACCTGCTTTTAAGAACAACTTTAAATTACAAAATTTGAGTTTATTTTTCGAATATATTTTGAGAGTTTTGTTGTGTTTTTCTGTGGAACAGAGTGCATTAAAAATCACTCACAAACATGAGATTAATGTTCGATTGCAAATATTTGTCTTTGTGGAACCAGATTACAGCTATGTTATTTATACAGGGAACTTTTTTTTTTTTTCATTTTGAGTTCAGTCTTTTGAAAAACCCATTTTTGTTTTACAAACAAAATAAAAGACCGTACCTAAAAAGCTGCAAGGTGTAAATGGAGTTAAAAATATTTCCAAAAGTTATTAGATTCGTCTAATTCCGCCATACCACATGGATGCTATATGCAGTTCTCAATAAATATAAAAAAAGAGACATACATTTATTAAAAATTTAAAACGTATGAGAACTTCATTCTTAAAAAAGAATGCCAAGCGATATCCTATAATTCAGCTATTTGAATAATTTTTTTGCCATTTATTTTGGCCATTTACTTAGACCATCGCTTTTGAAATCGTTGCTCTAGTGCAGCTGGCAAATACTTAGACAGTTAATCTTTATGCAATAAGCAAGCGCTGCACCGTTGCTACTCAATGAGCACTACCCAGGAGGTGCGTGTAGTTTGAAGATAAGCTACGACAACAGAATCACACTACCCCGTCAACACTCTACGATCTTATTAGAACGGGACCTACGGCTTAAAGTGGATTCATAATCACTACAAACATCCATGGCACCGCCTGGACTCGAAACCGAAACATGTGATACCGTGGGCCAGAGCACTAGACACTCGGCCATCAGGCCCCGAAATCGTATCGAATGTCATATTCAGATTTATTGGACTGTGCTCTATAATACGTAATTAAGATTGAGTGTTCTATCATACATAATACTCAGTAATAAGTCATTATTAAGACATACTTAAATCAATACATTTGATACATAAAACAAAGCAGGCACAAAATATATTTTAAGCTTTATGCCTTGTAATTGTAACTTTATAACTGCAACTATCATTATCATCAGCGGTGGCGCAACAGCCCCATGATGGGCCAAGGCCGTCTGCTTATTGGCAGATTTTTAGACAGGAAATGTTTTCTTTTTACTGAGAAGGGTTATCAGCCCTAACCCAACGCTCTACAGTCATATGAAACCGGGACTTATTGTTTAAAACGGATTCCGAACCATTACGAACATCCATAGCACCATCGGGATTCGAACCCGAAACCTATGGCCCCGAGCGCTACCCGTAACTATAGAAATATTAATAATTTATTTACTGAAACTTTAGATGGTGAAACACATCATAAGATGTAACATCCAAGTCGAGTGTGCTTTTTACAAATTCTACACTAAATTCATTTGATAAATAAAAATGTTTTATCAAGAAGTCTGTTTCCATCCATCTTACAAGAGAGCAGTGTAAATAAATTCATAGAAAAACAATTGCAATTATCGTGAGAAATTGAATCTTAAGTACTATCTAATCTTAAGAACTTCTCTCCATTTTTTAATCAGTTGACACACTCTATGAACCCGAAAAGAAATAAAAATAGGAAATGAATCTGCTGTCTTCTATTTTGTACTAGATTTTTTATTCAATTTTATTTAATTTCTAATCATTTAAGGGCGACTCTATCACCATCTTTAATAAATTAAAACAGATCAATTTATGCATTTGTTGTCAGTATTAGAGACATTGTTTTTGTAATTTCAGCTCTGTTCCATTGACAGCGATATTAAAAGTGTTCACGATGCATTTTTGAAACCTAGCATTTCATGCAATGCTGTCAAATCAATTGAGTCAATATAACATGAAGAAAAAATAACAAAACTAAATACTCTTCAGTTTTCTAATAAGTTAAAAATATCACATACACACAGAAATCAAGGCTATGAAATGCAAAATTTATTTAAATGTAGATAAGATTGAAGCTGTTCTCTTCTCTATTGGAAATAAACGTAAAAAACCTGTGATTAGGATCAACTATACTATTATCCCTTGGAAGAATCAAACTAAATATTTTGAGTTATTCTGGATCAGCGTTTCACTTGGAAAAACATTTTCTGTACATCAAAACTAAATTTCGTACTGCTTTCAGAAAACTCTACCCACTTATGAATAGAAATTCTGCCATGACCAAGGATAAAAAAATTCTTCTTTATATTGCTATGATTCGCCCCATTCCCATTTTCCCGGTTTGGTCCTATGCAGCTAAATCTAACTTAAAAACGCTTGAAACTTTACAAAATATCACTCTCCGTCCTATGACCTCTGCTAAAGGGTTCATGCGCAATTCTGATCTTTATAAAGTTATTCACATTTCTCCTTTAAAAGATTTTCTTAAACACATCTCTATTCAATTTTTTAACACATTTACTAATCATAAAAATAATCCAGGAGATGGACTCTTACGTTCCCAATGATGATTTAAAACGTCCGAGCAAAATTTTAATTTAATTTTTAAATGTTTTTTCTTTTCTTTTATTTGTTTATGATTGTCAGTTAATTTTATTATATTTGTAAATATATTCTGGGCAATTTTCATTGTTTCAACTCCTGTCCTATAGGAGATGGAGCCTCTAAGGGCTAAATAGCACCAAAAGAATACGTCCAACAACCAAGAAATAACAAAAATAAACACTCTTCCGTTTTTTAATAAGTTAACAAGTAATATAAAAAAACAACTTTTTAAAGTCATTTTCTACTTTTTTTTCACTCTATTGCAGAAAGTCCTTTATAAATAATTTTCATTCATTTTTGTTTAAGTTTATCTGGCCCCATCTATGGGTAGATACGTGCAACTTAAATCTAAAATTAATTAATTAAATTTAATGAATGAATTAATATTTGAAAAAACTGTATTAACCTCAAGTGTCATCCACTACAAATTAAAAAAAAATGCATTTGAACTGGAGTGGACGAATAAAAAGTATTTTATGAACTTTTGAAAATTTGAACAAGATATATATAGGGAGAGTGCGAGCTAATAGAAGGAATTGAAAAATGTCACCTACACACAGAAATCAACGTTATGAAGATAAACACATAGCGTCTACAAATACAAGCAAAGCAGAAATACAAAAATAAATGGAACCAGAAAGGATGTTTGGAAACGAAAAGAAATAAGAAAACTACGAATAAAAAAATTCAAATTTAAGTATATTTCTTTTACACATCTAAGAACGTAAATTTTATTATACTTTACGACCGTTGTAAACGGTAATGCACTAGTAATAATCTTTAAACTTGATATCCGTTTCCTACAAACTGGACTGAACTGAATCTTTACATCAAGCCAAAGAATCAGAACGAAAAAAGAAAAGATAATTCAGATAAAAAGAACAATAACTGGAAAGAACTGTTGCTATACAAACAGGGAGTGAATAGATAATGCCTTTTTCACACTTGCCTTGATTTCCTCAAGAAACACAATAAAGACATTCATTCCAATTCTTCTATTTAATAATTCGTAAAAAGGAATTCCTTCGCTTTATCTCATAGTAGGTTCAAAGTAAAAGAATTTAGAGACGGAATTACATCGCCTCTCTTACCACGCGAAAGTAAAATGTCCATTTAAAAAAAAAAATTAAATTTGTATGTCTTTATCAGAGGAACATTTGTTCTACATTAGTAAGAATGAAAACATTCCAAAATTGAATAGAATAAAAGAATAAGCAAACCTGAGCTTGTTCATGAAAAAAGATCCTTTGGAAACAAAATTCTGTTTATTTTATTTTTTATTATTTTTTTACAGTGTATATAGATCGAGACAAAAAGTGAAATTTGTGTTTCTTAAACCCAAAAGAAGGAATTCTTTAAATAACATAAAATTGTAGTAATTTTATTTACAAGTATTTAAACGTACATGTCCAAGTATTATACAAGTATTTAAAAGTACATTTGTAGTATTACTATAAATCCTAAAGTAAAATGTTTTACAAATTCTGTACATTACTAACTTATCCCAATGTTGTTGTTGTTGTAACATATGGCTTTATTGGAAACCAAACCATTGCAATAAGGATCACATACAAAGAAGGTGCAAGCAGAACAAAGTAAACATACAACAAGACAGCAATCGACACTAAGTCGGTCTCACACACTACAAAAAATCAAAGAGGAAAGGGAGTCGATAAAGGGGGTGGGTACTTATAAGTCCATGGGTCAATGCACAACCTATAAGTCCTGGCATCCCAATACAATTGCAAGACTTCTCTTTGGCGCTGAACCTCCCTGTTCAGTCCTGGACATTTCGAAAGATGTTCTGAATTCATTGTTCCAGATCTACATATTGGACAAGTGTTCGAGGCGATGACACCTATCCTGCTTAGGTGTTCCGCAAGACAATCGTGTCCGGTTCTTAATCGAAAGTTGGCAACCGCCTATTTTGCGTAGTCTAGTGTTAAAGATTTTCCACATGTCTTGAAGAGTGTGCTACTTTTTGCCTTCAGGCTAGGTTATGATATTATCTTTCAGTTTCTTAAAAATTTCTCTATGAATATATTTCTTGAAAGATTCTGGTGGAACTTGTTGTATACCTTGTTGTATAACAGATTTGACACCTACCAGGAATTTGAAGGTCCATTTCTTTTTATCATGGTTTCAATGTTCATATTTCAGTTCATTATAAAAAATTATTATTGCACAAATTAATAATAATAACAACGTTAATTAATAATAAGGATGATAATAACAACGTTGAAAAACAATATGAGTAAAAAATTTTTATGTCCTTTTTTTTTTTTTTTTTTTTTTTCAAAATGAATTACTGTATATTTACGAATATAAGGTAAGAATGAGTTTTTGCTTTAAAAAATGTACCTAAAATTCAAAGCTTGTATAGAAACCGAAATGAAAAAAAAATGAAAAAAAATTCATGTTCATCATGGGTGCAAAGTAGACCACCTGCTAGTGGTGCACTCTGGACAACTTTCTATACGGCCAAGTGCTGGGTACGGTATCTGCTGCTACGGTATCTCGCTGCTATCCTAACAGCCGTCCTGTTGGCCTGTTGCAATGTATTGCAATGGAACGCTGGTGGCGTGTGTCAATAAAAAAGAACTGATCTAATGAACATCATCGAATTGGGATTTTTGACGAATCAAACTTTGTGATTTGGCAGAACCATTGAACCTAACTCTTTTCCATCATCGTTTAGCATTTCAGGACGAATCCGAGATACTGGCAAGCCGGAGAACTCTTAAGATACACTTTGATGTACTCTTTTGTGGGCTTTATTTTGTATTTTTTCCATTTTGCCATTGGAAAAATAAAAGTCCAGCATTCATGTAATGCATTCTATTAGTATGTCTGGTATACGTCTTGATACTTTTCCATTAGCCAAGCGCATATTTCACTCACATCAGATGTTTCGTTTTGACGTCGAAGCAGAAAAATCTGCACTTCGAAAATGCAACAACTCATTTCCATAAAACGAGCAACTCATTTTATTTAAATTTCTTTTTTCTTCATAAATTTTAGAACTATAAAGCGATTATTATTTAGGAATTATTAAGGGATTCATTTTACACAAAAAATTAGCCATATTTGGCGATGGATCACTTGTGCCGGTGTAACGAAGAAGTGCATGCCTTTTCTTGAGAGATGAGCAGATACTCATATAAGCCGGCCCTCGTCATCTAGCTTTGGAAAAGTTTTAACAATTCGGGATGCTACGTGAAAGAAATTTAAAACAAAATAAATAAAGCAATAAGAAACGTTGAAAGTGGTCCAGGACATCGCTGACCCACTGACCCAATAATACATGTATATTTGATGAATAATAAATCATATTCAGGGAATACATTATGTTCATCAATTCTCGTTCAATACTGAAAAAAGAAAACAGATTAAATAAAAACTAAAAAACATACTAAATAAGTCCAAACGGTTTTATAAAGTATTCATTTAAATAAACCAATAAGAATAGCTTGAGAAAGAAATCTAAAAAAATAAACACATAAGAAACGTTAAAAGTGGTCCAGGACATCTCTGACCCATTTTTCCCAAAACAATACCCGTATGTTTGATGGCAAAGGGCCTGATGGCCGAGTGGCTAACGCTCTGGCGGTCGGTACCACAGGTATCGGGTTCAAATCCCGGCGTGGCCATGGGTGTTTGTAGTGGTTCGGAATCCACTTTAAATCGTAAGTCGCGGTCTAACAGGAGCGTTGTGGGGGTAGTGTTACTCCGCGTCAGTGGCTTATCTTCAAGTTACACGCGCCCTGGGTAGTGCCCTTATGGCATAAAAAGATCACGGTCTATTTGCCAGCTGCATTAGAAAAAAAATTTTTTTGGATGGCAAAAAATACCAAATACTTAAAGTAGATAATTGCAAAAAATTCATAAATAAAATATAAAATTGTACATTATGTGTTCGATTACACATTTTAGCATCTAAAACGTTATTATTTTAGTTATTTTTAAGAGATCTCACACTAGAAAGGAAACAAAAGAGAAATTCTTGTGGACTCCTTTGGGTTGAGCCCATAAACTTCGATGGATGTGTCTGAATCTTTTTCCATCTATTCTATTTGTGTATTCAAGGTTCGCTTTCTTTTATTATTTCTCCCCAATCAATGAGGAGGCCAGGTGGTGTGGACACATGGGTGGCATGATCAATAAACGTCTGCCACAAAACACTAAGTACGTGTTTTATGGATAAAGAGCCATTTGACATTTGATCCAGACGGCCGGATTTTACTACTCCGTTTCCGACTATTAAAGTGTAACACTTAAAAGAAAAGAAAAAAAGAATTGAATCATATGTTTGAATTACAATAGGGTACATTTAATTTAATTACAAGTTTTCAATTAACTTGAAATAAAAAGCAGGTTAATTAAAAATTTTCTTAAACAAGAAATAATGTTTATAAATCTATTTTAATGTAATGGCTTTTACATTTTTTATAAAACTGCATAAGAGCAGCTTTATAAAATGCGTTTTACTTTTAAAAACATGTCGCCCAACACAAAAATCCAATTAAAAATCGTGCATTTGCTGTTGATTTTATTTGAATAATTTTATGGGTCAAAATAGGCATAAAAGAAAAAAACAGATTTTAAAAATTTTATTTTAAATATGCTATCACTTATTGACTTCAAATTTTTAACAATAACCATTCAATTAATTATATTGAATTCGGTTCTTTTTAAAATTTAGAGGGGACAAAAAAACACATTCCTGATCATGTGATCTAGTCTGATTCGTGCGGAAAATTGGCAAAACGCCAAATCGAACGCAGCTGTGTAAGAGGGGAGAAAGGTAAATAAATAAATAAATTGATAATTAATAATTAAATAATTTTAATTAAATTTTGAGCAACATAGTATCTAAATAAAATAAAATAGTAAAAAATAATAATAACTGAAATCTGCTCGGCAAATTTCAACTCATCATGTGTGAACATTCGAGAACGGATGAATAAAGTCGGGAATATAACAATGTTTAATTAGAACTTCATGAAGAATGAAGAATTCTCTAAAAGAATCTCTAAAAGAATCAATCGTTCAAAAATCTCTAAAAGAATATACAAAAATAAGATATGTAATCGTAATCATGTTCACACATGTTAAAAAAAATTGGATGGGAAAAAAATTCCTTCCTCAATTCCTTACCTTATGTCTTGTTAAATGTATTCATAGAATTTTTTAATTTTAAATTCATTTTGATCGGGTTTTTTTTATCAATTTATGCTTTTACTGCGTGATATTAATTATATTTCACGATATTTTTCCAGCAGTTTAAGTTTTATTTCTTCCCTTTTAGATTTTTCTTATTCCATTCATTCATTTATTCTCACTTAATCAGTTTCGAACGATCTGGATGCAACTGGCACAGAATATTTTGCTTTGCAAAATGAATCGCTTTTACGGTAAGGCTGTTTATACAAAGTTCGATAACAATAACATTACCCACTCCAAACAAAGATTTTGAAAGACAGCCAATTACTCGTGTTTAGGTTAGTGGCATTAGCGGTTGCAGTGAAGCAGGATGATTGAAAACGGACTGAATAACAACTCGCACTCTTCTGAAAAAACAAGAACAGGGAAAAAATGACTGTTTCTGAGAATGCTTTTTTAAGCAGCAGTTTAATTCTTGGAAATTGCAAGGAATTTACAGAATAATTTTTTTAGCACTCAGTGCATTCTGAAAAAAAAGGAACACATTTTATTATTAAACGGAGAAAAAAATTAAATATTCTACAATAGTGTATTTTAAAATTCAGCTATTTATTCATAGTTAACCATTGAGAGCGATGTCAATAAATTATGTAAGATTAATTTTCAAAAGAAAAAAAAATAATGCAGATATACTAATATTACTTTATAATCTGAAAAAAAAAAAAAAAAAAAAAAAAAAAAAAAAAACCACTTAAATTTGACTTACTATTTTTTGAGACACTTTAAAAATGCTTTTTCATGTAAAGCCCTCCAAATTTTTTTATATCATTTCGGTTAGTCAGCAATAATTCATTCAATGTATCTCGTCTCTATGTATCATACACATGCTTAATTAATTCACAAATTGAATTTGCTTCAGTGCAAGTTATCACATGCGATGATGTTTGTGACAATGTACAGAGTAGTATTGGTAGGCAATCTGCTTGGTGCTAAGTTTTCTCCCATACCTCACGCAAATGAGAGACAGTTACTCCTGAAAGTCCTTCCCACCTCATCCTTCGGTGGGCTGTTCGTGGCATACGTAAGTAGGTCAGGAAACCCACCACTATTCAAAATAAATCATGTAAGTAATTCAATTATTATCAGAGTATTTAACTTTCTTAATGTTTTTTTCTTACGTACTGGCTCAAAATATTATAATGGCTTGCAATAAATAGTAAAAATAGTAATTTTTGGAATAAACTCCGTTGAAATATTTATCTCACTTGATAATTGATGTAAAAACATGATATTTCAGTACATAATTATATCTGAATAAATATTTGTGTTTTCAAAAAATGACGAGACCTTGTGAATGAATTAACGATAAAAAAAAAAAAAAAAATGTTACTATTTTAGAATACTTCCTTCACTACACATAAATTTTAAAATAAAAAAAAGTATCTTGAACTTTGCTTATCAATTGAAACAATGCTTATCAAACCATTCGATATTTAAACTGTGCAAATGATAATTTAAAAGAATTTTATCGACGTGCCATCTTATCCAACAAAAGCACATCTATCGATTCATATTCGCTTTTGTTGTCTTTCGTAAACCAACTCCATTTAACTTTGATTAGAAAGTCAGAGTTCTTTAAGGAAAGTGATGATTTTCTCAGCACATATCAGACGATTCTAATCAGCATCTCATTAGAACAAACATAAAAAACATTCTAAAGTAGCGACACCATAAGGAAAACGGCCCTGACTCTGTTTTGCACCTGTCAAATTTGTTTTCTGCATAATTCATTTAGAAACGATGCTATAACTGGAGATCATTAAACATTAAGAGTTGAAAGCAAATGGCGACGACTTGAGCGGTATACTTTCCAAGGTTAGAAAACAACTAGAAATAACGTTTTTATACTGTTACGAAATAACAACTTCGTAATTCTTTTTTTTTTATATGCGGTGGGAAAAAATATGGGAGAATGAAATCAATATGTTACATTTATTTGGAACATTGAAAGTTATGTTTTATGCTTTTTTTTTAATCGCGTATAAAGTAGATCCAAAAGTAAAAGAATAATAATATTTCATAATCCATCCATCATTTCCGATAGTGCGCCAAATAAAAAATATAACGCATTATTCGAAATAAAAATTTATGGTTTACTATTTTTACCCATTCATTATATCAGAAACTAGAAATTGAAAATAATGAAGTCTACCTGGAAGAGATTTCAGTTACAAAAAGAGTCAATTTGAACATAAAAAAATGATTACCATCATTAGCAGAATTTGAAAAAGAAAACCGCCTATTTTCTATCATATAAGGTGATTATAATTAAACTTCCACTTTCAAAATACTGTAAAAAAAAAAAAAAAAAAAAAAAAAAAAAAAAAAAATAGTTCCAAAGTGTATCAATAGATGGTGCTGTAGGCGACCTGTGAATTCGGCTGCCAGTGATATTTTGAATCTAAATGACAACGTATTTAGCATGAGCTGCACATTCAACCAACTGTAGTGTTCAATGTGCTGGATTGTTTCTGTTTTTAGACGGAAAAAAATTACTTCCAAGTCATTCAATAGGCAAGGTTATACTCAATTAGATGGGAAAATTCGGTTGAACTCTTTTTTGGATGCCTTACCATTTCCCCCTTCCTCAAGTATCTTCAGTTCAAATGTGAACTCATTGTGATGAGCGGTTCTTTTTTTGACAGCACTTTGAAAGTGGGACTATAATTATAATCACTCCGTATTTAAATGTGATGTGTAGTATACTACAAAATATATATATATATATATATATATATATATAACGTTTGCATGCCATATTTACTTATATTTTTGAGTAATAAATTATGAAAGTTATACTCCGATCATTAATATAATTGCTGTTAAATTTGAACTTTTTGTGAGAACCAATACATTATCACTGGATTTCACAACTTTTGGCAAGAACTTAACTTCCACACAAAGATAAGGGAGGTGATTTCTCAAATTTGGCGTTCATTTTGTTATCATGCTTTGGTTGTAAATCACTCTTCAAAGCTCGGTAAACTATGAGTTCGCATGTTTTACAAAAGGAATGAGCAACATAAATTTGAAGACTAAGAAGTCCTTCCGTTCGGTTAGAGCAGAGGTGGCCAACTCGTGGCCCTCTTGAACCTTATTCCGGCCCGTGAGATGTATCACACTTTTACACAATATATTTATTTCATAATGACCAAAGTAGTGGAAACCAATACACTCAAACAATAGATTATGTGTGCTTCCATCTTTTCAAAAATGAACTTTGATTTTAAAATAATATTCTTGCAAATATGGGAAAGATAGTGGGATGAGTTTACAGTTATGAGTTCGCGGAACAATTAAATTATATTCTGCGAACTCATGATGCGCGCGCATCGATTTGCGGAAGATAAGTGAAAGAGTGAAGAAACACATATCGCACTTGTAAAATAAATATTTTTTATTGATTTCATTTATATACATATAAATGAAATGAATTATATATTTTTTTATATTTCATTTTGAGTGTTATGTATTTCTTCACAATGGGCATTTAGAAAATTATTAATATATTAACTATGTTTACATGTAAGAATACTAGTAAACACAATAACTCATTCTGTTTCCATTTTTCACTCCAAACAAATGTCAACAGTGGGTCTAAATCAAATAGGGGATATATAATTTTATGTGCGGCCCGCAGAGTTAGCAGGCGTTTCCAAAGTGGCCCGCAAGATCGTTTGGGTTGGCCACCCCTGGGTTAGAAAATAAGGGATCGCTAGGAATGTGGACGTGCAAATATCGACCCTGCAGGTGCTTCTTAAATAATTCGAAGCGTGGGAGGCCCCTTTGTAAAATGGGCAACAGGCTCCATAATCCAAATGCACAAAAGCGTAAATGTTCCGCATTACAATGGAAAAAAATCATTATATTTTAAAACTGGTTAATTTTACAAAACCACATTTTGGATAGTTTTTAAATGCTAACATTTTATTATGCACTAAAGAGGTTTGGTTTGTTGCTCTACTGTCATTTTTGTGCACACTTTGGACAAATTAGACCGGGACGTGGATAAAGTCAATTTCGGACCACTCATAAACATCCATGCCGCAAGCCAGGATTCGAACTGTGGAATCAAAGGCCACAGCGCTAGCCAATTGGCCGTCAGACCGAACACTAAAGAGGATAAAATAAAACATTTACTATCGTAATACTTAAAAATATGCAAACACCTTTCTAATGAATTTTTGAAAAACATTTATATTTAACATTACATAGCATAATTTTATGAATTGATTTGAAAATTTTTATTTCTAAAAACATATAAACATATTTCTAACGAATAATCCGAAAAGGTCTGAAAGCATTATAATTATAATTAAATAGTTTTTCTTCTTTTTAATTCAATACACAGTTTCACAGAAATTGACAGTTTAAATAACAAAAATCTACTGCAATAATTAGAAATGCGTTATAAAAAAACATCCTCATATTTGTTTAAAGACACTACTGAAAATAATCAATACTCCTTTCGTAATACTAGTTATTTCGCAATACATATTCTTTTGTTCATTTAATATTTTTCGTCAACTATCCACGGGAAATGTTCGTGTAATAATTATTTTAATAATTTCTTTCTGGAATCGGAAACCGATTTTGCGCATTTTAAAAGAATCCGGCCGATTCCGGTTCTGTTTACTTTCTGCAAACTGAGATGCGAAACGGAAGCGCCAAGACTTTCTCGCCAAATGATTTCCAGCGCATGGGCAGAGCGCAGCTCGGGCAACCCTGTGCAAAGATTGCCACATCATGGAAACCTACGCGTAACCAAGAGATTGCCGAAGCAATAAAAGAGAAAGGCAGGAGTTTACTGTAGTTCAGTTCCAGTTCAGATTTCGGAAGGGTTGTTTTGTTGCAACCTGGGACCTTCTCTTTTCCAAACCGAAACATCGGTGCGTCTTATGTTAATTGTGTGAAAGCGTTGCTGTCAAATTAAGTAACATGCCTTCTGCACCCCTGCTGCGTTTCAGCGACTGTCCGGCAGATACGAGAATGGAAGCCGGAGAGGTTATGTCCGGAATTTTGGAAGTGATTGGATGTTCGAATTTCTCGTCGTCAGTGTCACCCAACAGAGGTTACAGCAGAAAAACGCCGCAAACCGCGACCTCCAACAACAAAATGCAGCGTGTATTTGTGCGCGTCTACAAGACCTCCAGCGAACACTTTGCCGTTCTGTATCCCGTGCGGGCCATTGTCACAGCGTGCCGACCCCTCGCTAGTCTGAATCTCAAGTCTTGTTCCGTGAAGCAGCTGCCCAACTGCGAATTCAGAGTCGCCCCAAAATCTTGTGAAGGAATGTCTCTGACTTTCAAAGGCACAGAAACCACCAACGAGGTACAAATCGGAGAATGGCTGCAAGCTTTCAGCGAGGCCCACGATTCTAGTCTAAGAAGGAAAAAAGTCTCTGACCACCGACTG
The DNA here is from genome assembly GCA_021605075.1 of Caerostris darwini. Taxonomy (NCBI): domain Eukaryota; kingdom Metazoa; phylum Arthropoda; class Arachnida; order Araneae; family Araneidae; genus Caerostris; species Caerostris darwini. The sequence goes on along the minus strand of BPLQ01011645.1, from coordinate 505,087 downwards.
CCCCTTCCAGTACTCGTGGAAAGCGAAGAGGATGAAAGCACGGATTGACGAGACTTCAGACTCCCACACGTCATCGAAATGTATAATTTATTCTTCGTAATGTTTCCTATCGGATGCTGTGTTCGAACTGTGTTAAACATTTCATTTATCAAAACTTTGTGGTGTGAAGTTTTTACACGCCTGGACTCGGTATAGTTTTTTTTTTCACTAACTCGAGCTGTGATAAAGTCATAATGCAAAATAACGGATGAAAATACGGGAAAACTGTATTCCCGATATTGGAATTGTTCTGATTGTAAGTCTTAACGATTATTATCTCTTATTTTTTAATGAAGTACATGTCCAGTTTCGGCCAATATGGAACAGTGCCATTTATGTTGTTTAAGAACTAACCGAACATTCCAAACTTATTTTAACTTCTTGTCTTTCAATTTTTATGAAATAGTATGATATTTGATTGTTAATTAAAACTAACTCCTAAGTACTTTAAATACAATAATTTATTAAGAAAAATGATGAAATTCTTTTTGATTCTACTATGTTTCTATTGCATTTTTTTTTTTTTAAATTCTTTCCTTAACTATGTATTAGAAGTGTTTATTTGTGAAGATTATTAATAAACATTCTGTTTTTCATTAATATGCTGCCTTGTCTGGTCAAAGTGTCTGTATAACCCATAGGATTTTGTAAAACTAACTATAGAGTATGAATATGTATTGTAATATAGAATATTTTTTTTATATTGATAACAAAATATTAAACTGTTCAAGAATTTTAAGAAATAGATTTATACTTTTGTAAATAATAACACTTTTCGGATAATTGTTATTGAAGAATAACCTACTTGCTAAGTTAATGTTCCATTTAACATTCCAAGTCTTAAGTAAAAGCAAATTTTGTACATATGTAAATAACATACTTATCCCTGAACTGTGTAAACATTTCTTGACTTATCAAGATAAAACCTATAATTTCCTTGCTAATATCATGTCTTCAAAGTATTTTCGTGAAATAACATCCATATTTTTTTTCTGTTTGAAAAGACATAAGAAAAAGATGGATTTATACTCTTTTTATTTTAAATTCTTGGACTTTTATAAAATCTATGTTTGTAATTAAAAGTTACATATAGAAATTCCATTTTATATCATTTGAAAAATTTAAAACCCTTAATATCAAGAGAAAACGTTTAACTCTTCCATATTTTTTGCAGAATTTATATAAAATTTATTTATAAAAAGAAATATCAAATTCTAAAATCTTTTTTTAATGGCATTAATATCATACTTCTCAATATTTTGGATGCATTTATTGTATTTCATTTGTGTATGTATATCTAGCAGCTGCCTTTCAGAAAAAGCACAATATTGGATGTTTGAAAAGTGTTTTTTCTTTATAAAAAATTTTTTTGAATTCATTTTTTCAACTAATGGTATTATTCTTGTAAAAATTGTAAATAATGTCATTTGTCTTGTCAGAATTTTATTTATAATTGAATAAAAAAAAAAAACTTTTTATGACTTTATGTACCTCGTTTCTTTTTTATAAATTTGTTTTTTTAATGTAGTTTTAAGTTATACATGATAATTTCTAAATTAATGTGTAGGTTATGAATAACAGATTTAAAAAAATTAACAAATCAATATGCTTTCTAAAAAAAAAAATAATAAGCGTTTTAAATCTTTTTTAAGTTATAATTAAAAACTACAAAATATTTTTATTTTAATTTGTTCTTAATTAGTTAAAAGAATTTTATGACGTAATCTTAAGTATATATGAAGTTGACATATTTTTACAATAAACTTACATAATTATTATTCTTTAATAAATTTAAATAAAAGCATATTAGGACAAAGAAAGTACCAAAGATTCTTCAATAATTTAGCATATATTTACATATATGGTATTATTTTTTCAATTTAATTGTATTTTTATTGGGAAAAAATTTCTTGAGTATATAAATTGATTTTTCTAGTGAAAAATCAAAATATTTCAGATTTTAGCTTTTTATTAGGCATTATCAAAACAACCGTTTATTTCAGCTAACTATTTAAACTACTACTACAGAACTGAAATATTTATTTGTTTACTTAAAGGTAAGTGTTTCTAAGGTAAAAAAACTCAATTTTTTTTTTTTTTTAAATAATAAACTTTACAGGGGACTTTAGTAAACTTTTTCTGAGAATAGAATTAAAAAAAAATCCTGAAACAATTTATTTTTGTAATGTGTATATTCTAGGCATATTTTTGTATTCAGACATATAAATATCTTGTCATTTAGTTAAAGGTTAGAAAGTTTGTCTTGTTTCAAGGAATATATTCTGTAGTGACAATCATGAATATACCATTAACTAAAATTTGTTCTTAATTAGATAAAAAGAATTTTATTAATCTTGTATATGACATAATCTTAAGTGATAAACTCAATTAGTCTTATTTTAGTTTTTAAAAAATAATTAACTCTTACATGACCTAGTTCACTTTATTTTTTCTTTATTTTATGTGAATAATGAGAAATTTTACATTTAAAAATTCTTGCATAAATATTTATCAAGCTGTACTAATGTTGCATAATTTGAAACAAACGTTCTCGAAATTTTATTTGATATTTGCATTGCAATGCATTATATTACAACAGACTTAGTTCTGCTCAATATTCGATTTTCTCTGCGAGTTTAGTCACAATCGAAAGTTCCTTTATAATATATTATTTAGTAATATGGTTTTGGAAATGTTCAACACATGCTTAAAACTAATACTGATAAAAATAGAATATATTTCGTTTCTTGTATATCTCTAATAATCATTTATAAAATATGAAACTAAACTATCATAAATTACTAAAATTGAAATTTTATTGGAAAGTTATTATTTATTACTTAAATTTTATTGAAACTTTACCTTAGAAATTCATTAAAGAAGTAATTAATCAAAAATTTATGTAATAAATGCACTGGGCTTAACCTATTTTAATATGATTATGATAATCTTTTGTTTTTCCAAATACTATAAACCAAACCAATACTATACTGAAACTTTATTTAGTATTTCTATAAATTCTATTTTTATTTGGACATGATATATTTGCATTGTAATACATTAAATTATAACGGGTTTGGTTTGCTCAATATTTAATTGTATCAGAGTTCTTTAGTCACAATCAAAAGTTCATTTAAAATATAGTAGTTGGCAGTTTGATTTTGGGAGTTTTCAATACGTGCTTAAAACTAATTCTGATAAAATCATAATGTTATATTTTGTTCATGTATATCTAATAATCATTTCTAAAATGTGAATTATAAAATTAAACTATTGTGAATTACTAAAGTTGAAATTTTAGCTTGGAAGTTCATTGAAATTTTTTAAATGAATAATGAATCAAAAATTTCTGTAATAAATGCACAGGGATTAAGTTGTTATATGATTATCATAATCTTTTTTCTTTTCCAAGTAATACAAAAAAAAACTTTAAATTATAAATGGAAATTGAAGTGAATTTAAATAATATGAGTAATCTAAATAGACTGACAAATTACCTCTGTGTTATAATTCTGGAAATGCATAAAATAACTAAAATAATCATTTAGTCCTTGATTGTTACATTATGATGATTGTTATTGATTTTTTTTTTCGTGAAAATGTTAGAAATATTTTTTTTCTTTTCCAAAAAGTAAGTGATTTTAAAATAAGGCATTTTATTATCAGATCATTAAGTTAAATTTACTTTAATATATCTTATAGTTAGTTATAAGTTGATGAAATAGTTTACCATTTTAAGTTCGATAAAAAATATTACAATAATTTGAAGTAATTCAAAATTTATTTATGTTGAAAAGGAAAAATTTATCTTTGAGAAATTAGTCTTATCTTCGAGAAATTAGTATCTTAATCATTGTTTTTGTTTTTTGAAAAATTAGTATCACTTAGTTTTATAATTTATCTAAAAGCTAATAAAAAGAAATTTATATGGATTTGAAAAAAAGAGAACTATCAGGAGTTTGACTTCAAAGAATTAATTTTTAAATATTGAGATAAATTTATTAAATGATTTATTTTCTTTAAACTAAAATATGTTATATTTAAACATGGCTGAAATTTTTCTTGGTATGGATTTTTATTCTATACATTTCAATTTAATAAAAATTTATAATTTTTATAATTGCTTAGTGACAAATTAAAACAGCATTTGATAATATTAAAACTTTTTAGTTTTTGAAATATATTTTTTAGGCAAGTAGCAGAAGAATAATTTTAAATAAAGCATTTTGTTTCTAAAGGGAAGTTATATCTGAGGTATTATATCGCATTTCACAAATTTAAAAACATGAATGATTTGAAGTCAATTTTTTTACAATGCGATAAAAATCTAAGACTAAATTGCATGATATGTTTTTATTAATTTCTAGAATTAATTTAAGATATAGGACAACTTAAAAATTGTTTTTTTTTCTTGTGTTTATTTAACTTTATTGCCTAGATTATTTAAAATTATAAATAATTTTTATATTCTTTAAATAATATAATTTTGTTGTACGAAAATGTTGTATTCTTTACAATGTTTGTATATATATATATATATATATTTTTTCTTTTTATTGGCAAAAAATGTTGTATTCTTTACAATTTTCGTATATATATTTTTTCTTTTTGTTGTTCGAAAATGTTGTACTCTTTACAACTTTCGTATATATATATTTTTTCTTTTTGTATTCTTTACTAATAAATAATAATAAAAAAAATTCACGGTTAAAATCAATCAACTGGAAAGGGAAAAAAAAAGATCTGCAGTAATTCCAGAAAATGGCTCGAAGGTTTTCCGGGAATATGAGGCATTGAAACTAAAACAAAACAACACTACATCACTTTAAAAGAATGTTCCACCAGAATAATTTAAAAAGAAAAAAAAAATTTTTTTTTCTTTTTTTTTAACGGCCCGGGTAATACGTCTACAGCGGAAAAATGATTGCCTTGATTGCTTGCGAAACCTAAAGGCATTGAACTTTTGTCAACTACAAATATTTTATTTTTAAATTTTTTGTGTTATATATAGTTTGGAGATGAATATGCGTGACATTTATTTTTGCATTTATCTATGTCTGAATTATAATGTATTTGCATTTTAAAAAATGTTATTTAGCAGCAATACGAATATTCTTTGATTACTACGATATACTATGTTATGTTCTTCGATTGAGCAGCAATACGAATATTCTTTGATTACTACGATATACTATGTTCTTCGATTACTACGATATACTATGTTCTTCGATTGAGCAGCAATATGAATATTCTTTGATTACTACGATATACTATGTTCTTCGATTGAGCAGCAATATGAATATTCTTTGATTACTACGATATACTATGTTCTTCGATTGAGCAGCAATATGAATATTATTTGATTACTACGATATACAATGTTCTTCGATTGAGCAGCAATATGAATATTCTTTGATTATTACGATATACTATGTTCTTCGATTGAGCAGCAATACGAATATTCTTTGATTACTACGATATACTATGCTCTTCGATTGAGCAGCAACACGAATATTCCTTGGTTACGACAGCAATATTAATATTCTTTCATTTAATTCAATGTAACTTCGTAAAAAATGACTAAAATTTTTAAATAGAACTTTGCAGGAAATTGTAAGTTCCGGATAATGTGAAACAATATTTTAAATCTGACTGAGTAAACAGTAAACAAAATTATTTATTGAAATTCAAATATTTTCTGCTTTTAAAATAAAACTATAAATGTTTGAGTTATGCTATTTGCTTTCAATTATTGAACTAGAAATAATTTCGAACTTATGTTCTTAATTTTAAGTATTTTGATGTAAAAAAGGAAATAAAAAGATGGCTTTTAAAATTTTAATTTTATTAACAAGGTAAATCCTTAATTTTAATTTTTTTAACAAGGTAAAAAATTATAATTTTAGGGTGCATCTTTATGTTTGCTTCCGCTAATTTAAGAAAAAAGGAATGAGATTAAAATGTGTGATTGCTGAACTTGTGCACCGTAAAGATGAATTTTTTATTTGTTTATATATATTTATATTTCATTTTATGATAATTTTGGTCTTATCCTTTTATTTTACAACAAAAAAAGGGGTAAAAAAGGAAAAATAAACCTAACTGTGGTCACTAGTCGGCAAAAGAATTAAGGTGTACATCTTAGCTGAATAGTGAATGGAGCTGGGCTTAGATTCGAACCTTCGACCTTAAAATTGTATTGTGTTCTATTTATCACTATTATGCGATGTTGGAAATACAATTTTTTTGAATTTCATTCAATTTTCAACAAGGCTTTTTATTTATTTAGTTATTATTATTTTTTTCAGATTCATATTAGTCTTAGACAGAAAAGTAATATAAAAAAACAAGTAATATAAAAAAAAAAGAATTTAAAGTCAATTCCTACTTTTTTTCCCTTTATTGCAGAAAATCCTTTATAAATAATTTTCATTCATTTTTTTTAAGTTTATCGGGCGCCATCTATGGGTAGATATATGCAACTTAAATCTAAAAAAAGTTAAAATTGATTAATTAAATTTAATGAATGAATTAATATTTGAAAAAACTATATTAACATCCAGTGCCATCCACTACAAGTTCAAAAAAAAAATGTACTTGAACTTGAGTGGATGAATAAGAAGTATTTTATGAACGATTGAAAATTTGAACAAGATATATACAGGGAGAGTGTGAGCTAAAAGAAGGAATTGGAAAAAAACTTCGTTTAAGAGAATAAAGGAACGTCGAATATTTCCACTTGATTGGAAGGGAAGATGCTATTCGTAGAATGGCGAGCCGTTCTCTCTCAGATTGGACTCATTTGTTTCGGAATCCGGAACTGTTTGCTGCAAATTGGTTTAATATTGGCTGGGCGACGCTTCAAATTTCTATTTGGACGCTCCATATTTGTATGAGGAATTCCGTTCATTTTCTCCGTATGACATTTAGAATTTGAACTTTTTCCTTTTCCAATTTGTGAGGAAATTGAATGATCGCCGTTCAAGATTAAGATGATAATTTATCCTGTTCGGCACTTAAACGTGAAATGTGTTTATTTAACGACGTTATGGGAAACAAGTTTCTTTCTTTACATCTTGTGTTTAGTTTTATTAAACGCTAAGAGGCCTCATGGTCGAGTGACTAGCGCTCTGGTGCACGGTACCACAGGTTTTCGGGTTCGAGGCCTGGTGGTGGTGTAGGGGTTCGGAATTCACTTTAAACCATAGGCGCCGATGTAATAGGATCGTAGAGCGTTGTGGGGGTAGTGCTACTCGCGTTCGTAACCTATCTTCAAGCTACAAGTGGCCCCAGGATAGTGCTAAATGAGTCACAGTGGTGCAGCCCTTGCTGATGGCATAAAAGACAACTGTCTAAGTATTTGCCAGCAGTATTAGGAAAAAATGTACTTATAATACTGCAAATAATGGGCCTGAATGGCCGAGTGGCTAGCGCTAGGCGCTCGGTACCACAGGTTTCGGGTTCGAGTCCCGGCGGTGCCATGGATGTTTGTAGTGGTTCGGAATCCACTTTAAACTGTAGGTCCTGGTCTAATAGGATCGTAGAGGGTTGCGGGGGGCATTGTTATTCCGCGTCCGTGGCTTATCTTCAAGTTACACGCGCCCCCTAGGTTATGCAAAGTGAGTAACGTCTGTGCAGCGCTTGCCTTAAGGCACCCAAGACGAAGTGTTTGCCAGCTGCATTAGAAAGAAGAAAAAAAATACTGCACATAATAGTAATCATAATAAAAGAAAAATATACAAGTGAATGATAGAAAGGTAAAAAGGCTAGTTTGAACGTGAAAAGAGAGAGAGAGAAATTAAAAAGAACCCAATTTTTGAAAATCTTAATTTTTTTTTTTTTCTGCAATAGTACACGGGCACGAGGGCCAATGAGAGCAGCCTGTCGGTTTTCTCATCAACTTGTAAAAAAGCTATACTGTAGTAAGTTAAGTCAAAGTAATTTAGTTTAATAGGTGCCGAGGCTACACACTTTAGCCTTGCCGCCCTGCACACTCTACGCTCATTAGACCAGAATCTACAGTTTCACATGGATTCCGAACCGCTCACAAACATCAATGCCTGCGCCACGATTGGAAACTGAAACCTGCGGTTCCAAATGACAGAGCGCCTTGCTAATTGACCAGCAGGGCGCTTTGAAAAAAAAAAAAAAAAAAAAAAAAAAAAAGATGAGCAGTAGGAATAGCTTGTTGGACAAAATTATTATATTTTATGCTTTTGTTTGTTTTCTCTACGAGTTGCTTTTTTTTTTTAACTTGATTATTCATTGTGTTGTTGTTGTTTCTTATCCCACTTGGCAGACATCTAGGCCAAGCCCAAGAGCCCCTATGTACTCATGGTTGAAGGAGAAGGAAGCAGCTTCTGTTGTGAGGGAGCACCCGTAGGTAGAAGTCTGACTTTGGCTCCGTGACGCTCCTACAGTCCTATGAGACCCGGACCAACGCCTTAAAGTGGATTCCGAACCACTACAAACATCCATGGTCCCGCCGGGTCTCGAACCTGAAACCTGTGACACCGAGTGCCAGAGAGCTAGACACTCGGCGATTCAGACCCACGATTATTCACTCTACATTAAAAGTTGAAAACGGACTGCAAGCGGACTATTTTAGATACATTTCTTAAGCGTCCGGTTTGAAAAGGACTTTCCGTTGGATATAAATTGTTCCTAATGCTGCCCATTATCTATTGTGAAGGAGTGGAACTGCTACAAAACAATAACAGTTTATTTTTGTGCCTACTGTTTTTTTACTTCTCACGAGCATTGTGACGGAAATAGAATGCGTCGAAAATCTTTTGTGCTGCGGTTTTTTTTTTTCTTTCTCTTTTCCATTCATATTTTCTGCGAAATACAAGCAATCGAGAGAGCCACCGGTGCGTAACAAAAAAAAAAAAAAAAAAAAAATGGAATTAATCCCTTTCGAATGGCGATTCTTGCTAACTCTTATGCTAAGCAGGTACCAATGGACGTCTTTTTCTTGCGCGTAAATCCGTTTTATTTATTTATTGTCACATTTTTTTTTCTTTGTAGGCGTGAAGTATTAAGCAGAAAAAATAAAAGCTGTTTTTGAGTTGTATCAGAACATTAAAATTGACCTGGTGGAAAAAAACTCTTCAGAAGTGCTAACTTTTAGATTGTCGTTCTATGGTCATCTTATGCACACTTTAGGCTCAGTAGACTGGGACCTACAGTTTCAGGTGGATTCCGAACCACTACGAATACTACACCACATCATTGTTTCTAGAGCTGTGTTGCCCCTTTACAATTTGGGATTGACGTGGGTGAGAAGAAGTCTGGTTGGGCTCTCTGACGCTCTACGATCCTATTAGATCGGGACCTACGACTTAAAGTGGATTCCGAATCACTACAAGCATCCATGGCACCCTCTGGGATTGGAACCCGAAACCTGTGGCACCGAGCTCCAGAGCGCTAGCCACCATCGGGCCCCGATTCCGAACCACTAAGAAACATCCATGCCGTAGCCAGCCTGGAATACCAACGGTCAGAGCGCCAGCCAATTGGCTATCAGGCCGCCAACAAGCTATAGGACATGCAATTACCAATGGACTCTGACCTACAGATTGATGTGGATTCCGCACCACCACTACTACTACTACTACACCACATCATTGTGCCTAGAGCTGAAATGCCCCTTTACAGTTTGGGAATGATATTGGGAATCCACTTTAAACCGTAGGTCACGGTCTCCTATGACTGTAAGAGCGTTGGGGGTAGTGCTAGTGTAGGGTTTTCAACCCTACCCGGTAAAAAGAAAACATCTTCTGTCTAGAAATCTGCCAGCAGCAGACGGCCTTGGCCCACCATGGAGCTGTTCCGCCATTGATGTTGATGAAGCAAAGCCAACCGACAGGTCTCGTTGTATATGGTATATGATATAGTATGGGCACACTAAATCTGTAGGCCGAAAGATTCTTCTATTTGAAATGAGAAAGAGAGATTGAAGTTGCAAACCTCTCAGATGCCGTATTTAGGGGTCGTTTGAAATTGTGGGAAAATATGGACGGTGTAGCCCCCCCCTTCCTCATTTAAGATCCATCTGTGCAACGCTGCATCTACTACATCTCTGTCTTTGTGGGGCATGATTTAGGTCAAAATATTTGAAACTATTGTTTTAAAAATAATAAAATACTGAAAAAATTTAAAATTAAAATTATTAAAAATGAATTGAAAAGGAAATGGCACCCGTTATTATTTAATTTAGAAAACTTCTTTCTAAAGTTATTTTAAATCACTCAAATAAGATTCGTTGATTTCGAGAAACTTAATATTAAATATATGCCGTTGTCAAAATTTATTTTTTGACTACGGCATATCATTTTATCAACGTAATTTTTTTTTTAAATTCTTCACATTCCAGTGCTGTCGTCATCTGAATGACACCTTATTATCTGCGTTTCTAGAGCGTGATAGTTTTCTGAATGAATGAAACGAAAGAACGAACACTACCCCACTAGAAGAACAGACTCCTTTTTTCCCCCTCCAACGATTTTGAAAAATAATATTCTTTAACGATGATAGATTTATTTTAATAGTAATTAATTGGAGTACAGCAAGAATGCGTGTATTTGAGATCGACAACTTAAATGAAAAACATTGTTGTCATCTACCCAAAGAAGATTTATATTTCTCTCCAAAAATGACGACATGGTTTGTCTACAGTTATAGTATCTATGTTTCCGGAAGAAAAAAAAAACGATTTTATGTTGTAAGAGTTGCATGCGGCAATAAAAAATTATGTTAGTATTGTTTTAAATGAAATTGGATAATTCGTGATAGTGATGAGAGACTATCATGAATCAGTTCTTCTGGCATTACAGAACTGCAATGTCCATTCCAATCGTATCATCCAGTTTCTTCTCAATAAACTGCAAGCTTTTTGCAATAGCATTTTATCCATCGAATTCATCTGGTCCTCAGGACATGTTGGTATTACAAAAAATGAACTAGCCGATTCTCTCGCGAAATCCGCAGCAGATACAATGATATTTCATTGGACATCGCCGGAAGATCTCATATTTCAGCAAAAAAAAAAAAAAAAAAAAAAAAAAAAGCAACAGAACAATGGATGGATGGTAAATATGCTCAGGAATTCAATCATTTGAATAGTATTAAACCTCCTCACAGACTTTTCCCTAATCATCGAAAAGACGACATTCTTATTTCCAGATTTCGCACAAAAACATATCCTAGCAATGCAAAACTATAGAGTTCTATCTTACTCATGGATATTTGATAGAGGACGCTTGTTATAAGACAACAGCGGTACTTCGATTTCTACGAAAAGTCTCGTAACCCTGTAAGCTTTGATTGAGTAAGCCCCACATACTTTTTCTGGGTTTATTATTTCTTTTTCACTTTTGGTTTCAAGTACTAGTTGTGCTTCATGTGTTCTTCATTAAATCTTCAATGTTCTCGAATCTTAATGTGTTCTTCAGTTATTCATCGTTTAACTGATAAAATGTTGTGGTCGATTTGATCTGTAGTTTGGTCTATTTCTTTCGTTTTCAAATTGACTCATCTTATTTATATTCTTTGGGTTGCTAGAAAGTACGAGCAACGTTTCTTGTATTTTAAAAGGAATTTTAAAGCCGTCATAGGCAAGGATTTCCAGAATTTCGATTTTTAGAGGGGTTCCTTTATAGAGAGGTTTCATTCTCATTAGATCTTGACCTACGGCTTAAAGTGGATTACGAACCATTCACAAACATCCATGGCAGTGCCGGGATTCAAACCCGAAACCTTTTGTATCGAGCGCTAGATACTCGACCATCAGGCCCTTCCTACTAAATTAAATTAATTTGACTTAACTTGCTACAGTATAGCTTTTTGCAAGTTGATGAGAAAACCGACATGCTGCTCTCATTTGTCCTCGTGCTCCTGGAATATAGGCAGGGCCGGATTTAGATGAAAAGAGGCTCTAGGCTATTCCGCTTATGAGGCCTTTTCACCTCCCATTTTTAGTTTTTAAATTACTTATTATGTTTGTTTATTATTCATATGTGTAGAATTACTCCTTATTTTCGATTCAGTGTTTTAGTGTTTACTGTTTTTAGAATAGTGTCATTCTAATTTTGCTAACAATTTGAATGTAGGCCCCTCTTGATCTTGAGGCCCTACGCTGAAGCCTAGTTAGCCTATAGGAAAATCCGGCCCTGAGTATAGGGGGGAAAAAAACACCAGGTATTAGTGTTTCATTCCTTTTTATTAAGTTTATCTGGCGCCCTCTATGGGTAGATACATGCAACTTAAATTTAAAAAAAACTAAAATTAATTAATTCAATTTAGTGCATGAATTAATATTTGAGAAAAACTGTATTAACATCCTGTGTCATCCACTACAAGTTGCAAGAAAATGTATTTGATTTCGAGTAGATGAATAGTAAGTATTTTATAAACGACTGAAAATGTGAACAAGATATATAGAGGGAGAGTGTGACCTAATAGAAAGAATTGAAAAAACACCAGGGTGGCACTGCGAAGAACCGAGAGAGAGGTGGTTCCGTTCATGAAGCATCCGCTGACGGATTGCGTATCACGAAAACAAGTCGGACGCAATTCCAATCCGCAGAACTTCTCTTTTTATTTTCGCTCGCTTGTTTCCTGCTGCCGATTGTTGTTCGACGATATCTCTCTTTTTCCCCTTTGCCGAACGAACACGTGAACCGCCATTTGCATGTTTTGGTGAACTCAACACGAGATGTTGTGCATTTTTTTTTATTTCCTTTCTTTTTTAATTTTTGCGATTGAGTGAATCTGGGAAGTAAAAGTTGCCTCACAGCACATGCGTCATCCAATATCATGACTTATTATTATTTTTTTTAATATATCCAATGCCGAAATAAATCTGTTTTAAATGAGATTATTAAAAAAATAAGACTTATTTTCTCGGTGTTTTTTTTTTTTTAATTTTGTTTTTTGCGATCGAGTGCATCTGAAAGTAAAAGCTGCTCTTCAGAGCATGCGTCACCGTTAGTGTAAACAGAATTGACCCTTTTAAAATTATGTTTAAAAGGGCTTGATGGCCGAGTGGCGCTCGGGGCCACAGGTTTCGGGTTCGAGTTTCGGCGGTGCCATGGATGTTTGTGAGTGGTTGGGAATCCACTTTAAACCGTAGATCTCGGTCTAATAGGATCGTAGAGCATTGTGGGGGTAGTGTAATTCGCGTCCGTAGCCTATCTTCAAGCTACACGCACCCCCTGGGCAGTGCTGAATGAGTCACAGCGGTGCAGCCCTTGCTGATGACATAAAGATCAACTGTCTCTGCATTGCCAGCTGCATTAGAACAACTACAACTTAATCAGTTGAACCATACATAACAGAATTTATGTGCCGTAACGACCTATTAAAAATGTTTTAATGACTGGAAAGCTTTATAAACAATAAACAAGAACTCGGAATGAGCAACATTTTCCAGCATGATATTTCAAATTAGTTTTCTTAAACAATTATTAATTCTTTCATTTTGATTCGGCTATTTAAATATTTAACAGCATCTGAATATCTTTTTCTTCTATTTATCAGTGTTCGTATTGACTTTCTCCTTCAGATTATTTCATGTTCTGATAATTTAATAACAGGTAATTAATAACCTGTCTCTGTATTGCCAGATGCAAACAAACAGTGGATCAAGAACATTATAACAATCATGACAAAGTGTGGATCTGGGAAGTAAAAGTTGCCTCACAACGCATGCGTCATCGAATATTATAGACATAATTGACTCATTTTATAAAAAAATATATCCAATGCCAAAATAAATCTGTTTTAAATGAGATTATTAAAAAAAAATAAGACTTATTTATTCGTTTTTGTTTCCTCTTTCTGTTTTATGCGATCGAGTGTATCTGGAAAGTAAAAGCTGCACTATAGAGCTTGCGTCACCGATAGTGTGCCTTTTTCTTTTTTTAATTATGTTTAATGCCAGAACAAATGTAAATTATATTTTTAATGAGATTATAAAAAATAACATGCATATTTTCTGCTTTGTTTTCGTAGAAATTTATTCTATTGTTATTAATTATTTTTTTATTATTGAATTGATTGTTTATAATTTATTATCCATAAAATATATGGGAATTGTTTTGGGGAGTGGGTCAGCAGCGATTTCAAAATTTCTTATTGAGTTATTTATTTATTTTTTTAAATTTCTTTCACAAACTTTCCTTATTGGTTTATTTAAATGAATTCTTTATAAAATTGTTTAGTTTGTTTTTATTTTTTATTTAATGTTTTCTCTTTTCAGTATTGAACGATAATCGATGAACAATGTATTGTCTGAAAATGAATTATTATTCCTTTTTTTTTTTCAATTCCTTCTATTAGCTCACACTCTCCCTCTATATATCTTGTTCACATTTTCGATCGTTCATTAAATACTTTTTATTCATCCTTCCAAGTTCAAATACATTTTTTTGAACTTGTAGTGGATGACACTCGATGTTAATGCAGTTTTTTTTCAAATATTAATTCAGTAATTAAATTTAATTAATTAATCTTATTTTTTTAAGTTTTAAGGTGCATATATCTACCGATAGATGGCGTCCGATAAACTTAAAAAAATGAATGAAAATTATTTATAAAGGACTTTCTGCAATACAGTGAAAAAAAAGTAGGAATTGACTTTAAAATTTTTTTTTTGGTATTACTTCTTTCTTTCTTTGTTTATTTTGTTCTTAAATTAAATTTTAAATTTTATTAGTTACCTGTATGCCTGTTCAGCCAATTATAACCATTTTATTTTACTTATTTATTGTTTTGTATTTTTCCTTAACAACATATAATTTGATGAATCAGATTGCTTTATTTATTTAGATTTTTTTTACTCGAGCAATTCTTATTAGTTTATTTAATTTATATATATATATATATAAAATCATTTGGAATTCTATAGTTTTTCATTTTTTATTGAATATTCTCTTTTTAGCAGTTTTGAACGATAATTATACGATACCTAACGTATTGCTTGAATACGATTTATTGATACTTTTTCTTTTTTTAAGATTGCAGCTATTCGTTTTGTTCTAAAAAAAAAAATTCTAAAATTTATGGGCAGCATGTATAACGGCCAAGTCGATTAAAATTATTTTACTTTATTTTTAAATTTCTTACAGAGATTGTATAAAATCGTTAGTTCTATAATTTTTTATATTTTTAATTTGCGTGCTTTTGTTATTGTTAATTTCATTTTTGAAAATGTATTGAAGGAGTGAATGAATTGTTTAAATAGGCCCATGGTTAGGTGAGCATTAAACTGTGTTTCACGAATCATTTTGAAATAATATATAATTCAAATAAAATTATATATTTAAAACTATATATTATTAACTAATATATAGCTGAAATAATATTTTACCTTATAGTATTTTTTTACATTTTAAAGCAGAGCTGACCAACCCAAATGATCTTGCGGGCCACTTTGGAAATGCATCCTAACTCCGTGTGCCGCATATAATATTATATATCCCCCTATTAGATTGAGACCCACTATAGACATTTTTTGGGAGTATAAAATGGAAACATAATGGGTTATTATTCTTGTGTTTACTATTATTCTTAAATGTAAGCATAGATGATATAATAATAACTATACTAAATGCGCATTGTAAAGAAATGCATAACGCTCAAAATGAAATATAAAAAAACGTATCAATATAAACGAAATAAAAAAAAATGAAATCATTAAAAAATATTTATTTTACTAATGTGATATGTGTTTCTCCACTCTTCCACTTAGTGTTTGCAAATCGATCTTCATGTGTATATTTGCACAGCGTAATCGGTGTTGCAGGTAGCTATCCGTTGTGTTTGAGAGTGTTTTGTGTTTGGTCACTTTCATTTTAGAAAAAAAAAATTCCCAGGTGTACGTTGAACCGAAAGCGCTAACAACTTGAACTGAGAGTCTGGTTTAGTCTGATATCAACAATCAACTCTACGTATCTAGGGTTGTTCACTCAGGTCACTTAAAGTGAAATATAGAACCCGTTATATTAGATGTTCCAAGATGCAAGCATCATGAGTTCGCAGAATATAATTTAGTTATTCTGCGATCTCATAACTGTGAACTCATCTATAAAACAGGCAATATCTGTCCTCTATTCGCAAGAATATTATTTTAAAATCAAAGTTGATTTGTTATAATTTCGGCAATTAATTTTTGAATAGATACACACACAATGCATTAAAAAAATACATTGTTTTTCACTACTCTGGCCTTTATAAAATAAATATATTTTGTTAGAGTTTGATAAATCTCACGGGAAGATATTCAAGGCGGACCGCGGGTGGTTCACCCCTCATTTTATATTTTATATAGAGAATATTAGAATTTTTTGTATATTTTTAATTTCATAAAGATACGTAATATTTACAAGATTTCAGCAAATAAATAATCACACTATTTTACTTCGCAATATTTTTTTAAATTTTAAAAACTCTTTGTACTCATGAGTATCGAAATAGACAATTCATAGCAATTGACAGTTCTTTTCCGTACCGGTTATGCATGTTTGATTAACAGATACGCGGAAAATATGTCTTTTTTTTTATTTTCCTTAAACCAGTTCTTTGAAGTTTTTTTTACTCATATGATGCCTAAATTTTTTTTAAAAAAGGAGCGAGAAGAATTCTTTTTTGTAAAATATTTTTTTACATAAATGTCGCAATTGCATAAATGTTCTTCAATATTTAATAATATATGAAATATTTGATTGAAATATTATTACTGGCAACTGGCGTACCGATTAAGGAGTGTCCATGGAGTTAAATTCCTTAACCTCCTCATCTTAATTCATATATATATATATATATATATTTCTAATGCAGCTGGCAAACACTTAGACAGCTTGGTCTTGGATGCCTTAAGGCAAGCGCTGCACAGATGTTACTCACTTTGCATTATCCAGGGGGCGCGTGTCACTTGAAGATAAGCCATGGACGCGGAGTAACAATGCCCCCGCAACGCTCTACGATCCTATTAGGGCCGGGACCCACGGTTTAAAGTGGATTCCGAACCACTGCAAACACCCATGGCGCCGCCGGGCCCTGTGGTACCGAGCGCCAGAGTGCTAGCCACTCGGGCATTCAGGCCCCCTTAATTCGTATATAAAATCTACGATTTTTAATTGGATGCTTAAGGTTAGTATAGGGTAAAAATGAAGTTACTAAACATTTAAAAAATTTTGCTTTAAAAATTAAAAAAAACTAAAAATAAATAAAAGTAAGATAAAAAATAACAAGTTAAAATAATTTAAATTAAAGTTAAAAGAATTTAAATTAAAAATTGGGTACAGTGAGGGACCCTTTGTCGATGCCATAGAAATATGGAATATGATTAAAAATTTTGATTGCTGAACACGTAGGCCGTAATGATGAATCTATAATAAGAGCATTAATAACCCCCAAAAAAGGCCGTTCTCAGAACCAAAGTTCTAGTATTTTATTTGTATTTAATTTGCATTTATTTATTTATTTTTTTTTTTATAATTTTTGTCTATTCCTTTATTTTACATAAAACAAGTAATATAAAAAAAAACTTTTTAAAGTCTATTCGTACTTTTTTTTCACTCTATTGCAGAAAGTCTTTCTTAAATAATATTCATTCATTTTTTTAAGTTTATGTGGCGCCATCTATTACATGCAACTTAAATCTAAAAAAAACCTAAAATTAATGAATTAAATTTAATTACTAAATTAATATTTGAAAAAAATGTATTAACATCCAGTGTCATCCACTACAAGATAACAAAAAATGTATTAGAACTTGAGTGGATGAATAAAAAGTGTTTTATGAACGATTGAAAATGTGAACAAGATATATATAGGGAGAGTGTGAGCTAATAGAAGGAGTTGAAAAGGAGTAAAAAATAAAAAAATAAAACTGACTGTGCTCACTAGTCGGCTTATTAACTAATTGTTGTTAACACATTAGTTAATAAACGACTAGTGACTATTGTTAACCCATCTATCGAATGCAAATCGTGCAGCCTTTACTGCCCCGAGATGCTCCACGGAAGGCTAAGGAAAACAATGGAGTTAAGAGAAGCGAGGATGATTCGTCATCGGCTGTTTCGGTTAGTCATCCTCACGGGGAGGGGGACGAGGACACCAGAATGATGAGAGGAATCGTCTGCAGGGAGTGGGAGAGGATGGGGGACGTCACGGAATGTTGACCTTGTCCACTTGCAGCATGTTTGCTTATCCAGGGGACGGTTGGATTGTCTGATGATTGAAATATCTATTTTTATCTGCAAACCAAAGAAAGGTTAGATCTGCTAGATTTAAGACATTTACCCCATAGTGATATTAATGAACTATTTGTTTTAATTTATTATTATAAAATTAAATTTAATTTCAAATTCATGAATTTAATCAAAAATGGCTGCTATTGTAGTTAACTGTGAGGAATATTTCTGAGATCCTTCCAAGAAAAGCATAATTGCTGAGTCAGACTGGTTTTTGTTTGGACATATAAAACATGAAACATCTTGTAGAACAGATTGCAGTCTGCTGTCACTATTCTAAAATTTTCTAATTTTAGTCTAAAGTAATTTATTTTGAAAGGTGTTCAGGTTTTGATGAAATACTAAAACAGGCAACAAGTTCAAGCTTAAATTAAATAATAATAGTAAAAAAAAAAAAAAAAAAAAAAAAAACTCTCAGATATCTACTACTACTACGCCACACCACATCAATGTGCCTAGAGCTGAGTTGCCCCTTTACAGTTTGGGAAGGATGCGGGTGAGAAGAAGTCTGATTGGGCTCTGTCACGCTTTACAGCATAGGAGATCGGGGCCTACGGTTAAAGTGGATTCCGAAACACTACAAACATCCATGGCACCGCCGGAACCTGCGGCACCGCGCGCCAGAGCGCTGGCCACTCGACCATCAGGCCCCACACTGAGATATCAGAAAAAATATTTCATTCATTGTTTGAAAGGTCAGAAGCTTTGTCAATAGCATGCTCACTAACCTGGGTGCAGAATTGCCTACCACGCCGATGTCTTTCAAGCGGAATGATATCCAATTGGCTAGCGCTCTGGCCCTTGGTATCGCACGCTCCGGGTTCGAATCCCATCGGTTATAGTCACATAATAGCTAATTTTTGAACATGATTGTCAAAGCAACTAGAGTTCGACCTCCGATTGAATGGAAAGGTAAACATCTATTTAAATACGAAAGTGGACGAAGCGATTACATGTAAGGGATGTTAGTCAGATATAAGCAGGCCAAAGCAGTTTTAGTGGCCTGGTGGCCGAGTAACTAGCGCTCGGTGCCACAGATTTCGGGTTCGAGTTCTGGCGGTGCCATGGATGTTTATAAGGGGTTCGGAATCCACGTTAAACTGTAGGTTCCGGTCAGTTTAGCCCTCGTGTGCGCAAGATGACCGTAGAACGACAAAGCAAACTAATCAAATTCACGGACGCTGATTAAATTAATTTTTTTTTCTGAAATAATATTTAGAATGAGCATCTAAAAAAAATAATAAGTTGCTATAATTCGTTTTTAAGCAATGGATTTCTTAACAAAACAGATTATTAAAAAAACAGGATCACAAATGATTGGAATTGCATGAAAGTAAATGTTTAAAAAATAATTAAACTCAATGAAGAATTTCTTTGTGAAATAAGAGTGATTAGTTATATATATAAAAAAAAAAAAATGAATGCGAGAATGAAAGAAAATAATTGTGAGAAAGAAAAACAAAATTTTAATGACATTGAAAATCCAAAAATAAATTTATATTTGTGATAAGAAAAAAGTTATGGAACGTTCATAAAAAAGAAATTGAAAAACTAACAAAAGAAAAATTGATAGCACAGACAGATTAAATTGTCTTGATAAGTGCATGTTGTTATTTTAAATTGTTTTAATCAGAAAAACAAATACTTAGTTCCTGAATGTTTTTTTTTTATCTTAAATACATGATAAGAAAGTGCTATTGTTATTTAATGTTTTTATAAAAGCGTTCTATATTTTGAGAATGAAATAAAATCTCATTTCCACTACTCGATTTTATATTGTAGCATTTTTTTTGTAACGAGAACAGGTTTTGACATTTCATTGCCACGAGAGAGAAATGATTGTTATTTGAAATATATATAATAAACCCATCACTCAAATCTGATAGCAGATGAGTTTTATTGAGGGTAGTTATATTACATGCAATGAGTGTTTTGTACTCATGAGAACAACCTGCCACTCAAATCGGATAGCAGATATTCGGTGTCATGGATAATGAGACCTCATTGTCGATTGTCTGTGCGACTTTCACAGGTCGAGCAATGGAATATCAACTGGAAATCTCAATCAACTAGTCACAGATGAAATATCAACCAATTGATATACCATGAGTTGTTCCATCGTGATGGGTGATAGACCACAAACTGATAAATGTCTACTCCAATGAGAAATGAGGGAAGCTAATCCCCTTCCCCTCCTTGACGGATTGTCTTAAAAGGAGATTTTTAGTGAAGAAGAGAGAGAGTTCTGCGACGCGTCGACCAGAAGTGTTGTTTTTCTTTTTTCCTCTGAAGTGACTGAACAGGCCGGAATTTTCCGCTTGTATACAAAGCGAGCCCCTTGTGATGTCGTGAATCACACCATTTGATAATTAAGGATTACAGACTAGGTGTTTAGATTCGTCGTAGGCTGGAGAACTGTAGAAAATCTCCGAATTTGGAGTGAAGTACCCTTGTGCATCTAATTTATATTCTTAATTTCTTAATTTTCATTTCTTTTGTAAATAGAGTTCTATATATATATATATATATATATAGTACTTGCAAATAAGACTGAAAGTGTTCCTATGAACCTGAAAGTGGCCCTCTTTTTGAAGCTGTTATAGGTCTAGTATAGCCCGAGACGTTACAATATCAATACATGCTTGAATCTACACGATTTTAAATTGATACATTTCTTAATTGTCCAAAGAAAGTCAATTTAAAATGTTCTAATAGTCTTCTTGCCAATAAGAGATATTTATTAAATATTATTTCCAATTTGAAAAAACAACACCAAACATTCAGTTTTTCTAATAAATTTATTAGAGAGGTACTACTGTGCCCAAAAAATAAGACCAATTTTTTTTTTTTTTTTCAAAAACGCTTTATTTATTCTTCCAGATTTATTTCATCGCCTTCAAAGTAATACCCTCCGGACACAATGCAAAAAAAAAAGTTGCTATACTTTTTTTTCCAATCCTCAATGCATGCTAAAACTTTCCGTTATAGGAATGTTCACCGAATACCTTCTCCAACGTTCTACATGTTTCCGCAAACAAAATTGAATGCAAGTTCTTTGCTTAATTAATTGAGACAATTCAAAAATCGCCAGAATCAGTTTTAGTCAATTACTCCTACTATTCATGCACTAATACAAGTATTTTTATCGTTACTTCAAGAATGTTCGTTACCCTTATTTAGTATTGAATACAATGCATTTTATTCAAAATTTTATTCCTTTTGTCTTCTTTTTTTTTTTCCTCTCTTCCTTTTGTTAATATAAGAATAATATTATCTTGAAAAAATAAATATATTATAATTCCAAATATTCTTTTTAGTACTTGTAATTTATAGCAGTTTAATTCCCCCTTCCTTTTTCTGTTATGATTAGATTTGCTGAAACTTTACTTTCGAAAATACAGACATGAATTTAAATTTAGAGAATTTTTTTTTCTTTTCAGTATCATTAGAGAAACATTTTTTTGTATCTTAAAATTCTGATTGTGTTTCGAATTTTGATTGTAGTACTTATTCACATAATAAATATGAATCCTGAATATTTTCATGGTCAGTGCTTCGTATTTTGAACGATTCGTGCCCTTAATCGGACGAGTTTAAAGTGCTGAAAACTTCCCGTAGCTGGTGACAGTCCACTGATTAAATACGTATCACCTTTTTTTTTCCCTCCATTTTCTTTTTAATAATTGTCTTAAGCCTGTTTTCCAATTAAACTCAGATCAAATATGTCACGCATTCCTTCCCAAAAATCCCTGCGTTTCCTCATGGACGGATTCTCAACATTAAATATATTGAATGCGAAATCTGAGTGACTCACTGGAGATCACGTGGTATCGGTGTTCCACGGGGAACGTTCTAACCGCAGAAGAACAGCAGCAAACGATTCGAATGTGACCTGGAAAATATACATGAATAAAGGAACACCGGTATACGTGTGTGGGGGGGGGGGGGGATGTCTTCTGCATTAAGAGAACTGCTGGTGATGTCTAATTCACCACTTTTTGCAGCTGCTCCATCCATCCCCCTCCCCCTCTTCTCATTACGTCACATCTATGAGCAAAATCGTTTTCTTAAAAAGTCAGAATGCAGGTTGAAGTTCTTTTTCTTCGACGTGCAAAATGATTCATTTCAGTTTCGAGTTTGTTATTTTTATTTTTGTTATTTTATTCCGCTACATGACTGAATGTAAAGCAAGATGTAAAAGATTATTTAAATTGGAAAATTGTATGTTCTTTTTATATTTGATGAAAATCAAAATGCACATTTTACGTTCTTTTTCGACATTCCAATTG
Source organism: Caerostris darwini (assembly GCA_021605075.1). Classification (NCBI taxonomy): domain Eukaryota; kingdom Metazoa; phylum Arthropoda; class Arachnida; order Araneae; family Araneidae; genus Caerostris; species Caerostris darwini. The sequence goes on along the minus strand of BPLQ01011645.1, from coordinate 482,502 downwards.
ATTCATTTTAATTTTGAAAAAAAAATAATTAAAATTTTTTTTTTTTTTTTTTTTTAATTCAACTGTGTGACTGAATGTAAGGAAAGATGCATTGAAATTATACAATCTTATTTTCATTTGTGTGAATGATATTCATTAAAGCATCTTTCCCCTTGCGTTTTATATCTATTGAAAGGAAATGACTTCATTGCATTGTAGTGAGGATCTCTATAAATAAAATCAAAGATACTAAAAATAATGCGATGTAAAACGACGAATTGCCATTTGCCAGGATAAGATTTATTGACTGTCCATATGAAATAGTAAAATAAAATGTGTAATCAATGACAAATTTAATTATATTTAAATCATAAAGTTTTTATTCAAAAATGTGGAATGCTTATTTTTTACAAAATTGTATATCATTTATGTATTTAAAAATAAAGAATAATATTGAGATCATATTTATAAAGAAAACTTCATTTTTATGAAAATAAAAATATCGAAATTTTTGAAACTTTAATAAACATTCTTTACATTTCGAAATTTATTTATGTTTACTTGAACTGAATCAAAATAATTTATGTATCTGTTTTTATTATAAGGAAAAAAAAAAAAAAGAACTTTGTAAAAAGAAATAAACAGCGACAAGTACACGAGTCGAAAGCAAAAGAATTGTGAAACGTTTTGTATTAGTTTCATATGAACATAAGAGTTTAAAATGTTCTTATGAATAACATGAAGTTTCTATGTGCCGGAAATGTATAATATGACTTTACAAAAAAAAAAAAAAAAAAGAATACATAGCAAAGCTTCTATTTTCATCGTTTGATATGCATCGAATTTCTATAAACACAACCACAATTTTAAGATAATCTTCATATCTGTCTTAAAAATATATATATTCTAGAATTCGAATGTGCTATCGTATAAACATAGAATTGAGAATCGGAAAATGTTTTGAACAGTCATCTGTACAAATAACTGAATTGCGAACAAGTCGAAACATGGCTGAATCCTTTTATTCGCTACACAATGCTGTTCCATTTTGCAACATTTGATGTTTAAAATCATTGATTTTGTCATCACCTTATGTTTTTTTATTAGAAAACTTAAAATAAGCATCCCCAAACTTCTTTTTTTGCATGTAGATGTTTTTGATTAATTCTGTTTGTTTCAAAGCGGACAGACAGAAAAAAAAGTATAAATTGAGCTTATTTTCGAATGAATAAAATCATTCACTTGATCAGAGGATACAGAACCATCAGCAGTTTTAAAAGTTTGTCGTATTTGATAAAATATAAAGAAAAAGATTTCAAATTCCTTATTCAGAACAATTTCGAACTTTTTAAATTACTGTTCTGACTATCAAAAGAAATTCGACCTTCAGAAAAATTTCGAACTTTTTAAATTCCTGTTCTGATTATCAAAATCTTCAAGCCTGATGACTCCGCCATTGAAGATCGCCATTTTGCCTCAGTCCGGTTATTTGGAAATAAACAGGACAGCGGATGGCGAATTGTTAGTTTCTGGATTTCACGGTAGATTCCTCGTCTTATTTCTGACGACGTTGGGTCGGAAGTACGAGTTCGTCGTGCCCAAGATCCAAATGTTCGGCCAGCGCACCGACGGCGAGAACTGGACCGGACTCATCGGCATGGTGAACAGAAGCGAGGCCGACATGGCATTCAGTTCCATCGTCATAACAGAAGACAGGTACCAGGCCGTCGACTTCAGCACCGCCATCACCATAGAGGGCATGACTTTCATGATCGAAAAACCGAAAGCACTGTCGACAGCCCTGGCCTTCCTGTACCCCTTCGACATCTGGATATGGCTGTGCCTCGTCTGCTTTCTCGTCTTCACTCCCATTGTTTTCCAAAGGGGAAAGCGTTCATACTGGAGGATACTTTTTGATCTCTTCACTTGCATCTTGAGACAACCCTGCAACGTCGAAAATGAACGCAAAATGCTGAAACTGCTGTTCGTGTTCTGGTGGCCCGTGGCCATGGTGCTGTCCTTCAGCTATTCCGCTGCCCTGCTGTCTCTGCTGACGATCCCTCTGCAGGGGGAGTCTGTGAGAGACTTCCGTGAGTTGTCGGCCGCCGTGGAAAGGGGCACCCACCAGGTCTACGCGGTCCGAGAGACCGACGTCATAACGTTCCTGGTCAGGTCCAAGCAGGCCCACTACCTATCGCTGGCGGCGGCCATAGAGCGCAACAATTGGTTCTACAGTATCTCGAACCTGGGTGAGGGGAACCACCACATCAGCCAGCACTCTGTGAAGCTGATCAGTCGGACCTCTGCATCCCTCCGCTACGGTTCCGGGGAGTTCCTAGAGAACATGCTGATATCGGACGACACCCTCGCCCTGTGGCCCGTGGCGGCCGCATTCAGGCGGGGCTTCTGCTGCAGGGCGAGGGCGGACTGCATCATCCTGAGGATGCTGAGTTCGGGCATCCCCAACAAGTTCCTGAGCGACGAGTCCTTCAAGCTGCACCTCACCGACCAAAGGAGGGGGAGGGACTCGAACAGCGGGAACCAGGAGAGGCAGCTCTCCGTCCAGGACATATCGGGGGGAATGATGCTGTGGCTTGGAGGCACTCTCTTGTCTCTGGTTATTTTTCTGTGGGAAATAGGTTACCACAGATTTCTGAAAAAGAAACAGAACTCTGGGTGATTGATAATTTAAAGGTGGCCAGATACTTTTTTTTTTGATTCAATGATTTGATGTAATTCAATAATCAGCTTTAATTCATTGATTTGATGCAATTCAATATTCAGTTTTAATTGAGATATTTGATGTAATTCAATATTCAGTTTTAATTCAGATATTTGATGTAATTCAATATTCAGTTTTAATTCAATGATTTCATATAATTCAATATTCAAATTTAATTCAATGATTTGATATAATTCAATATTCAACTTTAATTCAATGATTTGATATAATTCAATATTCAAATTTAATTCAATGATTTGATATAATTCAATTTTAATTCAATGATTTGATATAATTCAATTTTAATTCAATGATTCGATTTGATATAATTTCGATTGAAAATCAACTAGTTATCAGTAAGCTAATTCTACTTTCACACATAAATGCAATTAATTATATGAGTAGTATTGCTACCATTATTAACTTTCTTCTAGAAAATGCTGTTGTAGAACTATATATTTTATATAAAAAGTTCAACGAAATGAAAAAATATGTATTCATGTATTAACACTTATTCGCTTGGATAAGTGTGAATGTTTTTCACATTTAAAACTATGCACTGTATAGAGTCTAGGAATAAAGCACATAGCACTAATGGAGTGTAAAAAACACGCCTCTTTTATACCAAAACCAAACGCACACTGCTGGTGTTACATGTCTTTCTCCCTCCAGCCAGCTCACCCCATGTAGACAGGATGTTTATGTCATGGGACGTTGACTTCCACTATGCATGGGGAGCTATTTATCCGTGAGGCAACACACTGAAAGGTTGATTTTTATTTTGAATTTTTTTTTAACTCGGTTACTTGATGAGAAACAAAAACCCATGAACAATTCTGATTAGTTTTTTTTAATTAATTAATAACTTAAATTTTAGAGGCAAAAGGAAGAATAATGGATTGATTGATTGGAAAATTAAAACCTTCGAAAATGGCTTAAGAAGGATTTTGAACCCATTGTTGTTATAATTTATACTGAGAAATTAAAATAATTAAACTTTATGCTGCCATGATATTTGCCAATTTATTTATTCTAAATTAAAGAGAATTTCTTTTTTTTTTTTAAATTTCAGATTTAAAAACTGATTATTTCACTTTCTTATTTTATTATTAACATACTAATAGTTCTGCAACATATAACTCAATCTATTATTTTTATATGCATATCTAAGGATGTTTTGACAATTTTTTATGCAAATCTTTGAAATAAAATACTATAAAACATACACGTATGTATGATTTTAAGACATTGAATTGATTCATATTATGACATTTGAATTTATTCATATATATTGAACAAGTATAAAACAGCTTTACAAATTGAGCTAAGCTTCATATATAAAAATTTTTTAGTAATCCATAAAATCTTCTTGCTCTGGGCCTCGATGCCGCAGGTTTCGGGTTCGAGTACCAGCGGTGCCATGGGTGTTTGTAGAGGTTCGGAATCCACTTTAAACCATAGGTTCCGGTTTAATATGGCTATAGAGCGTTGGGCTTAGGGCTGACAACCCTATAGTGTAAAATTAAAACATCTCTCGTTTAGAAATCTACTGGTAGGCAGAAGGCTATGGCCCACCCTGGAACTGTTGCGCTACTGATGATGATAAAATCTTCTTAATTCGTGCACATCTGAAAATGCCTTTAAGAAAGTTAAAAAATTTTTAAGTAAATCTTACAAAAATTTACTGTAAATACAATTATGAATTCTGTAAAAACACCTAAAAGTTATAATTTATTCTTAAATTGTTACTTACCTGAAGATTATTTTATTTTCATTATAATTTTGTGTAGAAGGAAGTTGAAATGATTACATATTTAGCAACCTTTGTGAATATCACATAATAAAAGTGAAGAAACGAATTATCATCATCAGAGGCGCAACAGCCCCAGGGGGGGCCAAGACCTTCTGCCTACTGGCAGATTTCTAACAGAGAGATTTTTTCTTTTTCCGGGGTAGGATGTCAGCCCTTAGCCCAAACGCTCTACAAACATATTAGACCAGGACCTACAGTTTAAAGTGGATTCCGAACGACTAAAAACATCCATGGATATCCACTACAAACATCCGTCGGTACTCGAACTCGAAACCTGTAGCACCCAGCGCCAGAGCTCTAGTCACTCTGCCATCAGGCCCCTATCATCATAACTGGCTCGACAGCCCGTTATGGGCCTTGGCCTTCTTTAAAAGATTCAGCCAGGCTGTTCTCTTCTTGGCCGTGGACCTCCAGTTTTTTATCTTAATAACATTAAAATCAGAGTCTAAACAGTCGACCCATTTCACTTTCGGTCTTCCCCTTGGTCGTTGTCCAAAAGGGGTTACATTGAAAACCTTCAAAGCAGCTCTATCACTTTCCATTCTCATGAGTATCTATCATTTAGCTGAATTTAATTTCACTTTGCAAATGTTATAAATTTTTCTTTTCTACCTCATTTTAATTTTTTCTCCTTTTCCTTGAATTCGTTTAGATCTTCTACCCACTCGCCGTCGTCGTCAAATGCAGCATTGTTGTCAACACATGCCGAGCGAGTGCTTCGACCTTTCTCGCCATCCAAGAAGACATTTCCACGGAAAAAAACATATTTTTATTGTTCCGTTTCCTGACTTCAAACTGCCATTTTTTATGTTTTCCTTTACAAAGTCAATGCGATCTTTAAATGGCAATCATTCAGACGCCCATATGTTTTTATTTCTAAACTTGTCTAGTTTTTTTTCCTCGTGTAAAAGTGTAGGTGTTGCAGTGTCCTTTTGTTACTTCTTTTAAAAAAAGTTTGTTTTTCAAAATCCTGAATTGCATCCGAAAAATCGAAATCCCCGCACATAAAAGTATATATCCCCCTATTAGATTTAAACCCACTGTTCGATAGCTCACACATAAAAGAAATTCCAATAATGACACATACACAGATAATAATGATAGTAATGGACTGTAAATAAACTCCTTTATTTTGGTAGTCATCAAACTCGGAGATGAACTGACCACACAACCTCTCTCTGGGGTTACACTTATTGAACTTATTTGATTATGCAGACATCGCACTCATGGATAGACTGCCACGCCACTGCCTTTCTCGTTGGTTACAGAAGTTCAACTCTTTTAATTATGTAGCCATCAGACTCGAAGATGCCCTGCTACACGCAACCTTTCTCTTTGGTCGCAGTTGCTCAACTCCTTTGTTTATGCAGTCATCGCGCTCGAGGATCGACTGCCAACACAACCATTCTCTTTGGTCGCTGAGTTTCAACTCATTTTACTTACATTCCTTCTTTCTCTCCTTGGCCCTCACCCCCCGCCAGACACCCCCACAGACAGGGTGTTTTTCTGGGCATAGGGCGTTGACCTCCCCTAAGCAGGGGGACTGGGTTTCGACGTAACATACCGCCACCCATTGATATGTTTACTAAACATTCAATAATATACAATAAATCATTCTAACATACAAAATTAACAATTCTAAACATACAATAAGTCATTGAAAAAATGAATATATATATGTATACATTGTATTAAATTTAAACAAATTACAAACTAATACCATGAATATAAACAAAAGCACTCTAAAGGAAATTACTCTGGCATAGGCAAAACACACACTTTTGATACTGGTCTCTCAAAAATTCCACTCTGGGTTTTTATATTAAGTACTCTGATTTTATTATCAACACCATAATAAATATCAATTATTCTGCCTAGAGACCATTTCCAAGTAGGTAAATTATCTTCAACCAATAGCACTAAATCACCAATGTTTACATTGTCTTTTTCAAAGACCCATTTATTTCTTTGTTGCAATTCACTTAAATAGCTACGGTGCCATTTTCGCCACACTAATTGAACTATTTTAGTTACTCTTTGCCTCTTATTGAGATTATTATCTTTTAAATCAATTAAATTAGGCTCTAAATTAGCGTTCATTGATCGATTAATCAAAAAATGGGCTGGAGTTAAACTTCGAAGTTATCACTATCAGTAGAAATTGGACTCAACGGTCTAGAATTTAAATTACTTCACTTTGTATACACACAGTTAAAACTCCATAATTTAAACTAGCACCTTTAACTACTCTTCTAAAATGAAACTTAAATGATTTAAAGGCCGCTTCCCAGAGACCACCAAAATTTGGGTTCGAGGGGGAATAAATTTCCATTTTACCTTCTTCACATAAATATGAAGGTAACTCAATATCAGGATTAATAACTAACTCATGAAACCTTTGAATTTCTCTGTTCGCACTTACAAAATTCTTTGCATTATCAGAGTATAATTTAGCACATTTGCCTCTACGTGCAATATATCTTTTTAAAGCAGCTATAAAGGATTTGGATGATAAATCAGAAACACTCTTAATATACACTGCCTTAAACACAAAACAAACAAATAAACATACATACATTTTACACACAATACTCTTTCTTTGTTTACCAATTTTAACCAAAAATGGTCCACAGACATCTACTCCTGAAACACTAAATGGATAATTCAAGGTAACTCTATCTCTTGGTGAACTACCCATTAATTGTGTTGACACTATAGGTTTTACTTTAAACAAATAACACATTTATGCACTATTTTTCTGCAAATAGATTTTCCACCTATAGGGCAGAATTTCTCACGTACATGACACAAAAGAGCAGATAATCCTACATGAAAATATTTTATATGGTAATAAGAAATTAACATCTCAGTAAATGCATGATTTTTTAGGCAAAATTATACGGTGTATTTTAACACAACTACATTCCGCATTACTCAAACGTCCACCTACTCTTAAGATTCCATCTAAATCTAAAAGGGATTTAAAGATTTTAATTTACTCTTCGACATAAGTTTCTTATCTTTCAATAGACTTTTGAAAACTTTTCTTGTTGAATAGATTTTACCAGAAATATCTCAGCAATATTAATTTCTATCATGCATGAATAACTAAAAAATAATAATATATAAATTATCAATATAAATAAATTATCAATTGAATAATTTAGTTTAAATGACAAACACTTAGTATTTTTAATAAATCTAAATATGTAACTTAAATACTTAAACTTTTATATAATTATTACTTAAACTCAGTAAATAGTTCATGAAATTTCAGTCACTTGTTTCATAAACAATTCGTTCTCACCAACACTGGATCACTCAGTTCAGAAAAGTTCTCGTCCTGTTTTTCGAGGATCTGGATCGGTTGATCAGGATACTTTTCTCCAGCCAGGAACTCTGGTCTCACCTAATGTGGTATCACTGGAAATCAGATGACAATCGATGAATTGTAACAACTCTGATGAGCACGAAAGTCTTTTAATCACTTGATTTCGAATCACTTCAATAAACTACTTAGATGTCTTAAGCTTCAAGGCACACTCACAAAGGTAGTTGATGAATTCTCAAAATTAAACGTTGAAGACCATTGAAGCATATTAAACACCAACTGTAACAAATGTTATACTCTCACACGAACAGTTGAGGTTCGGCAATGGCATTTGCCGTTCAGGGCATATTCCCTTACCAGCCACCTCTGTTTCTTCGACGGTCCCATAGTTGAACGGCTCCTGTAGCTTGAGCTCCTATAGACTCCGCCACATCCATATGATGGTTTACCATATCTGCTTCCTCTATCTCCTCCATAACGGAAAGCATCTTCTCTGACTCCACGGTATTCTCCTCCTCCACAGTCTCCTCGTTTATCTCCACTGGAATAGCCACCATCTTTACTGCCACGGATGTCTCCATCACCACGGTCTCCTCGTTTAACTCCACCAGCTCGGGATGGGTCCACTCTTATCTTTGATGCGTTGATATTAGCTCCATTTATGGTCTTTGAGGAACAATTAAATACTCGTAATTTCTCAGGCCGGTAAACGCCATGATGAGTTGAATAAGTAGCATGTTGTACTTTTTCCTCAATTATTTTCTCGCATATAGAATTTTCACTATCACTTGTTAATTCCAATTTCTCAAACCCTTCTACAGGCCCAATTTTTCTCAATGGAAAATCAACTATATCTGTGGATAGTCCACAATGCTCTCTATTTACATTTCCTGTGGTGCTGCACCCAGACACCACAAAGCCAAAAACAGTATTCTGAAGAATAAGATTTGAATTTTCTATTTCTCTCTCCTCAATATCATTTTCTTTCACAGAAGTACGTGGTTGATTAGAAATCATAGGCTTTACAGGTAATGCAGGCTTAGAAGGAACTACAGGTTTTACACTGCGAGACTCAATAGATTTAGGTTTCTCTTTACTTGCTTCTAAGACAGATGATGTTGTTGAAGGAATATGAGAGGTTTGAGTTTGGTGGAGAGAAGTGTTGCTGTTTGAATCACTTGGTTTCTTGGATTCGTTCAAGTTCTCTTTTGTACTGACTTTGTTAGAAACACCTTTTTCTGGAACATTGTCAGTTTTTGCACTGTTTTGCTGTGCAGAATTATTTGACGCAAAATAACTTGAATTATAAACATTGGAAAATGGTCGGGGAGTAAGATTACACACGTTTGATGTTGGCTTCACAACTGATAATGGAGTAACATTTTTCTTATTAGAAGTTGAAGAATCTAAACTATTGGGCCATGACTTATCTTCAGTTGAGGAAGACAAACAGTCATCACTCACTCCTTTATTATAGCTAAATTGGGAAGTTTTAGCTGAATCCCTTTTCCATTTTGCAAGTTCCAACTCTTTTTCAAGTTTGGCCAAATGAATTTTCTCTAATTCCAATTTCATTTCACTTTCTCGTTTCTTTTCCCTCCTTTCTTCTAAAACATCATCCACAAAATTGCGCACTATATCAATCCTGTCTCTATAGACATGACTGGATTTGATCAAGTCAATCAAGTCTACTTTTCTAGCATTGACTAGAATGGTTAAGCCCATCTCTTCCGCTACCTCTTTTAGCTCATCCTTCTTTAGATTTAAAGTAACAGACATTGTTTATTCACTTAAATTCACTAACAATGCACTACAGAACTTAACAAAATCTGTCAAACTAAACACTCTAATTCAACTCCTTAATTAACCTAAATCAACACAACAAAGAAAGGCAACTAACACATAAGCTCTAACTAAACAACCGCCAAGGCTAATTAGGCAATATCCACAATCAAAAGATACACTATACTTCAATACTATATACTAAATCAAGCTAAATTTCCAACACATTAGACTTATTAAAACTTCACCTACCGAACTCATGGTAGAATACAGCCAACGATTCTTGGAAATCCAATGGATCACTCTATCTCAATGCTGAACTAATCCGTCGAGCGACTGCCAACACAACCATTCTCTTTGGTCGCTGAGTTTCAACTCATTTTACTTACATTCCTTCTTTCTCTCCCTGGTCCTCACCCCCCGCCAGACACCCCCACAGACAGGGTGTTTTTCTGGGCATAGGGCGTTGACCTCCCTTAAGCAGGGGGACTGGGTTTCGACGTAACACCCAATATAGTCTTTTTTTGGGAGTGAAAAATTGAAATACAATGAATTGTTATTACTGTGTTTACTATTATTCTTACATGTAAACACAGATAATGTAATAATAATGATACGAAACGCACATTGTAAAAACACTCAAAAGGAAAATGCACTAAAAAGAAAATATAAAAGAATATATATAAATATAAATGAAATAGAAAAAATGAAATCATTCAAAAATATTTATTTGACTAGTGCGATATGTGTTTCTCCTCTCTTTCACTTAGCTTTTGCAAATCGATCTCCATTTGGGTATTTCACATCGTAATGGGTATTGCATCCGTAATGTTGAAGCGTGCTTTGAGTTCATTTCATTTTAGAAAAAAAACGATTCGTAGGTGTAAGAAACAAAAGAGCTAACAACTTCAACTGAGGTTTGATTTGCTCTGCTATCAACTGTGCGTATATATGGAGGGTCACTGCTGTCACTTATAGTGAAGCATTGAACCTGATATACTAGATTTTACATCCATATTAAGTGAACATTTTTTAACCTACAAAAAAATGCGAGCGCCTCATGAGTTCGTAGGATATAATTTAATTATTCTGTAAACTCATCAATGAAACAGGCACATCTGTCCTATATTCGCAAGACTATTTAAAATCAAAGTTAATTTTTTCTCATCTTTTCGTCAGTTCATTTTTGAATAGATGGGCGCACACATAATGTGTTTTTCAATACCTTAGTTTTCACTGCTTTGGCCGTTATAAAATAAACATATTTTGTAAAAGTGTGATGCATCTCACTGGCCGGTTTAATGTTTAATACGGACCGCGTGTTGGCCATCCCTGCTTTAAAGAATAACGTTAAAATGAAAAGTTAAAAATTTTCACATTGTCGCCTTTCGTCTTTTTTAAAAAGAATTACAGATCTCCATTATTTTATCTAGAATGCCCAATGAAGTAGACTCATGTCCATAAATTAAGAATAATTCAGAATCACACAGAAATTGAACTCTAAAATAAAAATTTCACCTGTAGAATTATCACACACATCTTGAAGAAGAATATGCAAATTACAGGAAACCACCAGATGGCGCGGATAGTACGTCACAATGACGAGAGTGTAAGAGAGGGGTATATAAGGAATGGTGGCAAAGAAGTAAAATTGTTCACAAGCGCTTTAAAAGCCTTTCAGTGCAATAACCGCATAGTTATGGCACAAAGGAGGCATTTGGATGATTTTTTACGTAGTAGAATTATCGGACGACTGGAATGTGGACGTACCCAGCTGGAAGTATCCGAGGAACTCGGAATCGCCCAGAGTGTCATCTTCAGGCTTTGGCAACGATTCCAAGATGATGGTAATGTGAGTAGATGTTACAGCACAGGTCGCCCCCGAGTTACAACGCCGAATGAGGACCGGTATTTAGCAGTTGCTGTCAAAAGAAACAGACGGAGCACAGCATCAGACCTGTCCCGTCAGCTACTGGTACGACAGTTTAACGGCAGACCGTGTACAGACGCTTAGGGCACATTGGTCTATATGCTCGTAGGCCTGTCAGATGTGTTCCACTTACCGCAGCTCACTGTCGCCTGCGATTAACCTGGAGTAGAGAGCATGCATTGTGGACACCGCAACAGTGGTCTGGTGTGATGTTTTCCGACGAGTCCAGATTTAGTTTGCAGTCTGATTCTCGCCGGACTTTCATATGGAGAGCTCCAGGTACCCGTTACCACCAAGAGAACACCATTGAACGACACCGTTACGGTGGTGCAGGATGGCTCGTTTGGGGAGGAATTATTCTTGGTTCCAGAACTGACCTGCATGTTCAGAGTGTAACGATGACAGGCCATATCTATCGGAATGTCATTCTGGAACAACATGTACGTTTGTTTGTCGCCATGGGTGCTGAATTTCTGTTTATGGATGACAACGCCCATCCTCGCCGTGCAAACATTGTAGACGAATGCCTTCAGTAGGAGGATATCACCCGTATGGATTGGCCAGCATACCCACCGGATTTGAATCCAATAGAGCATGCGGGGGATATGCTTGGCCGACGAATTGCAGCCCGTCAACCCCCTCCAACCTGTCAATCGGAACTTCGGAGGGCATTGCTTGATGAGTGGTGTAATATTCCCCAAGATCAGATTGTTAATTTGATACTCAGCATGCCTAGGCGTTGTAAGGCCTGTATTGCATTGTCGGAGAGACATATTCCATATTAACCATCATACTAACCATGTTATACTGTTTTCTGTAAATAGGTTCTTTTTTGAAATTTGCTCCAGTGAGTAAAAATCGCAATTTTTATTAATTATGTCAAACCTATAGCATCTTTTTGCTCTTTACCTTTTGTTTAATAAATAGACTTTACAAATAAGTCAAATTTGTTTTGCTTCTGTCTCTTTCTTTGCCTGAACTTCATTATCCTTAATTTATGGACATGAGTGTATTTGGTGATAACTGATAGTTTTAAAGCCGAATTTCTGAAGCACGTGTCTCATTTGGGCACTGATCCATGAAAACCTACAACTTTAGGGAAGCAGTACTGCTGTGTGTGACGAAGTAGCGGATTGATATGCCTTTTGGAGGAGAGCTCTCGGGAGTTGGAGGGGATTTGTGAGTCATGAGGGGAGCTCTTCTCCAGGGGGTCGCCGGATTTGCACTTTTGAGTCATTTCAGAGGAAAACAGGAGCTTCACTTAACATGGGAAACAAAATACCTTGAAAAGCATGGAATGAAAAGTGAACAAACACAAAACGGACAAAATTGTATGAAAAAAACATAATGTAGTAGATGTGTCGCTTTGGGTGTGTTCGCAAAAAAACGCACCACTTTAATTACAAGCGCACAAGCATGAGAACGACACTCTACAAAGATTAATATACAACAGACATTTAAAAATATTTACTTATATAAGTGGAGGAAGTCCACCTCTAAACTGTAAATAAAGTTACTCAGGTACACAACGGCGAAACAACAGCGTGCGTTCCCATTCCGCAGTACCTGTAAGGTTAATAAACTACTCAACAGAATTTAAATATTTACTAAGGCTTCTGCCTTTATTAGGAACTCATAGTCGATGTACACGAACGTAAGATTACTTTTTAACTTATTCTTTAAAAAAAAATTTCAATGTCTTAAAAAATTCATGATAAACAAATTATTAAAATGATAGGTGATTCTCAAATTAAATAAAGAATATCTAAGAAAATATACAAATCATAACCACTCAATTAGCCAGTTCTTCGTCTACAACGCGTTCTCTGCCTTCTTTGAATAGTTTGTACCATTTGTAAACGTTTCTTTCCGATACAGGAATGCTCACCGAATGCCTTCTGCAACATTCTATACGTTTCCGCATACAAAATTGAATACAAGTTCTTTTCTTCAATGAATTCAGACCTTTTAAAAAATCGCCGGAATCAGTTTCAGCGTCTCACAAAGCCGAGCGTAACTCAAACACTAATGAATATTTTGATGTCAAATTTCACACATATGTCAAGGACAGTGCCAACAACCTAAAAAAGGAAAAAAAAAAAATTGAGATTCCATATGCCCAGGAAATTTAAATTGAAAACTGGTCTTACTTTTTGGACACAGTAGTACATATATATATATATATAATAACAGCTTTGTGATATGACACATACATAATTATGAAACCGCATTACTGTTATGAGTAAGTGGTTGTTGTTGAGTGATTCGGGCGGGAAGGAGTTTTGCAGCATTTGCCCGTGAGAATCTGCTTTTTTTATTTTTGTGCATCGGCGCCAATTTTTTTCTCCCTCGAAATTCGCCCTTCTTATTCAGAATCAAGGACATACACGAATTCTTAATAAGTCAGTCTATGAGATAATGAAAATGTAAAATATGGATCGAAATTGAGAAATAGATTTCATGAAGTCTCACAATTTCATGTTTATATATATCCTCACGGCTGAAAATATGGGTACGAAATATAATGTTTCATTTATTACAAACCTGATGCAAAATTGCATATTAGTCAGCGGCGACATGACAGTGGTGGCATGGATGCTTGTGAGTGGTCCAGAATCCGCGATAAACTATAGGTAATTAGCCTAAAATGAGCACATGGTGACCATAGAGCAACAAACCAAACCAAATCTTGTCGAAGATTGGTTTTGGTTTGCCGCTCTATGGCCATTTACGGTCATTTTATGCACACTTTAGACTAATTAGACCGGGACCTACAGTTTAACGTGGATTCCGAACCACCACCAAACATCCATGCCTCCGTCAGGATTCGAACCTGAAGCCTGTGATACTAACGGCCAGAGCGCTAGCAAATTGGCCATCATTCCGCACCAAACTTTGCCGTGGATTGCCGTAACTATTGATATGAATGTACAGAAAGTTAGTTGGGAAAAAGAGTATTGCACGGGTAGGAGCGACGTCTGCTGCTAAAATGATATTAAATGTGCTGAAATGAAGTAATCTTTTGTTATTGTTTTTAATAATTATCCTGATTATTGATAAAGAAGAAAGCACGTTGCACCTAGGTGACGCGAACTTGCAGTTGTCAATGAAAAAATGAATTGCATTGGAGGAAAATATAGAAAGAAAGTCATTTATGTAAATGTACTCCATTCATGAAGTCAGAGTGTAATAATCAAACGGCAGGATGTATTTCAAATCTGTAAAATCACATTTAAGAAAGAAAGAAAGAAAAACTTCTTTTGTTTCAAAAGCTGTAATCGGTCTATTTTCAAATTTGAAATGATCACTCTTCGCAGAATGGAGGATGTTGTCATCTAACCGATAACTATCTGGTTTCAGAAAACTTCCTTTTTGTTAAGCATTCACCGGACTTTCTAAAGTTGTTTTTCCTTTACTTTGTTCTGAATTGCTCTTTACAAATGGCGGAAAGTTGTTTCACAAATTCTTCGCTAATGGTTCGCTCTGCTGCTGTCGTTTTCTTTTCGCATTGTTCTCCATTGCTTGAGGATGTGTCCCACTTGAAGGATGGAAATTAAAATCACATGGTGTAAGTATAAACAGTGTCATTTGACTTTAGTCAAGGAAATATTATTCAAGATAGCCTCTTTACTCAATCAGCAACGATCAGGCATTTTTCCCTCTCTATACTGTAAATGTATAAAGTTTCTTTTTTCTTATGGAGTAAATAATAATTTTTTGTTATTGTCTAATGCTGGACACTTTGATTTACTACTACACCACACCACATCACTATGCCTAGAGCTGAGTTGCCCCTTTACAGTTTGGGAATGATGTGGGTGAAATAAAGTCTGTGACGCTCTACGGTCCTATGAGACCGGGACCTACGGCTTAAAGCGGATTCCCTTCGCCATTGCCGGGACTCGAACCGGAAACTTGTGATACCGAGCACCACAGCGCTAGCCACTCGGCAGTCAGGTCCCCATTTTTAGATGTAAAAAGTTCAATCCTACATATCTTATGCAATAGTTATAATATTATTTTTGAGGGAAATATTCGTCAAATAAAGATCATTAGACAACAACAAAAATTAAAATTAAAAATCATGTAGGGTCTTTTTTATTTTTATTTTTTATAAATTTTTATTTAAGTTATTCGCTAGTAGAGATGTAGCAGATTCAACGTTACCCAAGGTGCATCGTAGGAGGGATCTGCTACACTGCATTCGCATTATGCCACCTGAATTTTGACCCTCCCTCCAAACTTTTTTGATGACCATGCAGAATACTACTGTGGCCAAAAAGTAAAACCAATTTTAAATTTAAATTTCCCGGGCATATGGAATTTCATTTTTTCTTTTCTAGCTTGCTGGCACTGTCCTTGACATCTGTGTGAAATTTGACGTCAAATTATTCATTAGTGCTTGAGTTACGTTTGGCTTTGTGAGACGTTAAAACTGATTCCGGCGATTTTTGAAATGTCTGAATTAATTGGGCAAAGAACTTGCATTCAATTTTGCTTGCGGAAACGTACAGATTGTTGCAGAAGGCATTCAGTAAGCATTCCTACATTGGAAAGAAATGTTTAGAAATGGTATAAACAGTTCAAAGAAGGCAAAGAACGCTTTGAAGACGAAGAGCCCTCTGGTCGACCACCAACGTCAACCGACGAAGCTCACGGCCAAAGAATTAAAGATTTGGTGCTTGCAAACCATCGATTTACAATTAGAGACCTTGCTAAGATGTTGGAATTCACATGGTGTAGCGTCTGGTCATGGTGTATTTAGTTTTAGCGTCTCACAAAACCAAGCGTAACTCAAGCATTCATGAATATTTTGTCTTGAAATTTCACACAGATGTCAAGGACAGTGCCAATATCTTTAAAAAGAAAAAAAGTGAAATTCCATATGCCCGGGAAATTTAAATTAAAAAATTGGTTTTACTTTTTTGACACAGTAGTATGTCCTGATTTGCTGCTAACATCGAATAGCAGGTACTCCCCCTACACCTTCCATGGCAAGCACGAAGAGGACAGCTTAACAAGGTGTCGACTTTTTTTTAGCAGCCGATCTGGACCATGTTAAGGTGCCGCATGAGTAACCGCACCCGGGGTCTAATGAACCCCACGGGATGAAGAAAGGGGGGTCCAAGCACGTGGGCGATGAATGATTCAGTTAAGCAGCGAATCGTTCTGCGTTTCCTTTTATTTCGAACGCCGGTCCAAATGGAAGTGACCCTGAGACAATACCAGAAGGGGAAAAAGATGTCGGACCGGTGATTCATTCGTGGGCGAGATGGATTCTGGGCTTCTGAGTCACTGGCGGAATGGCGGGAAAAAAAAAAGGGAGGAACGTTCTAAAATTCTAGACAGTTATTACTCTTCAACTTCTTTTTCTTTTCTTTTTATATTCTGTTTATGGATAACACCTTTTCTAACAGGATAAATAAGGAAAGGAAAAAAAAATCTGATCAGAACTCTTTATCTCTTTCACATTTTCTTCTTTTACGTTAAGCTAAAAATAATTATAATTTCTTTTTTTTATAAGTGATTTTCTGAGGTGTTATTTTTTTTTTAATTCCAAAATGTCTATGCTTTTTGTCCGAAAATATTTTAAAACGGAATTGTTAATACTGTAGACCAGGGGAAAATTAACTGTCGAAATGATGAGGAAAAAATGAACTTTGATTTTAAAATAGTAGTCTTGCGAACAGAGGACAGTTATTGCCTGTTTTATTGATGAGTTTACAGTGATGAGATCGCAGAATAATTAAATTATAGTCTGCGAACTCTGAGGCGGACGCATTTTGGAACATCTCATAAAACAGGCTCTATGTTTAATTTTAAGTGAGCTCAGTGACTCAGTGACCCTCCCTAGATACGCACATTTGATTGTTGATAGCAGAGCAAACCAAACTCTTAGTCCAAGTTGTTAATGCTTTTGGTTCAACTTACACCTGCGAATCGTTGTTTTCTAAAATGAAATGGACCCAACACAAAAGACGCTCAGACATAATACCAATACATCCATTAAGATGTGCTAATACCCAAATGGAGATCGATTTGCTCAGTGAAAGATTGGAGAAACACATATCGCACTAGTCAAATGAATATTTTTGAATGACTTCATTTATTTTTATTTCACTTATATTTATATGTATATATTTTTTATATTTCCTTTTGAGTGTTCTATATTTCTTTAGAATATGCGTTTAGTATCATTATCATTATATCTGTATGTTTACATGCAAGAATAATAGTAAACGCACTAATAATAACTCATTATGCGTCAATTTTTCACTCCAAAAAAAAAAAAAAAAAAAAAATATCTGTAGTGGGTCTACATCTAATAAGGGGATATATAATTTTATAAGCGGCCCGCAGAGTTAGGATGCATTTCCAAAGTGGCCCGCAAGATCATTTGGTTTGGCCACCTCTGTCGTATATATTAATTAAAACTATTTTTGCTACTGCTATTTCCCTCTTTCTTATTTACGTTGCTCTGGTTTTCGTAAATTACAAAAGCGTCCGCAATACTGCTGCAAAACGTCTTCAACAAGTCTTCATGCACATACGAAAACAGCGATCTGAGAAATTAAATAGTTTCTCTTATCAATCCAAACTATTGAGTTTCTTCAAGCTCAGTGTCATTTTTTTATCTTATTCGTCTAAGCTTTCTATTGTTATCATACGTTAGTGGACAGGAAAGAAAAAAAAAAAAAAAAATGAGTTTATTATAAAGGAATATTCATAAACTATCCCGACTTTAAAGGATTGGGTTTATCGTTTGACATAAAATGACAGTCGTGAGCTTTTTTTTCAATTCCTTCTATTAGCTCACACTCTCCCTATATATATATCTTGTTCACATTTTCAATCGTTCATAAAACACTTTTTATTCATCCACTCGACTTCAAATACATTTTTTTTTTAAACTTGTAGTGGATGACACTGGATGTTAATACAGTTTTTTCAAATATTAATTCATTCATTAAATTTAATTCATTAATTTTAGTTTTTTTTTAGATTTAAGTTACATATATGTAGATGGCGCCAGATAAACTTAAAAAGATGATTGAAAATTATTTATAAAGGACTTTCTGCAATAGAGTGAAAAAAAAGGAGGAATTGACTTAAAAAATTTTCTTTTTATATATTACTTGTTTTTAATCAATCCCTGTTGAAGGGGAAAAAATGGCATTCTAGTGGTGTTTTATCATTACAGAAGGTCGCTTCGTAGGTTTCATGTCAAATGTAAACGAAGCTGTTTGAAAGTCAGAATGAATGTTTGAAAAAAGAAATTTCTTAATAATAATTAAAATAATAACAAACTACAGTAGTTATAATCATTTTTAATTTTTTTTTATATCTCAAAATTAATGTACATTTTAACGATATTTTTACGAACCGTTTGACTTACTTATGTATAGTTTGAGATTTGTTTTATTGTTTTATAAATTATTAATTCTAATCTTCAGATGAATTTTTTTTCGAAAAAAAAAAATGAAGTTATGTTAAAATAAAACAAGTAATATAAAAAAAAAAATTTTAGAAAGTCAATTCCTACTTTTTTTCACTCTATTGCAGAAAGTCTTTTATAAATAATTTTTATTCATTTTTTAAAGTTTATCTGGCGCCATCTATTGGTAGATATAGGCAACTTAAATCTAAGAAAAAACTAAAATGAATTAATTAAATTTAATGAATGAATTAATATTTGTAAAAACTGTATTAACATCCAGTGTCATCCATTGCAAATTCAAAAAAAAGTGTATTTGAACTTGAGTGGATGAATAAAAAGTATTTTATGAACGATTGAAAATGTGAACAAGATATATAGAGGGAGAGTGTGAGCTAATAGAAGGAATTGAAAAAAATATGAAGTTGATGCAGGCAAAAATCTGATTTTCATCAAAACCAATCTTTAGCACTGAAAATGAATGAAAGGATTTGTTTTTATTCTTTTATTTTATTGTTTTGGTTTGCAAAATAAAAAAAATCAAAACAACCAATCTCAAAAATACATCTATTGTTTGTTATAAAGCAAAACATGTATTTTTGTATATACATGTTTCACATAATAATTAACTACCTTATAATATATTGATACATCTTATCTTTTAAAAACTGTAATGTTTAAAGCAGATTTCATAAAATTTCATAAATAAACTAAATATTTTTTAGAATATTCAAGATTCAATTCTGTTATGCAAAATATCAAAATAAACAAAAATAACACGAAACCAGAATTTTAAAAATTAAACTATTTTATTTACGGTTTGTAACATTATCATTTGGTCTTGAGTTTGCTATACAACATATTATTGCTAGGTTACCAAAAAACGTTATTAATTGAGTTGGCGTTATCTCGGCGTTGTCATGGATGTTTGTAGTAGTTCGGAAATCCACTTTAAACTGTAGGTCCCGGTCGAATAAGATCTTAGAGCGCTGTGAAGGTAATGTTGCTCGCGTCCGTAGCCTATCTTCAAGCTACATGTGCCCCCTGGATAGTGTTCAATGAGTCACAGCGGTGCAGACCTTGCTGATGGCATAAGGATTAACTGTATCTGTATTGCCAGCTACGTTAGAACAACAACATACACTATTGGAAAATTGGTTTCCTTTGAAAATCTACTCGACATAGGAATCTCCTTGCGCCTATTACATAAAATGCCTAAATATCCAATGTTTAAAATTACTCATATTTCAGTAAAATATGGGTAATTTTAAAGATTTGATATTAATTATAATTAGAAACATAAGATTATAATATAATTATATTATAATACATAATTATAAACATAACATTGGAATATTAATTATAAACATAAATTTTTCCATTTTCCCTCCATTGAATGCTATCTTTGATCGTCTTGTTAATAAATATAAAATCCGTTATCTCGAGAATAAGGATCTAATATAGTGTCACCTGAAAAGTGATTAAATCCAGGTCACAGTTGCGGGAGTCGAGCATTTCTGATGGAAGTATAAAATTCCGACTCCAGACTCTTTAAAAAAATTTTTTTGTACTTACCTAGACATTCAACTGTCTATGACGGGCAGCACAATACAGTTCAGAAACACACATAAAATAATTAAAATTTCTTGTGGTATTTACAGCTACTACGTCAATTAGTCTGAGACGGTAGCTCAAGTGATTACCACTCATGTCTGAATGAGTCAAGCAAAGTGGACAAATCGGAGAGTTTGCTACCAGATCTGTGAAGGTGTTTTCCAAGGTAAGTTCAGTTATAGTTGTGGAAATTGGCTACCCCTACGGGCCTAGGCAAATCGCATGGAATGGGATCATCCATTGAGAAGCTCCAAGTCTTTCCTCTGACTGAGTTGGAAATAATTTTCCGATATCTAGCCTTAAACCTGTCTGCAATAATTCTCTTACTACTATGATAGTTAATAGGGGGATCTGGTTGAGGAAGGTTGGATATGGCCTTAGAAAGGACATCTGCAAACTCGTTACCCGCAATACCACAATGACTTGGTATCCTCTCTCATAAAAATAATTTTCATTTTTCTAAAATTTTAGGATTTAATGTTAAAGTTAAACTTTGAGGAGCCATTCAATTGCATACTTCAATAATTCAACCAGTAGCAAAGATGATAGTTACTGCTTTACCAACAAACAGAATGATTGTTAAGAGACTTTTCTGGGCACTGGTGTAAAATGCTATCTTTGATCAACCATGAAAAATGATCACATAGAAGCTTTTCTGTTATGAAGAGAAAAAAATTATATTTAATGCATAACAAATATAACATCTTTGTGAATAAAATGTACAATTTTATTTTGCCTGTCTTCAACTATTTTATAATTCTTTGTTACCCGTTAATTATTAGCAGTTAGTTTTATATGACACACATGTTTTTGCAAGCACATTTAGAATAAGAGAATGTTTTTTAAGTGAGTGCAAAACCTACACCTTTAAATATTGTAATAAAGTACTTTGTTGCGAAAAAACTGTCTTTCGATTTATTTAATTTATCTCACACATTTTTCTAAATCCATTAGTAAAGATCATAAAGCATAAAAGCCAGGTAAAGAGTCAGGAATCGGAAATATTTTGGCCGACTCTCAACTCTTGGTCTAAGTAGGATTTCAAAGGAAAAAAAAAATTAGAATTCCAAATCTTTTGTGTTCTTCCCTGTAGCCGGAGGAATGTATATCGTTTTATGGTGAGGAATTGCGAATTTCAAAGGATTCGATCTTTCTTCCTTTTATTAGAACATTCATAGAAACGTGAGACATGATCTGATAAAAGCATTCAGAAAAAAAGATGCTACAGTTAATAATACTTTTTCTCTTGTGAGTATGTCAGCTTGAGGACGGGGCAACACACCTTAATCCCTTTTCTGAAAGAGACACCTGGTGGTGTTTTGTAAGTTTCATTTGGCACCGGGGTAAAATAGGTTGCCGCTCTGTTTTAATGCATTTTTAAAGATAAACAAGGTGAAGAATATAGTGTTCTAGGTTATTGTGTTTTAAGAAAGTGTATGATGTATTACTAATTTTCATAATAGATGAAAGCCTAGGTCCCTCAAAGGTCTTTCCCAAAAATACGCATTGGTTTACATTATTATCTTGAAACAAATGAAGCAAAATAACAATCTTTCATAAAATTTATAGTTAAAAGGATCAGAAAAAAAAAAAAAAAAAAATTAACCTGCAAATTAAAATATTCTGCAATAGAAAAATCAGAATTGAGTTTGAGAACTCACTTGTTCCTGGTGAATGCTCATAGGACATCTGAAGTAAGAAACAAACCATGACTCTGTTGATTCAATGCAAAAAAAAAAAATCTTGTTTCCTAATCATGCCTTATATTATTCAAAATATGCCTTATATTATTTAAATGATTACATATTTTGTTTTCACGATGCAAGGTAAATCTACAGGGCAATAAAAAAATTGTTGATTTGTTTTGAAAAAAAAAATTATTTTAAATAAAATAAAGAAAGATAAGCGCACACAATTTGTAACATTATAAAGAGATCTTTTTTCATGAGCTGAGTTTTCCTGTAACTACAAAAAAGTTATAACTGTGAAATATATTTAATTCGTTTCGAATCATTTGAAATTAAGATTTATTTTCACTGTAGATGGCAGCAGGCCCTGCATAGATTTTATAGGAAGTGGAAATGTAGAAATCAATAGATTATTCTTGAATTACTTTCTTATAAAGAAATTCAAAAATATAACTTTTTCTTACAATTTCTTTTTTCTCATGAAAAAACAACATTATGTACACATAAGAATAAGAATTTATAATATATTCATCTTTATAAAATAGAAAATCACATGGGATGTTTCTCACCGGTATAATCTATAAAATGAGTTTTGAGAGAAATATTGTCAAAATCCTTATTGCCTACTTTTCCATTTGTTCGACGTTATTCTCTGATTGATTCATTTTTCATAAAAGACTTTTTATGGAGGAATTTTTATCTTGATTCAATTGTGCGAAATTTAATTATGTAACTGATTTAATTTTTTGAGTATAATTTACAAATAAATATTACGTATATATTTCGATGCGTACATTAAGTGATATTCAGAAAAATCTTATTATGTATTTATTTTTTAATACGAATTACGAAGTGTTAAAAAGGTACATGAGTGTTAAGTGGTACATGAGTGTTAAGTGGTACATGAGAAATGTGGAACTACACAAGGCTATTAACCTACTTTAACTTATAGATTTCATTTAATACATTTCTCATAAATTCTTCAATGGCCTTAATGATCAGGATAATACTGCAATTCAGGATATTAATTACTACCACTTTGTAACATCAAATAATCTTGTAAAATTTATCATTGATTTAGAAATTTTTTGTATTTGTTTTAATTTCTGATTTTTAAAATAATTTCCTTTGTATTTTAAATATTTTCCGATAAATTACTAACTTCTGAGCAATCCATCATGTTAAGTCAAGTTACTAAACCAGCATTTTTCAGCCCTTCGGAACTAATATGGTTCAGTAGAATTAACTCCCTGTTCCTGTAATATAGTTATAACTGTCAATTTAAGAGTGAAATTTGTCAGAAATTTTAACTTTCAAGTATTTTAGAATTGTTTGTGGATTTTAATGAAGTTCTTTTAATGTTAAAAAAAAAATGTGTGCCTTTTAGGCACTGCCATCCTTCATTACGATTTATACAGCCAATTAATTTCAGTATTTCATATATTTATTTAAATATTGATCCTATTTTGATAAATATAATGAAAACTCATTATTTATATAAACATGCATAACTTCTTAAAGAATTTTCCTTTAGTTTTTATATTACCAGAATTGAAATTACAATAGAACAGCAAATGTACTACTAAACTTCTCTTTAAAAAGTGAAAACTATGAAAACAAATCGGTTGATTTTGCTTTGATTTCACTGATAATTGTATTTTGTCTCTTAGTGGTTTCATAATTGTATAAAATACACAAGAAGTGACGCATTCCTTTTTTTTTACGTTAAAAAAATGTCAATCAAATTAGTATCAAATCTCGTCGGTCACAAAGATCGAGTCTGGTGTGTAGCTTGGAATCCTACGGGAAATCGTTTAGCTTCGTGTGGTAGTGATAAAACTGTTAGAATATGGGAAAAACCGAAAGGAGAATGGGAGTCAGTGGCAATACTTACTGGTGCTCATTATAGATCAATCCGCAGCATTGCCTGGTCTCCTTGTGGCTCGTTCTTAGCGTCTACCGGTTTCGACAGTACCACTTGTATCTGGGATCGTCGTAGTGGTGAATTTGAATGCGTCGCTACATTGGAAGGCCATGAAAATGAAGTCAAAAGTGCAGCTTGGTCAAGCTCTGGTCAGTATCTAGCTACTTGCAGCAGGGACAAAACAGTCTGGATTTGGGAAGTCGGCGAAGACACAGAATATGAATGTGCCAGTGTCTTGAGCACTCACACACAAGATGTTAAACGTGTTCTTTGGCACCCCATGAAAGACATTCTTGCATCTGCAAGTTATGATGACTCTATTAAGCTTTATAAAGAAGTAAGTGATGACTGGGATTTATTTTGCTCTCTGGAATCTCACACTTCAACTGTGTGGGCAATGGCTTTTAATAGTGTAGGCAACTTAATGGCATCATGTAGTGATGATAAAACTGTTAAGATTTGGAAAGAGTATCTTCCCGGGAATACTGATGGGATTCATGTTGGAGGTCAAGATCCAATTTGGAAATGTGTCTGCACCATTTCAGGATATCATGAACGTGCAATTTATGACATATCTTGGTGTCCGTTGACAGATCTCATTGCTACTGCTTGTGCTGATAACTGCATCAGAGTATTTAAAGAATCAGATGATTCTGATTCAAATTCACCAACATATAATCTTATTGCTAGTGAAAATAGTACACATGAACAAGATGTGAATAGTGTTGATTGGAATCCAAAAATTCCTGGCTTATTGGCATCTTGTAGCGATGATGGTACCGTTAGACTGTGGGAAGTGAAAACTTCTGAAGAAAATTAAAAGATTTTACAAGTCCATTAATTGAAGATAAAATCATGAAAAAGGCAAAATTTATAATATTTCTATTGTAAAGAGAGGTTGATAATAAACTAAATGTATCTATTTTATGTGATACTGCAAAACATATAAAATGTTAAAATATAAATATTTTTTTTTACTATAATTTGTTGAGTATTTTTTACTATGTTTTATTTGCTTTGTTATTTAATTTGTAGCAAACTGTTTATGAGAGTTTACATTATAGATTCAACGAGCGCCATTTATTTAATGAGCAAATTAAGTTAAAACACTGTATATCTAATCTCCTTTTCAACATTTCAGTTCAATTTCTTATGTCTTAACTCAGATTTACATTTTTTTTATTACTTACAAATACATTGTATTATTTCAATGATTTCTAGAACTTTATACATACTTGTAATATGTGAAAACTAGTCACAACTCTGAAGCGAATGAAGCATTTTCAAATGATTAAGGCATATTAAAATATATTAAGAGTTTACTATACAATATTTTCTCAAAAGGTTCTACTATATCTTGCTCAGCTAATGACAATCAAATTTCAACTGTAGCTCTTTTACTTAGAAATGGTTATAGCTTACAAATCATTCAAGTTAACATACGTCCATGTAGCATGACTTCATAAGTGTGAGCTCACATTATAGATTCAACGAGCGTGTGAGCTAATTCATAAGTGTGAGCGAAAACAGTTCACACTTATGAATCAGTAGAATTCATAAGTGTGAGCTTTTTTCTTACATTTGTGAGTTATTTCCCTTTATATTATTCTGCTTGCTTAAATGAAAATAAGAAATATTTTCAGTTTCTCACCAATTACTTTACTATGATTTTTTATTTGGTTAGAGAATTCAATTCATCAAGCCATTTATTACATACTCTTTGTATTTATTATTGTTCACAATGACAGGTGAAATGTAATTTGATTTTTTAGGAGGAACATCTTAATGATGCTTTCATTAGAGATGTGCATGTTGTTAATTTCAATTACAAGGGAAATAATGCTGCAGGTAAAATCAAAATCCAATTCAATTAAGATTCACTTGTTAATTCTTTGGGATTTTTATTGGCAGCAAAGCCAGTGAAGTATTGAGTGGGTTGATTGCATCTTCACTTTTTGATGTAGCTGCATTGTTTATTTTTCATGTTCATTTAGCCTTCTTGTTAATAACAGTTTCTTTAACTGGAGAAGCAGTAGAATCTGATTTCACAGTTAAGTCCTTCAATAAAGCATTGGATTTGGATGTACTTTGCATCAGAATTATCATGAAATCTAACTTGGTAGCTGGTCAGATTCATCAGTTTAATTTGTATGCCAGTTAATCTTTAGAGGATACATGAAAAGATTAACTGGTTAATCTTTTCATGTATCCTCTAAAGATTAACTGAGTAGTCATCACATGGTTCTACAGCAAAAATAGGAGTTATTTCATCAGAATTGAGCATTTATCTTAGTTTTACAGTATGTGCCTTTGAATATTTACAAAATTATTAGTAATTTCCATTGAGGAGTAGTTCAGTGATAACTTGTCAAAATCAGAGTTCATGATTGGTGTATTTTATGTTATTTAAAACAGTGAAGAGAAAACAAAAGGAAGGATTATTAGATAGGTACATAATACAGTAAGCAAAAAACAACCGTTTAAGACAAGGGCAGAAGAAGGACAAATAAAATGTCTTACCTCCTCAGGATTTAAAGCAGGAAATGAATAACTAAACAAATACATTGAAACACTAACATTGAATTACACTATGGTGTGTATAGCAATGTTATGAACTTATTGATATATACATTAAAAGAATTAGAAGTAAGAATCATGATTGGATCTTTAATTAGAATTAGGAAGGAATCTTAATTTTTTTCCGTCATTCCAATAATAGATATATTTGTTAACACATTTTGTATTATTTTCAAAGACAAGTAATTTTTCTTTATCCTTTAGGCAGTTTTGAATTTTAAAAACATTTTAGCATTGAACATTTTTATCGGAAAAATTTTATTGATTTTTAATATTTCTTGAAATAGGGATATAATTATTTGATTCTTTAATAGAAAAGCATTAAATTGTTCTGTAAATTTTGTTTTGTTGTGTTATCTGTACATTAAATATGTTGCTGAATTGAAATACGGATTGTTTTAAATATAAAAGTATCAAATTATATGCAAGTTCTGATTGAATAAGAAAAAAAAAAAAAAAAAATACTTATATGTTTACTATAAGTTATTTATTTACATAAGCATTGTTTTTATTTTAAAAATTAAATGTGTCCAACTTTTGAAAAATTGTTGTTTAGCACAAAAAAAAAAAACCCACTATGCCATGTAAAAGAATGAATAGATATATTCAGGTAAGTAATGGATATATATTATAAAAGTATTTTTAAATATAAATTGTTAAACTAAATTTTTTTTGAGAGTTTTATTATTTCTAGATATAACATAATGGCAAATATTCTGTGGAAAAATAATAGAACTTAACTAAATTTAATTCAAACAATAAATCTGAAATAACTAATTTTTGAAAAAAAAAAAAAAAAAAATAATAAATAATTTTTCATGCCATATTATAAGGCTAAAGCTATTTTAATTATTAAAAATAAAATTATTTGAAAATTCAATATTTAAAATATGATAATTGACAGATGAGAAATAAAACATAGTTGTGGAGAAAAATTCAGCAATTTTTAGAAATTAAATAGATTTTGGGAGGAAGTAAAAAACATGATGGTAAATAATTTACAAATATTAATACAATTTGCAATTAATTTAAGGTCAACTGATTTATTTGAAATCGTTATTTTGAAAATTTTTAACTGGATATATTCAATAAATATTTACGAAAAAGATTTGAAATTTTTTTATCAGTATAAAAATAACACCTATTCGCTTAACAAGTTATTTATCCTATTAGTTCCTATGACAGATTATAGATGGTGCCACAATATGGAAATTTCAGATACCGGGTTCTTCACAATTTTTCCTAATGATAACGAATCATTAAAATGATTCGAATTGCCCATTATTAGTTCGCTGTGCAAACCCAGTAAACCGCCCAAGGGGTAAAAAAAATCCTTTCTTCCAAATCTCTAATATTTGGTGGAAATCCAGCGTTAAATCTGAGAATTTTTTATAAATACTTAAATACATTTTTATTGACCGGAAGTATTTTCATTTCAATCATGTTTTATTGAAACTTTAAATAAATAATTTCATTACTATGCTACTACTTTATACTTTAAAATTTCTTCTTAATTTTTAGAAGTATAAATGTATGATAAATAACAGACAAATTAAGGCTTGGATATTTTTAATGTAACTCATATCAGTCTCACTAGAGCTTTTTGAATAAGATTATAAGAAATAATTGAAATCTATGAAATTAAATTTATTTACAAAAAAGTTTTGAAATACTGAATATAATTAACTTCTAATTTTATTCAAATATAATATCATTTGTTAAGAATAATATACTAAATATAAATTTATTTTTAATAGAAGTCAGCGTGGTAGCTTATTATTGTTGTGTACATGACATTTATAAGAAAAACGAAATGATATATTTTACAAAATATTTACTTTTGAAAGCATTTTAAATTACGTATTATGAGATTTATTCAACAATGATATTGTTTTAAACTTGTTTCCATTTTAGATTAAAGACTACAACTTTAACCTTTCGTAAACAAATCAATATTATTTTATTTGCAAGGTTAAATCCGAAAGTAAATTTGGATTACATCTAAGCATGGCGGGTGCCGTGAAACAATGCACTCAGCTTACTGGATTAGCTGTTTCTAAACATCCCCATAGAGTTTTGACAAGCTATTACAATAAAATTATGCGTGCATTAGAGAATATTCCTAAAGATTCAGCCTATCGTATTCACACTTCCAAACTGGTTGAACAACGACTTGCAATTGTTAGTACTGAACCCGATGTTTCTAAAATGGAAGAAAAAATCAATGCTGGTCAAGCTGAAGAACTTATTCTTCAAGCCGAGAAAGAGCTGATGTTAGTGAGGAAGATGATCACTTGGAAACCATGGCAACAATTAGAAACAGAAGCACCTCCAAATCAATGGAAATGGCCTCTGTAACAGCTATAATTGTAATATCAAATTTGAAATAACGTATGATTTCATATATACTTGCTCACAGTGTAAAATGTTTTTAGTTATGGTAAAAAGTTCTGTGAAATTATATTAATTTTAAATTTATTGTAACTCCTAATGAGAAGTAGAATGAATAAATATTGTTTTGTAGTTAGAGAAGTAAACATTTTTTTTTGTGATTCATTATTTGTTTCATTTTTAAGGATACACTTTAAAAATATTTATATTTTTATAGTAGTTAACTTTTATTTTCAATTAGTTGTAGTCGAAGTTCATTATAAGGTATTTCTATGATATTAAGATGCCTAAGTTTTCTTTCTGTGAAAAAAAAAAAAAATGAAGGAAGGTATTTTTAATGTAATATTTTGTTATGGAAACATCAATGTTAGGATCCATATTAAAAATAATAAAATCCTTATAATTTAAATAATTATTAATCTTTGTATTGTCATTAAATAAATTATTGAATGCATATTACTATAATGTAAAAATGAGTTAATTTTAGATTTAAAAATAATTAAAGATATGGATAAAATTAATCATAAAAGTAACAATTTTATATTCTTTTACAATAGTAATATATATTCTTTAAATTCTACATCTTACAATTAAATCTTTATCTGTATAAGTCATGAAAAGTGTAATTTAATTTGATAGAGGGGGAAAAAAAAAACCCAATCTGAGCAGTCTAATTTTTTTCTTTCATTTTTTTTAAGGATATTAAATTTTTACATTTATATTAAATAACTTCAAAGGCTTTTATGTCTTGAATCAGAACCTGAACATTATGTCGGTTTCAAACTGAAGAATTTTGGATTAAAGACGGGCACACAAAATTCATTAGTCTAGAAAGAGTTTCTTGAAGGGAATGCGATTTTCCTTCAAACGCTGTTTTTTTCAAATTGTGGTGATTGATAAACTCCAAATAATAATGAGTCTACTGTTCTATTGGCAGATTAAAGTGCTGTATATTGTAAAGCAATAAACAACAATTTATCTTGAAATATAATTTCTGTAACTTTAATTTTTATAATTTCTAGAATGTTATTCCTTTTTTTTTTTTTTTAATTCAAAATTATTTCATTATTGTAAAAATGATTAATTTTCCAAGTTTTTGTGCATTTTAGATTGTTAAATTTTTTTTTCTTGGCACTTTTGCATATCGACGCCAGAAAAAATTTTGTTCTGAAAAATTATTTTAGAAATCTTTTTTGAAGACTTTCTTTTACATACTTGTTTCCTATTAGATTAAGTTTTCGAGGACGATTTTTATCATTATTTGACACTATGACATTGATTTTGAATTTTAATTATATTATAAATAGCTTGATGATTTTCTTTCATAATACTTATTATTGATATTTTTCTGTATTAAGAATGTAGTAATACAATCCTTTCTTTTCTAAAGGTTTTTTTTCCTTTTATATTTTTTCCCTTATTAAAATGCCATTTTCTAAAATTAGATGTAATGTTAATGTAAATCAGATTTTATGCTTGCCAGGTAATAAAAATAGAGAAAAAACTTTTATTTTATTTTTATTATCTCTAAAGAAATGTTAACTTTTTATGATTATTTTATTTTTGATATTTTTTTATATAATGAGGATAACTGTGTTAAGAATATTTTTTGTAAAATTTATATATTTATAATTTTTATCAGTTTTTCTATAATAAAACAAATAATAAATTTAGTCATTAAAATATAATTAGTTGGAAAAAAAGTAATAAATTTTTTTAAATCTATTAAATTAATAGCAGGCTTTCTTCAACAGACCTCTCTCATGTAGCCTTCTAGAAGCAGTCCTCTTTAAACTCGGGCTATTGTGGCTGCATGAAGGTCGAGAGAGCTGAGAAACTGTTGCACTCTTGTTTTGCTTTGCTATATAGGCAAATATTGATCATCATTGACCTTCTGGAAAACTTAGATGCTATTTAATAATTGGACTTATATATTATATTAAAATGACATTTTTATTTATCCATCCATCAATGCAGTAGCACTTTCTTTTTCAATGTTTGATTCATAGTTATAATTTTTAGTATAAAGTGCCATGATATATCAATGAAATTTCATATTGAAAGAGATATTATTATGAATATTGAGAGGATTTCAAGGATAATCTGATTACTGTATTGGATAAAATAGGGAAAACTCTTACAATGTCTGTTCTAGATGTGTTGGCTCTTAAAACGGAGTAGGAAACAAGTGATTTGACAGATAGGGTAAAAAAAATATTCGAAGAGAAATCTTGGAGGACCTATCCCCAAAGAAACTCTTAGGAAAATCTCAGGAAGTGTCACTGAAGGAATTATTCCAAAAAATCGATTTTAAAGGATAGTCTTAGCCACTGGAATATCACAAGCATTGAACATAAAAAAAAAAATTAGTACAAGTAAAGGTAAAGTCGTTAGTCACTAAAATATTTATTATATTAAAAATTAGCTTCGAATAATAAAAATTAAATTAAAAGTTTAGAACTAGATATCAAAAATCATTTTCTTTTTAAGAAGAAAATAAGTAAAAAAAGGTAATTTCTCATAATGTTTATTTGTAGGACTCCATTCCAGAACTGATTCAATGAAAAGGTGGATTGAGTAAAGGATATCAATGTTTAATTTTAGAAATAGTAATTAAATCTTTTATAATGTATTGTATGTATGCAAAATTATGAGTAATACAAATCTCAATCCAAGTAGATTGATTGTCTAATCAATGTAATTAAAGATGACTCTGTTCAAATTGTAAAAAATATATATATTCTGAAAAAATATGAAGAAAAAAAGGCTTTCTGAAATGAGACATGACAATGAACCAGAAATGTATAAATGCATTTATGGCATATACAATTATTAATGCATTTTAATTGCACTTATTAATATTACTGCATTTTAATTTTTTAAATATGTTTATATTTTTTACATTGTTGTATTTTATTCATATATTCTGTAATCTAATAGTTATCGAAACATCAGAGTAAATATTCTGAGGTTAACAAATAAAAGTAAATAATGTAAAAACAAATGTCGAAAAAATGTACAGTGTCTCTTAAACTTTTCTCATAGTTTGCAATTAATAACCGACTCCAGACAAAATATTAGATAAAAAATATTATTCAATTATTTTATCATAAGTAGCACTTTTTAAAATTAGAGACTTGTGACTGAAAACAACACAGTATAATTCATCAGAGTGAGGCTGAGCGATTACTTTTCTTCGTGTGCTGTAATGCTTACATTGATGTTTATTTTAATTTGCAGCAGATATAATCAAGAAATAGACAATAACATAGAAATTATAAAAATTAAATTTTTATAAATTCACACAAATTAAAAATATTAATAAATTTAACAAAATGAACTTTCATTTTTAATACTATAATAATGCATAGTATCGATTTCCTCCAAACATTTTGAAAAAAATCAAAGGACAAAAAAAGCATACTGTGACCAAGATTCAAACTTGGGTTTCGGCAGCTATAATATAATGCCAACCATTATACTGACGCAATGACCTAACCACTTAATAAAGTAATTATTGTATAATTACATCATAAATATTTTAACATTTCATAAAAATATTTATATTTAATTTTTGTAAAAGATTAAAACAAATTATTGCTTCTTTTTTATTATTTAAGCACTTCATTTAAATTAAAGAAGGGAAACAAAACAATAAGAAATCTTCGCCTAGAATATTTAAAAATTTCGTTGATAAATGGCGCAACCGAAGAACATATGAAAGGGACTGTTTTTTCGTAGTAGAGAGGTGCAAACAGTATGTCTTAAGCCTTTACTCAGTCCTTCGGGATTTCTTTCATTTTGCCATAAAATTTTCTTTATTTCGCTTAGAGGTTTCTGCTCTTTAATTGCCTGTAATGTCAACGGCTATATTAACTTTGATTCCCTTCCTCTGCTTGCAATCATAAAGCATTTAAATAAAAACTGTCTTGAGTCTCTCCTGTTAAAACCTCCACAGAGTCAATGAAAAAAATGACAATGCATACCATTATTCAAAAGGAAAATATGTTAAATTATTAGTTAGAAATGGCACCATTAATTAAAAAATGACAAATTAATTAACAAAGAAAAATGAATCACAATTAATGTGGTGATTTACATTTAACAAACTTAATGTAATTTAGAATGTTAAAAAATGCCCATGATTCACAGTTAATTTAAAAAGAAAAGTTATTGAACAAATAAATAGCAGTAATTTTAGTTTAATATGCTTTAAAATAGTAATGTTTCATTACTACATTATTCTTGTGCTGGTTTAACTTTATTTAAATTTTCACATTACGATAAAATAATTGTATTAATTCTTATTTATTTAAAATTGAAATGAAACTGAATATCATTTACTTTGAAAGGTGCATACAGAAAATTCTAAATAATGCTAGGAATAAAATGCCTTTCCAGGATTAGAACAATCATTCTAAGCAATTAAATGTCCACTACGCCAATCAAATCTACTGGTAGCATTATTACAATTAATGAAGAATTGACATTACGATTGTCATTCTTGTGTATAATTTTGAGCATTGGGCTTTGAAAATTCTGTGAGGAAAGGCTCAAGACAGCCTGTTTATATTTCCATACTGTAAAAAATACGGGAATGAATAGTGCACCAAATTTTAGGGGAAAATTAGGAATTTTTTTTTCTGGCGGAATGGTGCAACCTGTTCTTCCTTGGGCCTTTCCTGAGTGAAGAAATAGAAAGAACTCGTCGCAATCAATTCCCTACAAGTTGAAGGGAAAATTCATTTTTCCTAGAGCCTTAGCGCCATCTGGTGGTCACACAGGGTTTATTATTGGCCCTAGTTGCCTTAGTAAAAAAACTTTTCACTTTCGTATGTTCTCTTGTAGCGCCATTTATCAATAAAATTTGTAACTATTCTAAATGAAGACTTACAAAAATCTAATTATCGTTTACACACTTTTTTTAATTTAATGAAATGTTTTGAAAATAAAACATAAGCAATAATTCATCCATTTTAATCTTCCACAAAAGCAGTATATGTATATTTTGAGGAAATGTTCAAATAATTATGATGAGATTCGTACATTTTTTTCATGTCCGTCATTTTTTTCAGTTGTTTTGTAGTAAATTAATACTGTGCATTATTTTAGTATTAAAAATGAAAGTTAATGGTTTTAGGTACTTCTTTAACATGAAATAAATTTTTGAATGTTTTCAATTTGTTTTTATTAATAAAAATTTATTTTTTATACTTTTTTTATTTCTTGGTTATTATTCATTACTTTTATTCTTAGTTATATTTGATTGAAATAAAAATAAAAATAGACGAATATATTATAGTACACAAAAAAAAATAATCACTCAGCTACATTCTGAAGAAGAAGTCGTGACGCCTTCAGCCACAGCCTCTTCAACCAACGAAGGAAAAATTTTGAGGGAAAACTTAAATGCGGTAGGGGAAAAACAGGTGCAAATCCTCTCCTGACTTGTGATGCTTTGTTGATATTTATTTATGATACAGACGAAAATACATTTTAAAATTAAGTCAAATAATTTATGGAAAGAAGCTTTTTTTTTGTTTAGCATTTAAATCGTATCATCTATTTTGTGAAATGAATTAAAGACTCAATGAAAATCTTAGTTAACATTTGAAAATCTATCTAGTCAAGTCTTTTTTTTTTTTTTTTTTTTCTTTCTATTATTTAATTATAATCATGGTTAAATTTTCTATTTGCGCCTGTGCTCAATTTCGCGAGTCGTTTACTAGTGCGTTTTTTCAAACAGCAAGTAAAACATGGTTTCCTGGTCATATGTATAAAGGTATGTTAAAAATTGCGACTTAAATAGGAAGAATTTACAGTTGCAGAAAACATTCTCGGATTCACAAAAACTTCTAAATTTTTTATATTTATTTATGGTCTATTTAAAAAGTAAGAAAAATTTTTAGGAAAAAATTATGTTTTGATGACTCAAGATATTTATTTTATATCTGTTAATAAATTCAAATTATATAGTCATACTTGTTCACTAAAAAACTTATATTTTTCTATTAATTTAGGGTTTATTTACTCAAATATTGTTTTAAAAATTAATAGTTTTCTCAGATTAATTACTATTCTTGTAACAAAAAGAAAAGAAATAAAAACAACGTCTAAATAAATGTCAGAAAAACACAATTCATTTTAATAATAATAATAATAAAAAAAAAATGATGTTCAGGCTAAAAATTCTGTCTGTTTGAGTAAGTTTTTTTTTGGAACAGATGTATTATAAGTTAATTTTTTTTTTTCTTGAAATCCATTATCATCATTAACCTAGAAACAAAAACAAATGACATAGAACAATGAAATTTTAGAACAGAATGAAAAAGTATTTAAAAATGTAAGTAAAAAAAATTACATAAGAGTGATTAAATAATGGAAGTATTAGAAGAAAAATACATAAATACAAATATAAAATTGCCTTGATCTGCAATATTTGTTATTAGCCACTCTCTGGTCCCCATGTGACTACTGTTATTGACCTAGGTGAGGTTATAATATTGACTATGGAATATTTTTAGGGCACATATTGCTTCAAAAAAATTAATTTATAAAATATAAAATTTTGCAAAGAGATTATCTTTTTAAGGAATTATATCCATTATATCTTTTTCTTAAAAGGAAGTAAAAAAAACAAACTTGAATACATCAGGGGTGAGGAGTCTGCCCAAAAATTTCTGACACCCAAGTGGAATTTTTATATCGATTCTTGACTCTATCTTAATTTTATGTATGATCTTTACTAATGGATTTGAAAAATTTGTGAAATAAATTTTAAAAAATTAATTAAACTCATATAAAAACTTTTTTTTATAATAAAATATTTTTTACTACTTTAAAGGTGTAATATTTGTACTTTAAAGACATTCTTGTACTCTAAATTTGTTTACAAAAAAAAACCTGTCCTATAAAAATTGACAGATACCAAAATATTACAGAATGGCTGAAGACAAGCAACAAAAAATTGTATCTTTTATTCAGAAAGATATTAAATTTGTAAAATATTAAATCTCTTTTCTTCTTAATAATTGAATAGTTCTATAAGATTTTCAATTCAAGATAACCCTACAAACCTTAGTTCTGAAAAAATCTCAACACTTACTTTGTTTATTGCTAAAGCAATAACTGTCTTTGCTACTGTTTGTATTATTGAAGGATACAATTGAATGGCTTTCTTAACATTAATTCCTTGATTAATTAAGAATAAAAGAGTTGGGAATTGGATTTTTAAAATAGCTGTGACTCTCCATTTCTGGTACACATTACACATTTTTGTATATGCAAACAAAAAATATTAAAATCTAAAAACTGATTTAAAACATTGACTAAATCAACTAGTTTTGTAAGCAATAAAAATATAATAATAAAATGAACGAATAGAGGATTTCCAAATACATCTGTTCTAATGATCTATTAAATAAGCTATTATTATGTTGAACAGAAAGTAATGAAGTTATTTGCCTAAATTCCAGTTGATATAAATGCCTGAATTCAATTTTTCTATTCTTTGTTTTAAAATTATTTTCGAGAGAAGTGATGGAATATGATATTTGCCATATTATGCTTTTTTTAAGTTTAGGCTTCATGGAAATGCTGCAGACATTTCTTCCTTGTGTCTATGATCTAGTGAAAACCAAGTTCAACATAGGTTTAAAAAGATCTGAGAAACGAATTTTAGTCTTAAAGATGAACAGCGAAATGGTTGGCCATAATGGTTTGAAAGCAGTGGTAGATTTAGAATCCCATGTAACACAGATAATTAGCTGGCAGACTCCACTGTATACAAACAACAGTAGTTTCACACGAGCTCAATACCATCAGCAACAAGTAAATATTTTCACATTATTAGTCCCATGAAATGGAATTAGCCCTTTTTTAAAGTGTATAATGACTGGAGATGAAAAGTGGATACTTTTTGCAAATATTACTCAAAAAAGACAATGGCTTAGCCCAAAAGAAAAACTTATTGTATTCTCACAGCAAAGCTGGGATTGCATTTAAAGAAAGTTTGGCTTTACATTTAGTGGGATATGGAAGGAGTGGTTTATTTTGATAGAACTGCTTGCCCAAAAGATGGTTAAATGCCATACAAAATTTTGTACAATATTTTAATGATTAAATATATGTTGCAAGAAATATTTTTTTTTCCTTTCAAAATTGTCCATCTAAATGCTGCAGTACTTTCTGTTCAATCTGATATATTCATATTTATAGTTTAGTATTATTGTATATGCATTTATTCAATATTTTAAAATTTTACCTGGAAATTTTTTAGTTCATTAAATTATTTATTTCAGGCATGTTGCAGATGCAAGCTAAATTGGCCGTTGTGGACTGCATTATAGAAGTGCACGATGCTAGGATATCCTTCTGAATTTGTATTTTTATATTCTAGATCTATCTATGCATGTATATACATAGATACATCTAGAAAAAAGTCAAAAAATTTTGCTTGATAATTAATATATAACTTGTTCATCAATTTATTTTAATTTAGTGCAAATGGGAAAAATTTAAAAATTTTTTTATTCATTTATTTATGATCTATAACTTTCGACGAATCTTTGTGAGCTTTTGAAACAAATTTAACTTTTTTGTTTGTTAATATTGTTAATCTAAATATCAGTATCTTAAATATTTTAAATTTTTTTGTAGCTGATGCTGAATTTTTCTTATATTAGAATCCATTTTATAATAAGATTCTAATAACATTTTTCCATAAAAGTTTCTTGTATTGTGAATGTTAAAATATTTTGATTCTTTTTTAAAATATTAAAATATATTTACTTCCTTAATTAATTTATACATTCCATTTAGTGGCCGAAATCCTAAATTTTATTCTATGTTGACAGCAGTTAAGCCTCATATACTTGTTTTAAACAAAAGTGATCTCATTGAAAACTCTGCAAGAAAAAAAATTACAGACAAATTACAGAAAACAAATCAAAATGTTTTATTCACAGATTGCAAAGCATCATCAAAGGGTGGTGTGAGCAAAGTAAGTTTGTAATTTGGTATTCAGTAAATATATATATTTTTTATTTAAGTTATTATTATGCAGTTATTTACATAAGATTATTTTACATTTTCCAAATTAATTTCTTTTGTTAGTTATTGTAAATTATACTGTTGTTCTGTGTAATAAAAGTTTATAAAATGTGTTTCACTGCTAATAAGTGATTGCATCAATCAAATCAATATATTAACAATATGTGTTTATGAGAGGAAGAACCATGCTTCTAGCAATTACAAAACTTTATACCTCACTGCAATATATTTGTCCCAGGAAACAAAATCTGCAAAATATTTTAGGAAACTATTGTTAGTTTAAAATATTTGAACTGTGTAATTGTTTATGTTTTTTCCATAATGATATTTCTCAAATGTTCAGAATTTCCTCAAAATATGCACATTTTATGCATTGTTCAATGCATTTTGATTACTTGCAAGTGTTTTAAACTAAATTTTTGAGTTTAATATTCTGAATAGGAATTTGTAAAATATCTATTTATTGATTGATTTATTGAAAAAAAAAACTAAATAAAATTTTAATACTGCTTAAAAAAGAAAATGAAAGGGAAAGAGTGGATGGGAAAGGCTTGTCAAATCAGGGTGCATCAATATTTCCTTTTTACGAAGCGATCTCATAGATTAAATATATAGGAATATATTAAAATTTATTTAATATAATTTTAAATGTTTTCATGAAATTAGTTAATAACTAAATTTAATTTTTTTAATGTCAAAAATCAGTTTATATATTGAATTTAAAATAATACTAAAATAAATTAAAATTTAAAGTTAACTTTTGTTTTCTTTTCCTCACATCTTACCACTATACGTAGACCTGTGACGTAGACTCCTGCAATTAAAAAGGTGAGCTTGGAATATTGGGGAGCATCATGTTAACCGAGAACAGTCCACCAATGGGTGACAGGGAAGGACAATGTCTTCTAGTAAGCCTTTTAGGGGTAATTACCCTGCATTGGCATGTCTTATGGGGGAAAATTCAGAAGACTCTCAACAGGCAGCCTGACTATAAATATGAAACGATTTTAAACACACTGTCACATCGAGTCTTCTTGTTTGTGTAGACAATGATTACAACAATTCTGCTGGTGAATTTAACCCTCAGTCCTCCTAGCTACGCACGCTGTCACTGGGCAATTTTAATTAACATCTGTATATTTCCAAGAATATATTAAGCCGAGAATGCATTTTTTTCTTCCAATAATTTATCCAACTTCAAAACCCCTATATTAGCCAAAATATAAAAAAACCCATCCAATTTTGTTTATGAAGAAGATATAAATTCTCATGCAGAAAACATTGAAAGTGAGGATATATGCATCTGGACATTCCGATAAATGAAAGAAACTCGGATTTCTTTTCTGACACCAACTTGTTATTTCTCTTTGCTTAAAGATTGCATTTGGAACATTAAAAAACTATGTTAAAAGATTAAAGTCTCGTTTCCTTTTATATTTTTATTTACTTATGCTAATTATTTATGCAGTTTTATTATTATTCCTAGTGTATGTTTTGGTACTTTTCTGTTAGTTGGGTGCATATTTTGTCTACATCAGATTGCTAATTTTACTAACAATACGAAGAACCTGCAATATAAACAATTTCAAAACTCATTTTCTTAAAAGGAACAACTCAATTTTAAATTTAATATTTTTTTATATAAACTTTTAGTTTATATTTCAAAAAAATAAAAATGAGCTGTATTTAGCAATTGATCTCTTGTGCTTGGCTGACAGAAAAGTAAATATGTTTTTATAAGATTATAGATCCACATATAAGCTGACCCCCTTAGTTTAGCTTTAGAAAATTTTTAAAAAAATTCTTGATTTATACTCGAATGTATACTGTATTTACAGTTGATAATTTCAAATTATTCTGATACACTTATATATAATAAAAAGAAGAATCTGCAGAATAAAAAATAACATAAAATAAAGCAACAAAATAGTGGTGCAGATATTTTTCATCTATCACTCAATACCAGATTTAATAAATCTGTTAAATTTTTTAAACAAAAAGAAAAGTACCAATTCCATCCAAAAACAGGAAGACCTAACTGAAAAAATTTCAAATGCAAATTTTATCTTCAAATTTTCTTTGTCAGTAAAATGCTTATTATATTTATATTATAATATTTATATATTTGATTATGAATATTATATTAAATTTTGCCTTTTATTTTGGTACATTGAAAAATTTGTTCCTATATATATATATGTATATATACTGTATTGAATGAATTTTGAAATAAATATAGTTTATTTTAACACAATCATATTTATATTTAATATTCATAATATTTTTAATTACTTTATGAATAACATTCTGTTTTTATTTAGATTATTCCAAGTGCCATAGAATTAATAAAGGATTCAGAACAATATAATAGAGAAAATGTAAGTATTTTATATTTATTTATTTATAATGTTATTTTTGATATTTCTCCCAAATCATATATTTAAAAATTCAATCACTTGTAAATAATATTTATTAAAAAAAAGACTGCTGGCAACTGGCGTACCGATTACGGAGTACCAGCAGGGGGAAATACCCCTTAAACCTCCTCATCTTAATTCATAAATATGCTTTAAATTTTAATTGGCTGCTTAATTAATGTTAGTAGAAATACAAGATAAAGTTTCAAAAAATTCAAGTTAAATGGTACTCAAAAAAAAAAAAAAAAAAAAAAAAAAAAAAAGATTAAAAATACTAATAATAAAAAGTAAAAAGCAAAATAAAAGAAATTAAAGTTAAACTTAAATTCAGTACAATTAGGGACCAGTTGTCGATTATTATTACCAGTTGTCAATCTATTGAAAAAATAAACAGAGTATGAACTCATTTAAATTGAACACAAGTACACAAGGGATTATGCTGAACGGTAGGAGCCGTTGATGAGTGATGCTGTAAAGTAAATATGAATTATCCACACAAATAAAAAAAAAGGCCATAATCAGAACCGATTTTTATAAATTTTCGATTTTATAATTTTTATTTTTATTTTTTTGATTTTGTTCCATCCTTTTATTTTCCTAACAAAACAAAAGGGTAAAAAAGCTACACTAAAAACCTGACTATTCACTAGTCATTAAAATAGGATTAAGGTGCACAACGTAACATAAATATAAAAATAGTGAATTGAGCCGAGTGTCAGATTCGACTGCTCTAGCCTCATCTTAGTTAAGATGACATCTTATGTACATCTTCATACCCTTTTTTTCCCCCCACGTAGCTTAAAAGTAGTATTACTAATATTATGTTGTTGTTGTTGTTTCTTATCCCACTTGGCTGGCCAAGCCCACGAGCCCATACGTGCTCATGATTGAAGGGGAAGGAAGCAGCTTCTGTTGTGATGGAGCACCCGTAGGTAGAAGTCTGACTTTTGCTCCGTGACGCTCTTACAGTCATAGGAGACTGGGACCTACAGCTTAAAGTGGATTCCGAACCACTACAAACATCCATGGCACCGCCGGGATTCGAACCCGAAACCTGTGGCACCGAGCGCCAGAGCGCCAGACACTCGGCCATGCAGGTCCCAAATTTGCCAACGGCACGCGGTGTTCCCAGATGGTCACCCACCCAAGTACTGACCGCGCCCAATGATGCTTGACTTCGGTGATCTAACGAGAACCGGTATATTCAGCATGGTACGGCCGTTGGCTTACTAATATTATAAAGTACTGAAGTGAATAATTGCTTGTTATCAAAGTACTACTATACAATTCAAAATCCCATTGATATACTCATGAATTTACTAATATTGTATAGATGAAAACATACACATGTAATTGCAGCCAAACATAGTTCATTTTATGTTCTATAAATGAAATCACAGTTAATGTTCAAAGTGGAAGCTGTTGTACTGTTTAAATAAATTAACTCTAGTATGGGTATAAATTAACTCTAGTACATGTATACACCATTTTAAGTAACTCCAGAATAAAAAGATGTTAGATTTAGGCCAAAGATAATCTATCTTCTTAAATTGACTTCCTAGTCATTGAAATGCAAATCTTATTTGCTAATTGTAGGGTTGTTGGGGGTTAAATTGTAAAATTTGGTTTATTAAATTCTTTACTAAACTTTGTATCATCTTGGTTTGTTTATTTCTTATTGTAAATTTCTTTCCAAACTCAATACATGATAGCCTAAGATGAAGTTTTGAGATAACTTGAATGACTAACCTTTTAACAACAGGAACATGACAGAAAAATGGCATCTTTTTGATTTGCGCTTCAAATGAATTAAAATAAATATTGCAAGTTGGACCTGTGCCTGACAACATATACTGCTAGGAGGACTGATGTTTGAATTGGCTGGTGACTTTGTTGCAGTCATTGCATTCAGAAACAAGGAATTTAAAGGGTGATTGTGACAATATTTGTAAAAAGTGTCTCACATTGACAATCAGGTTGCCTGGTTGAATACATAAATGATACGAAACTTATCAATATACACTCATGTCCATAAATTAAGGATAATGAAGTTCAGGCAAAGAAAGAGACAGAAGCAACACAAATTTGACTTATTTGTAAAGTTTATTTATTAAACTAAAGGTAAAGAGCAAAAAAGATGCTATATGTTTGAAATAATTAATAAAAATTGCGATTTTTACTCCCTGGAGCAAGATTTCAAAAAAGGACCTATTTACAAAAAACAGTATAACATGGTTAGTATGATGGTTAATATGGAGTATGTCTCCCGGACGATGCAATACAGGCCTTACAACGCCTAGGCAGGCTGAGTATCAAATTATCAATCTGATCTTGGGGATATTACACCACTCATCAAGCAATGCCGTCCGAAGTTCCGGTTGACAGGTGGGAGGGGGTTGACGAGCTGCAATTCATCGGCCAAGCATATCCCACACATGCTCTATTGGATTCAAGTCCGGTGAGTATGCTGGCCAATCCATACGGGTGATATCCCCCAATTGAAGGCATTCGTCTACAATGTTTGCACGGTGAGGACGGGCGTTGTCATCCATAAACAGAAATTCAGCACCCATGGCGACCCGAAACAAACGTACATGTTGGTCCAGAATGACATCCCGATAGATGTGGCCTGTCATCGTTACACTCTGAACATGCAGGTCAGTTCTGGAACCAAGAATAATTCCCCCCCAAACGAGCCATCCCGCACCACCGTAACGGTGTCGTTCAATGGTGTTCTCTTGGTGGTAACGGGTACCTGGTGCTCTTCATACGAAAGTCCTGCGAGAATCAGACTGCAAATTAAACCTGGACTGGTCGGAAAACATCACACAAGACCACTGTTGCGGTGTCCACAATGCATGCTTTCTACTCCAGGTTAATCGCAGGCGACAGTCAGTTGCGGTAAGTGGAACACATCTGACAGGCCTACGAGCATATAGACCAATGTGCCCTAAGCGTCTGTACACGGTCTGCCTTGAAACTGTCATACCGGTAGCTGAAGAGAGCTGACGCGACAGGTCTGATGCTGTGCTCCGTCTGTTAATTGTGGCAGTAACTGCTAAATACCGGTCCTCATTCGGCGTTGTAACTCGGGGGCGACCTGTGCTGTAACATCTACTCACATTACCATCATCTTGGATTCGTTGCCAAAGACTGGAGATAACACTCTGGGCGATTCCAAGTTCTTCGGATACTTCCAGCTGGGTACGTCCACATTCCAGTCGTCCGATAATTCTACCATGTAAAAAATCATCCAAATGCTTCCTTTGTGCCATAACTATGCGGTTATTGCACTGAAAGGCTTTTAAAGCGCTTGTGAACAATTTTACTTCTTTGCCACCATTCCTTATATACCCCTCTCTTACACTCTCGTCATTGTGACGTACTATCCGCGCTATCTGGTGGTTTCCTGTAATTTGCATATTCTTCTTCAAGATGTGTGTGATAATTCTACAGGTGAAATTTTTATTTTAGAGTTCAATTTCTGTGTGATTCTGAATTATCCTTAATTTATGGACATGAGTGTATATATGAAAGGTGGACGGGTGGCACTATTTGTAGAACATGATCTGAAAAGTGGCCTCCTGTAATTATAAATATGTACTTTCATTTTATTAGTAAATTCATGAATATAAGCATTACTAAGAATTAACCTAAAATATTTTTATCTCTTTTAAATTTTTATCTTGTTTACATTTATCAATAATTTAAATGGTGAATTTAAAATTATAAATTAGAATTTGAAATGTTATTTTTATGAATATTTTTTATTTCTTTTTAGGCACAAAACATAAATTTGATGGTTATTGGAATACCAAATGTTGGAAAATCATCTCTTATAAATAGATTAAGAAACATTCATCTAAATAGAAGTAAGTCTTAAATAAATGCAATGGATTGTAAATAATTGTTGAAGCTTATGAAAAAATGTATGAATATATATTTCTTTTGATTAGCAAATAAAAAGCATGTAGTAATGAAAAATATTACTATTTTGTTCTTTTTGTTGTAAATATACATTAGAAATTCAAATATTTTAAATTTAAAACAATATATCAGTATATATTTTGCACTATGATGTTTATTACCATAAAAATAGGATATTGCAAATTAAATTTTTTATGAAATA
The DNA here is from genome assembly GCA_021605075.1 of Caerostris darwini. Classification (NCBI taxonomy): domain Eukaryota; kingdom Metazoa; phylum Arthropoda; class Arachnida; order Araneae; family Araneidae; genus Caerostris; species Caerostris darwini. The sequence continues at coordinate 437,719 of BPLQ01011645.1, read as the reverse complement.
TTTTTTGTGTGTATAATTTTTTTAAAATCAAATAATTATTTTTAATCGACTTAATTTTTTTTTTCTTTTTTGAGCAAAGAAAAAGCTACTCATGTGGGTGCTACACCAGGTGTAACTAAATCAGTTCTTGAGAAGATAAAGGTATATAAAAGTAACAATTTTATGCTTTTGTTTCAAATTCATGGTGTTTTACAAAACTATTCAAATGAATATTTAAAATATTGTTTGCTATTTCAGATATTATCTTTTTAATTTTTAAATTGAAAGAGCAATTGAATAAATTGTGATATAGCAGCCTTTAAAGAGCATAGATTTTGAAATTATAATAATCCACTATTTATGTTAAGTCATATGATTAAAAACTAGATTATTATATTTTAATCTTCAAAAAGAAAAAAATAATGTTTTCATAGTTTTGTGATTCTTAGATTAAAAATATATTTTTATTCTACATAATATACTTTTATGAATTTTTCTCTCATTTTAAGTATCTTGTATGTGACATAAACATTCAATAATAAGATTTATGTAGTAAAATTTTGATTATAAATGCCACAAAATTTGAACTTTTGAAAAGAAGCTTACAATGGTTTTGAATGGCAATAAAAGCAGTTGTAGAAATCTTTGAAAAAATAACAAGAGTATATCATTTTACAGAAAAAAATTACTATTTTTTTGATGATCATGTCACAAGAATTTTCTCAATATTATAAATGAATGCAGTCTTAGATTGTTATTGTTGCATGATTAATATTAATAATGAAATGAATTTAAGTAACTAAATAAAATAATAAATGTTAAATATTTAGTGATGAAAAATAAAATCAATAGAAATCGGTTCTTCTTAGTCTTTAGCTACTGGGATAAGAAGATCTATAATCTGTCAATTCAATTTATAGAGAAGAAACTTATTAAATTATCGAAAAGAAATTTATAGGAAATTGAAAAATGTTGATGTAGTTTGTGCCAAAATTTTGGTACTTAATTATGACAGATAAATATAATCTGATTTTAAATATATGCTCAAAGTATATAGAATTTAAACATGTTTAACGTGGTTATAAATGACAACTTAAAGTATGAAAGACTCAGCTATCATTTTTAATATTTAATATCAGGACTATGAATTAAAATAAATCTGTTTTAAAGAGTCTTTAAAAATGCATTGATTATATCAGTTATATAGCTCATTTGTGATGATTATGCATACAAATTTTAATGTAATTAATGAATAATTGTAATTTCTGTATAATTAAAATTAATTATAGAATGAATTAAAAATGAAATGCAAATAATAAAAGCTTTCTTCTTAAATATTTTAATGAATAAATGTGAAACAGTTAACAGAAATTAACATATAACCTTTAAGTTTTGAGTAGAGAGTTAAATATTTTTTTTAAATTCAATTAATAAAACTTAATCTTTGAAATTATTGGAAAAAAGTTAAGATAGATTTTATAAACTTGTATATAATGTAGGTCAAAAAAATTTCCACTTTTGAAAGACAAATCAGAAAGAAAAATATAATTACATGATTGTAAATAATCACATATTCTAAAATAACCTGTATTATTATATTGTTAAAATAGTTATTATTTTAGTTACTTTTCTTTTCTTTTTGAATTACAGGTATTGTAAATTTTCTTTAATGAAAGGAAAATGTATTTATTATATTCTTAAAATTAAGTGACTATTTTTATTTGATTCATTTCATTAAATTTAGTTTTTATGACCAAAAATGTCTTTTATTTAGTGTGTATGTATTTTTACAAATATATTCTCTTATAAAAATTAACGCATTCTACATTAATGGTAATTAATAGTAAATTTATAATTTGCTGCTTCATCAATAATTTTAAAAGTAATTTTATTTGAGTTATGTGTTTTACACATCTTTAAGCTGTATTATTTCATTTTTAATGTACATTGCAGTTTTCTATTTCTAACTTTTTAAATCTTTATATATATATTTTTTTCATTTTTAATGCAATTGTATAATGCAAAATTGATAAGTTTAGGCATTTTTTTTTCTGTTTTATACTGAAAAATAAAAATTTGCTTACCAAGGGCAGAATAAGTTTTATCACTTCAATTGTAATTTATTAAGATATAAATTTATTGTGATAGGTATCCTTTTTCTTGAATTGCATTTTAAAAAGATATGTCATAAAAATATTTTATTTGAGAATATTTATAAAAAGAAAATTTTTTTGGTGTTTCGTTGAATATTAATTTGAGCCACATTAGACAATAGTAATTAAAGCAATATATAATTATTCAAGATGAAGAAATTTAAATATTGATATTTATCACTAAATTTTCTTATAGAATTTTATTTTGTTTTTAAAATATAAATTTCATAATTTTCATTTGAATTAAGGTTTTAAAACTATTTATTACAATTGATCATAATTTTAAAATATTGATTATTTAAATTCATTTTTACATTGCTTGATTTTTTTTATTCCTACATAAAGTACATATTATTGAAAATATTTATTTAATTTTGTCATTTTTATAGTTCAAATTAACAAATTCACCATTCATAAATAGTGAGTGCATTTAATAAAATAATAGCTTCTTAATTTAAAATTAATAAACATTATAATTTTGCAATTTTATAATTTTGAACATAATTATTATTATTTTATTTAAGTTAGCGGATACATATTTGTAATTAGATATACTTCCTTTAAATGAACTCTAAGCATGCAATGCACTTTCTTTCTTAGATATCAGAGGACCCATTAGTATATTTATTTGATACTCCTGGAATTATGCAGCCTTGCATCACTAATATTGAAGTAGCTCTGAAACTTGGACTCTGTAGTAAGCTATCATGACATGTTGTATTTTTGCAATGTACTGATTTTTTAGTAAAGAAGTAATTTAACATGTGTATTCTTTGTTCCAATTTTCTTCTAAATTCATCAATTTTATTTCGTACTTTATTTAAATGCAACAAATGTATTTCAAAACTTTCAATGATTTCTCAACTTTCTATGATACTTTTTTGAATTTTTTTTTTATAAAACAATTTATTATAAAATTAAAATTGTGTAGTGTTTTCAGCTTTTATTAAAGCATAGTACTGTAGTCTCGGGAATACAGCTGTGCAGGGTGAGTGATTTTGCTAAATTATTGAGTATACAATTTTAAGTGAGATATGAAATGTAAATCACTCTAGATAAAAAATTTAAATGTTTAAAACTTGTACATATTTGAATGTGTTTAGGATAAAATATAAACATAAACTGTATACATAAAACATGTACATCTATATGTACATAATGTACATACACATAAACATATACATAACTAGAACATGAGGAGCGTTGTGTCAAGATAACAAATGCTCATATCCATACGTAAGCAAAAGCTCGATTAGTGCTGGTTATAAAATGTGTTGAACTATTGAATGTTGGATTAAAGAGAGGTTACTATAAAAAAGATTTTTTTAACTTATAAAATTCTAATAAGCGTAGTAGTAATCTGCAAAAAAGATTATTGAAAGTTATTAAAAGGAAATATATTAAATTTTTATTCTGTAATTGAATATTAAAGTGTATTATTTCTTATAGGAACTTTAAAAGATAATATTGTTGGTGAAGAACTTATGGCAGATTATTTATTATATTGGTTAAATAAGCAAAAAAATTTTAGGTTAGTATTTACCTTTTAATGTTTATTTAAAAAGTTTACATTTCTGCTCCATATTTCATTAAATGTTTTAGTTCTAATGTAATTAAATGATGTCTATCTTTAGGTATGTTAAATGCTTTAATTTACCAGAGGCAACAGATGATGTTCGCATGTTACTCTTTCATATAGCTAAAAATGAGAATCTAGTGAAAAAAATAAGAAATGCTGAGGGTAATATGAATATTTTTTTTTATAAGTAACAAAAATTTGTGTGTGTTTTTCATTTTTTTATAAATATATTTTTTATCTAAAAATAATGTTTTAAAAAAGTTCTTGAAAGTAATATTTTTTAATATTGTTCGTAAGCTCACTTGCTTTTTAAGATTGATGTATATGCTCTCCAGTCTTATGCTATTTAAATTATTTAATTTTGATTTATAAAAATATTTGTGTAACAACCATGCCATAAGAAATAAATACACTTAATTTATTATCTATATAAATACACTGAATTTAATATAATTTACACATTTAATTATTACTTTATAAGTGATTTAATATTGTTTTATAACATAGTTTCCGTATGTTTTTCTAAGAGCAAATATAAATGCCATTTTTATTAAACTTTTTTTGTTTCTAAAAATTTTAAAGAAAATTCAAGTTCTATAAATTTCTTGCATTGTACCATTGTAAAATCATTTTGAGATAACATTAAAATTGATTTAGAGTGATTTTGTTTTGTCATTATCATTTTCATAAAAAATAGCATTTATAGTAATATAAACATATAATTTTGTTTTAAATTATAATCATAATTATCATTAAATTATAATATAATAAAAATTATAATCTAAGCTCATGTCAGTGTGTTTATTACTTTTCTGATTATGTTATAGTACTTTTAATATGTACTAAACACAAAATGTGCTAAAATAAAAATATACTTAAATTCTTACTAAATTTTATTCTAACTCATTCAATCTATAAAAAGTCAATCATATTGTAATAGTTTTTGAACATATTACTTGCTTTTTTATATTAAATAAATTTAATTTGTTCAATTATTGATTGATAATTAACTTTATACACTGATAATATTGAAATTTTTAGCAGTCCATTTGATATTATTCATACTTAATTAAAAGTTGTATATAAATGCATTAGTTAAAATAGATTGCTTAAGTCATGTAATTTCAGAATCTGAAGTATCATTATTTATTATGAATATGAAATAAATGTCAAAGCATATAGCATAATTTTTAAAATATCAAATAATTGTCAATAATTTATATAAAATAATTAATTAATTTAGTAATTTACATAACTTTTAAATATATAATTATTTTTTTGTGCAATTTACTTTGATTTTTTTTTTTTTTTGTTATCACTAATGCATAAAAACGAATACTTAGAAGTAAAGAATGTCATACATAAAATGTTTATAATTAAGTAAAAGCAGTTAAAATTAGTCATTTGCTGTTTAATAATTCAATGATTAGAAATTAGAATTTGTCAAATTTAACTTAATTTTAATTTGTTTATTTTTCTCAGGTTCAGTTCAACAATTTCCTGACATTTTAAGTAGTTCCATGCATTTCATAAGAGCTTTTCGTGATGGAAAATTTGGAAAACTGATATTAGATATCGATGATGTAAATAAATTATAACATTTGTTTTTTAATTGTTTTATTTTCTTTACTGAGAGTGTCACACTTTTACAATAAAATGACAAAATAAAATTCTATAAAACATAATTAATACAGTTATTTCTAGGTGTCTTTTAAAACTAAATTAAAATTTGATAAGTAAATTTTTAGTTTAATTTTTGCACAGGCATTTTATAATTTTTTTTTTTTTTAATAATGATTGAAATGAAGGAATTGAAATTATAATTACTTAATTATCCACTTTTGAATTTTAAAATTTCTGAATTTTGATGTAAGCACTGATTTTAAAGGTAATATAATATAAGAACTATGTTTAAAAATAATTTTTTACTTCAACATCAAATGTGTATGAAATTGCAAATGAAATTGATTGCAAAAAATCTTCAGAAAAAATTCTTATTTATATATTGATTTACAATTACTCATTGATGGTCTTAATTTCATAATTTACTTGTATTCAAAATACACTTGTACACTATAACACAAAATACACTTGTACACTATAACACAAAATACACTTGTACACTATAACACCAACTTACTATAGAGCTAGTTAATTATTTAAAAATTCCACAACTAATTTAATTTAAAACTTTTTGTTAATTTTATTATTTAAATTTTTGTATTTTAAAGATGTTTCTTTTTTACACCAAGTTAAAAGCTAACTTAGCTTTTTGATCACTTATAGTCATTTTTAAAACCATATACATATTATTGTTATTATTATTAATAATATCTGACTTTTAAATAAAGATAATTATGAATGGTTTATCTAACTGTTACTGCAAACTGTCATAAAGAATTAAATTTTTTTTCGTATGTAAACTTTAATACATCTTTAGGTATTATACAATTTATACATTAATATAAGCATTTTTTCATACAGCATGTTTTCTTTATGATTTACATATGGTTTTACTTTAAAAAAAAACTATTTAGAAAGCTTTTTATTTGAAAAATCTAGATATGGTCTTGATCTAATTTGCTAAACTTATCAAAATTAAAATTATTGGCATTAGATTATGCATTTATAATGAAACATTGAAGCTTGTAAAATTGTTAATCTGCTGATTTCTAATCTGTAACCTCTTTTTATTTGTTTTTGTATGAATTGTTTCCAAAAATTCCATTTAATTTAAATGTTTTTATGTGCTTTTGCTCTTGTATTCTAATTTAGTGTCTTGTACCTGCATATTCTTGATGTTCATAGTTCATGCAGGTCATTTTCGACGCATGACATCTCTCGAGATGGAATCTGTGTCAGCTGTATTCCCCTATACAGGCAAGCAAAGAGTTTATGGCTGAGAGTATGTGTATAAACTAAGTAAATAATCAAAGTTTAAGAACTTTTATAGCTAAGTTTAAGAGCTTATCTGGACTTTTTAAATAAAATGCTTTCTTAATGATAAAACTGTGAGCCATGTGCTATGTATAGGCTAACTCTGCATTAGTATAATTATCTATCTTCATAATTCTGGGTCTGTGTGAGATGAAATTTCCCTACAAGAATTCTGATGTCCGTGCATTGCCATGTACCACATTAGGAAAGCATTTTAGACCTTTCATTGTTATACAAATCTAAATTTTCCAGGTACACTCTACCACTTCTGATAACTTAACATTGGTACTAATATACTTTCTATATAATGAATTAATGGTCTTATATTATTTAATAAATGCTTTACTAATTGGTTAAATTTTTTTTTGGTAAAGTTAATTAAATGTGATGAGTTAAACAATTTCTATTTAACTGTTTACCTTTATATATATAATTCTTCTGTACATGTATATGTCATTGAACTTATAAACGGCTGGACCGATTTTGACGACATTTTTTGTGTGTGTTTGAATGAATCCCTGGATGGTTTAGATTAACAATTGGACCTGGTAGGTGGCACTGCAATCGATATAATTCTTCTGCATGTGTGTTTGTTACTGAATTCCTCCTAAATGGTTTGACAGATTTTGATGAAATTTCTTGTGTGTGTTTAACAAAACATGACCAATGTTTTTATGCTATCCCCTTTGCTGTAAGTCGCCACCAGAGGGTTCTGCAGCTTATAAACTTCTATACCGTTCAACCCAATGCCATGAAAATAGTTAATAATATGTCTTCGAAAATGAAAAATAGGTTCATGCTCTCCACTTTAGTGTGACTTGCCACCAGAGGGTGCTGCAGCATTTCATCTTACATACTGTTAAACGATTTGTATGAAAATGAGTATGCTCATATATTGGAACATCGAGAATATATTTGTGATAGGTAATTTTCTAAAATCCTTTTTTTTTACAAGAGAACGTAAATCGGGTTCTGCTAGTATATATATATATATATATATTTATTGAAATTGTTTGTTCGCAAACATATGTTAATTCAAATAGGCTATTTAATTGCTTCAATTGTAATCATTTCAAGTAATTGAACAGCTTATATTGTATGAATTTAAAATGGAAGATATTTTTTTTCAGTTAGATAAAATCATGGATGTTGAAGCAAACATTTGTAGATTGCAAATTAATGTCTTAATCGCCAACATAGTTTGTGTATTATTAAAAACAAATTCTTGCTTTCTAATTTGCAATAAATTGGAAAATGATGAATAAAATAATTCTTAATTTTTAAATGTTTATTTCTTATTAAACAAGATTCAGATCTAGTTCTGTGTTTTAGTTTTTCATCAAAATCTAAAGAGTCTCTTTATACTTGTGTACATATTTTAAACTGAAATTGACATAGGATTAGGCAGACTGCTAGAAAAGACATGACAAGCATATCTCTGGGATAGAACTAGAACTTGCATCGAGGTTAGACTGACGTATGGCTCTAAAAAGTGATCATTGTAAGAAAAGAGTTAGAGGTCGTTACAAAACCAAAGTGCGGTAGTGTTACTCGCGTCAGTAGCCTATATTCAAGCTACACGTGCCCCCTGGGTAGTGCTGTATGAGTAACAACGGTGCAGCCCTTGCTTATGGTATAAAGATGAACTCTCTCTGTATTGCCAGCTGCATTGGAACAACAAAACCAAAGTAGTCAATTTAACCTACAACTACACATAACTGTAGAAGAACCTATGGACGTTGATTTGATGAGGGTCAGTTTATAGGATGATCGTTCTGTTTCAATCATTGTCATTCGATTATTTCTTTATTTCATCACTTCTTCCACTTTCCTCCTCCTACTAGATTGGATAGGAGAGTCGAGCACATGTGCACGTAGTGCACATGTGCTCTGAATTGAAATATTATAAAACAAAGTATCACATAATTAGCAGGAAGTTAGAGTTCATTGGGAAAAAATACATAACATAATACAAGCAATAAAAGAATAAGTAATCAAGGTTCTGCCCAAATTAAAAATAAAAATTATATACATTTAAACAAAAATAAAAAGGTTTACAAAAAAAAAAATTAAAAGAATTAAAAAGAACTACAAAGTATCAAAGTAAGTAAAAAAGTAATAAGAATAATAAAAATATATACATAATATATACAAATATATACAAAAGGAAAAAATTAAGAAAAAGTGAAGTATACTACAAAGTAGAGTAATTGCTGCTAGAAATGATGACGAAAGTCTAGGTCAGTTGCAAATTATGCAAAGACGCCCGAGGGCGCTTAGCGTTTTCCGGCAATGTGAAATCGTATCTGGGGAGATTACGAATTTCATCATTGGGAATGAAGTTAAGATTTGCGTAAAAATTTTTCGCAGTTTTAAACATGAAATTTTGAATAGTAGGGAGGGTTAAGCTACGACGGATGTCATCATTTCTAAAGTACCAAGGAGAATTTGTGACCATACGGAGCATTTTGTTTTCAAAATGCTTAACGAAGTTTATATGGTACCTTGCAGCAGTACCCCAAACCGGGCAAGCATAAGTTATAATGGGCCGTAAATAGTACATATAAATTAAAAGTTTATTTTCAAGTGAAAGAGGTGAGTTTTTGTTAATATAAGGATACAGCATGCGAATGCAGTTGTTAGCTTTACGTTTGAGATGACTCATGTGATTAATATAGGTTAGTTTATTATCAAGATAAACTCCCAGATACCTAGCATTAGTAGTCCAATGGATTAATTCATTAAAAAGAGAGATGTTAGGCGGAGTTAGTCTTCTCCTCGTGAAGAGTACAGCTTCTGTTTTGTCTACATTGATTTTGACGCGCCATCGAGTTAGCCAAGCTTCGAGGTGTGTAAAGTAATTCATGAAATTGTTCTGAATGTCAGTGATAGTTTTACCAGTGGTGATTACTGCAGTGTCATCTGCGTAGATGCCTAGTGAAATGTGTTTGTATTGTGGTATGTCATTAATGTATAAATTAAAAAGAATTGGCCCAATTAAAGATCCTTGCGGAACACCCGCCCCAATTTTTCTGTCAGCAGATAATTGATTATTGACTTTAACAGAGAAGGTTCTGTCCTGTAGGTAAGATTTAATGAGCAGTACTAAGTAAACCGGAAATTTGTATGCAATAAGTTTGTGAATTAAGCCATCGATCCAGACTCTATCAAACGCTTTGGCTACATCTAGGAAAACAATTCCCGTTAAAACCTTTTTAGAAAGACCTTCAGAGATCATTTCCGTAATGCGAAGCAATTGGTGAGTGGTGCTTAGCTGAGAAGTAAAGCCGAATTGTTGCGGAATCATGATAGAATTTTTATTAAGATGCTTTTTAATTTTGTGCAGAATTACAAATTCAGTTAACTTGCTTAAAGTAGAAAGTAGAGAGATAGGTCGATAGTTAATAGGATTAGAAGGATCCTTTCCTGGCTTAATGATAGGTAATACAATTGCTTTTCGCCAGGAAAGGGGAAAATAAGACAATTTAATAATAGCATTAATAAGGTTAGCAATGCGAATAATTACGTTATGCGGTAAATTTTTTAGCATTTTATTAGTAATATTATCCGCTCCTGGCGCTTTATTTATTTTAAGTTTACCAATATATTCATAGAGTAAAGAAGGATTAATATTGACAATTTTATTAGGATTGCAAAGAGAATTTAAATTAGTAACAGAATTTTTGACAGTTTCAGTAGTAGTCGGGTTAGAAATATTATTCACTTGGAACTGATCCTGAAGGCTACTCGCGAGCAAATTTGCTTTGTCTAAATCATTTAAAACCGGCGAGGAACTCGCATCTTTGAGATCAGAAACTTTTATCTTAGCCCCTTTTAACTTTTTTACCGCCCGCCAGATGGAGCCATCTGCTGGATGTAGAGCCTGCAAACGATTTGTCCAGGTGGTTTGTGAGAATTCGCGGATGGATTTACGAAGCTTGGCTTGTGACCTATTATAATGATTTTTTGAGATTGGATCGCGGTGTCTTTGCCAGATTTTACGATTACGATTCCTATCAGCAATGAGATTTTTGATGTGTGGCGGAAGAAAGTTAATGTTTGTATTCTGTACAGGTTTCGAGGAGTTAGTATAGGCAGTATGAATTAAAGCAGTAATGCGGTTAACTTCCGCGTCAATTAGGAGAGAAGAATCAAGATCTAGATGATCGTTAGTTGGGTTAGAAAGAATACTATTAAATTTTGACCAATTGGTAGAGACATTACGGGTTAGTTCAAGGGTTTCATAAGTGATAGAAAAATTTAACATTACCGGGTTATGATCAGAAGAAAGTTCAATTAAAGATTCAATAGAGAAGGGAACATGGAAGTTATTGAGAAGAGTTAGATCAATGGTAGAAGAGGAAAAGGTGGTGACCCGAGTGGGAGTGGGCGGTGCAAAGATTTCTAGGCCAGTCTGATTGGCCAATTGCACTAGTGCAATGCCTGTGCTATCATCACGCCTACATCTCCATGAGGTGTGATGTGCATTGAAGTCCCCACATAGGATCGAAGAGTTGCAGAGATGTAAAATTGCAGAAAGATCATTAATAAGGTTAGTGCGAGTAATTGTGCAAGGGACATAGACAGAAGCAATGTTAACATTATTAAAATGAGGAGTGTTAATGCTAAGTACAGTAGTTTGGATATCAGTTAGATTATGCGGCGTAACGTTGGTGTGTGAAATAGTGTTTCTAATGAAAATAGCCGTACCTCCACGAGGTCTGGGAGTTTGTGAACCATCATTCCTATATAGCAAATAATTAGGCAAAAAAGGCGAACGGTTAGGAGAGAGATGCGTTTCCTGTATGAGAATCATATCAGGGTTATGTGTGCTAGCAAAATGATTAAGTTCATGCATTCGAGACATTATACCATTTGCATTCCAATAACATATTTTGAGCCCGGCAACCAGCACAACCATTAAGTAGCAGTTGGTTTCATGATGCTTAGCACAGAGGCTAGCTTAGCTAGAGGATTAGAAGCACTGGATAGTGCATTAAACATATTGTCTAACCCGCCCATGGAGTTAAAAATATTTACAAGTTCAGTTAATACAAAAATTGCCTTAGTGGCATCATCAGGATTAAAATTAGAATTAGAATTAGAGTGAGTTAATTTATTATTATTAGGTACAGAATGATTGAGCTGGTTCTCTGTAGCAGAGACCGACAATGGAGTGGGTGGAGCACCTTGCACCATACTGGCAAAGGAGACTCCCTGAGTGACTTTCTTGGCAGTAAATTCCCGTCTCGCGCCCCCCGCGACTTGATTAGGTGGTGATCTAGGTTTCGGGAATTTCGGGCAGCCCCTCCACGCTGCCAAATGCCCTATTGCATTGCAGTTGATGCACTTCGGCTGATCAAGGTGTTCCTTAATGGGACACTCTTTAATGTAGTGTTCACCACCACACTTTAAGCACCTTTTTTTGTAACCACAATTAATGGAGGAGTGATGAAAATAATTGCACGAAAAGCATTGAGTGGCTCCCGGCTTCCTATTAAATTTCTCCACTTTGACAGCGTAGTGAAGTAGCCGATCAAGGGCAAAAAGATCCTTGTTATTATCATGGCGAAGGTACGTTAGCTGCCATACTGGGATGGGCTTCTTTGTTTTTAAGTTTGTGAGCTGTCTCACCTTGTCTATCTTGTACCCTGCCTGTGCCAGTGCATCAAGAACCTCATCCTCAGTGTACTCCGTAGGTACGCCTTTGAGTACAGCCTTTAAGGGCCTAAGATTTTTTGGAGTTATGACAAAATACTCCAGTTGGTGTGATGACAAGTAACGGGTGATATCCCGATGCTGATCTGTATCAGCCGGGAAAATTTTGATGTGCTCCCCAGCGAGCTTAATTCTGATTTTATTTTCAAAGTTGTTGCCAATATCAGCAACAACCGCTTTCAAATTGCCGCAGTTGCGGACCATGATAGGTGGCAGTTTAGGTTCTGGGGGGGAAAACTCCTGCTCTCCATCGTCAGTCTCGTCCACCGCGAGCTGATCAAACACATTTTTAACAGTTAAAGTTATCATTTACAGGCTTAACAATCTGAGTCCTGACTTTAGCCGTTTGTTTTTTATTAGGCAGAATAAAATCATCTGCATGCGCATTGCGCTTAACTTTACCGTTACCGGCTTTTTTAACTTTTGCAGAGCTGTGTCTGCTACAATTAACCAAAGGGCAGAGACCAAGATCACTTACCCTTTGAAGAGCCGCCTTGTATTCCTTTTCCGCCTTGGTGAGGGCAATCTTGGTCATCTTGGCCGTGGACATCTTGTCCAGTAGGTCTTGATCGGCAATGATGTTTGCGACGTTGACGAAACCAAGCGCCGCGTCGTATCTGGTTTTTTGATGGGCAACTTCCTTTTCAGCCTGTAGTAGTTGCTGGCAGCGTTGAGCATCATTGATAATAGGTGAATCCGTAGCCATGGTCAAGTCCGTAGTCATGTCCGTAGTCGTCATTGCAGTAGCACCTCCCTGGGTCGCAGGTACTTGACAAGAGCCCTGATGAGGACTTTTCCCCGCCGCTTCCACTGTTCCATCATCGTCTACTTCCATCTTCAGTACATCAAAAGAACACCGTCCCCCCATTTTTTTTTTTTTATTTTATTGAATTTGTGTCGTGACATGTTTCATGTTTTGGCTATTTCATCAAAATGTTAAAGAGTTTTTTTCTTTTTAAATTTGTCGTGCGACATATTAAAGTTCCAATGAAAAATAAAGAGGTCGTTAACAAACAAAGCAGTTGTGGGATATGATGTAGGTAGGGATTGCAATATCGGACCAAAAGCTCAATACCGGTATTCGGTATTTTTTAGATCTTAATACCTGGATACCGGTTTTAATACCGGTAGCAGAAATTTCAGAAAAAAAACAAGAAAACGCAGGTGTTTTTTTTTTTTTTGCTGGTTTTATTAGATAGTGTAAATATCACAAAAAAATTTGTAACTTATAAACTATAACAGGATATAAAGAATATCAAAAAAAGTAAAGAAACATCTTATTCATTTAAATCACAAAAAGTGTAAATATCACTATTCAGTCTGTGGTACTATTATAAATTTTTGAAATGTCATCTTAAAAACATAAACCGAAGTATTATCAACTGATTTTTTATGTTCTTTAAAGTTATTCTTATTCATTATTATGGGGTATTATTTATGAGTATATATATATAATAAATCTGAAAATATTTTGAACTCTAAAATATGATATGCAAATACAATGCGAATAACAAACTCATCAATTTAAACACTATCGAAATATTAAACACTTTCTTCACAACTACAACCATGTTTTCACAGACAAGAATTTCTAGTTTTCAGATAAGAATTAAAAAATAAGAATAAAAAATTTTCACAGATAAGATTTCTAAATTTCTAGTAAATACCGAAAAGACGGTATTTAAACTTGTGAATACCGGTATTACAAAATTGTACAAATGGCCCAAAATACCGGTATTCGGTATCCCGGTATTGCAATCCCTAGATGTAGGCATTCCTGATATGAATATTAAAAATCAAATTGAATAACAAAATAAAACATGCTTAGAGCTTTGGACTACAATTTCGATTAATAGATGGCAGCACAAGCGGGCATGTAGGAACAAATATAAAGTTTTGCAATACTCTATTCCGGAGATAAAATAAAATACTGTGCCAGAAAAAAAGAATTTCAATTTTTGAAACTTTTTCGTAGACTTGTTAGAAACATGCCGTAGGGGTAAAGAAAAGTTTTATATAAATAAAATTCTGAATTCTGTTGCTGCTTCATTTATTTCGAAATGCAGCTGAATCTTAGTTTAACAAAGTCACATTTTATTAAAAAGATTCGTAATATCGATATTAATATGGAATTTCACAGAAGTTTTATGAATATATAAATCAAATTTGAGAAATCCATACAATTGAAGAAAGAAAAGTGGAGCATAGTTTTCAAGATTTTTAAATATTAGTTGGAATGAAGGGCATCTTGCAATATAACGTCGTTATTCTGCAGAAGTTTCTGAAATAATGTCTCTTAATAGTTTCCAATTTTACCTTGAAATTTATATAAATCTTTTGGACTTTTAACAACTGCAATTTTAAAAAAGCATTCATCTAATTCATTCGTTTTGAGCGAGATTAAAATAAATCTTTGTCTTTCTAAATGCGCCTAGTTCAATATTTTACAATGAAGAGCTACATTAGGTCCTGTTTTCAACGAATCTTTATGAGTATTAAAATTATTAATGGATACCGAAAAAAAAAATGATTGTAAGATCTGGTGGAAAAAAAATTATTGTAAGGTCTGATGAAAAAAAATGATTGTAAGGTCTAGTGGGGAAAAAAAAAAAAAAAACCATGATTAGTGGAAAAAAAACCATTGTTAGGTCTGGTGGGAAAAAAAAAAAATATTTGTAAGGTGTGCTGGGGAAAAAAAAAAATGATTGTAAAGTTTGGTGGAAAAAAAAAGTTGTAAGGTCTGTTGGAAAAAAAACCATTGTTAGGTCTGCTGAAAAAAAAAGTGATTGTAAGGTCTGATGAAAAAAATGATTGTAAGGTCTGATGAAAAAAAATGATTGTAAGGTCTGAGGGAAAAAAAAAAGGTTGTAAGGTGTAAGGTCAGATAAAAAAAATAATTATCTATCTATATATAGATAATTATATTAGTCATGTTATATAAATTAGTTAAATTATATTAGTCATTAGTAATAATATTAGTCATGTTTCGTAAATCAAAACTATATATATGAATATTATATATAATATTCATATATATAGTTTTGATTTACGAAACATGACTAATATTATTACTAAGTAATATAAACGACAATTCGTGAAGTACTTAAATAATTGAGCGAAACAGAGTTTAAATACTTAGATACGATACAGATAAGAAATAAATTTTTGTATATAATTAAGAAAGAATAAATTATTAAAAATTTTTTTGGTACTTCCTTGTGGTTTAAACAAAGTACTTTGGCTGAGCAGCGGCCACATACTTGAAGTTGCAGGTGCGCTGCTTTTGGTCAATGCCCACTGAAATATTTATGCCAGACATTTTTTTTTAATTGAAATAAAAGAGAAATATAATGAAAATAAAATAAAAGGAAATTTTGGAGGAGAAGGAACGCATCATATGGAGAGAACAGTAGGCGGTCTTTTTCTATTTTTAAACAAAGAAATGCCCTGCATAGGAAGGGATTTTAAAACCGAATTGCTAAGTGCGAGGAAGATTATTGTATAAATCGTAAGTACAGTAGAACCTCTTTAAGTCGAAAACCTCCACAACTCGAAAAAAAAAAAAAAAAAAAAAAAAAAAAAAAAAATTTGTTCCCTTCCCTTCAAGCCCCAAAACCTTCTTTACTCGAAATTTCAATCCTCTATATGTCGAAATAATGACTCAATCCCCACAAACCATTTTGGTATGTATTTTCCCTCCATAAGTGGGGAAAAAAAAATTGGACCTCTGTATCTTTGATTTTACAACCTTTACAACTCGATCGTTTGAAACTAATTACCTCTATAGCTCGAAGAAAAATAAATTACCGACTTTTAGGCTTTGCCGACAATGCATGTCATTGTTTCTTTGAAAACAATGCATGAGTATACAGTAAATAGAATAACCAATTCTATGAAATATTTTTATTAAAATTCTTATCTTTATAATTCTTATTATTGCAATTGATTTCATTTGAACTCTAGCGATAGATAGAGAACGATCGAATTGTCTAAAGTAAATAAATAAATAAAGAATTGAATTTTTTAATACATAATAGTTTTAATTTTAAGGTTGTTTCGGAATTCTTTTGATTTTTTATTGTAGTGCATAATATAACTTTTAAGTTGCAAATAAGCATGTTTATTACCTCTGTAACTTGAATTTTATCTCTCTAACTCAAAATAAGTTAGAAGGAATCTAAACCTTTACAAGTCGCATATTTCCTTACAAAATCCGCGTAAATCGAAATCCTCCATAAGTCGAAAACTCTCTAACTCGAATTATTTGGCGACTCCCTTGAAGTTCGACTTACAGAGGTTCTACTGCATAAATTGGCGAATGTTTGGGAAGTGAAGCGATTGTCTAATATCCCGATTCCTGAAATACCAAGGGCGAGTGGGTGATCATTCGAAGGATTTTGTTTTTAAATCTTAGGATGATTTCCAAGTTCCTTTTTGCTTCAAAGCCCCAACTGCGCTTGCATAAATAATCACAGGACGCATGTAATACATGTAAATAAGCAGTTTGTTATGTAGCGACAGGTTAAGATTTCTGTAAGTTAGAGGATAAAAGATGCGGATAGCTTTATTAAATTTATTTCGGAGGTTTTCAATAGGCTAAGAGTAAGTGCGATTTTTATCAAGAGTGACTCCAAGATATTTAACTTGATTGGACCAAGAGATGGTTGTGCTATAAATAGTAATAATTGGGTTAGTGAATTTCTTTTTGCGAGTAAAGAGAACAGTCTCGGTTTCAGTCAGTGAGATTAATTTTCCAGCGAGTTAACCAAATCCGAAGAGAGTTGTTCCATTTTTGAAAATTAAGAGTGATAATCAATGGATTTTTAATGGACACGGACATTTTTAATGGATGGACATAAGATAGCTGTGTCATCAGCGTAGAGAGTAATTTTAATATCTGGAGATTGTGGAATATCGTTGATGAATATCTATCTAATATATGTAAAAAGAAGAGCCAAGAAGAGAACCTTGGAGAACTCCTTCCAAGATGTTATGAAGAGTAGAGTCAATATTATTTAGAGATACAATAAAATTGCGATTAGTAAGGTAGGAGTGCATAATTTTAATTAAAAAAGGATTGAATTTATAAGAGATAAGTTTAGGAAGAAGTCCTTTTATCCATACACAGTCAAAAAATGTCTCGGCGACATCAAGGAAGATAACAGTAGTAATAGGTGTTTTTTATTAAGTTTTTCTGTAAAGCCGAATTGCTGAGTGATCATGATTTTTTTCCTTTCTATGTGTAGAAATTTCTTGGGGTCATTCTCCAAAATCAGTGATTTTGGATGAATAAATATCTGGAATTATGACTTTCTCTCGATGGCAATAGATTGCATAGGGAACAGGCATGTCCTTTGACAGAGCTATTTTTTACTTTTGTTGTCGATGGAAAACAGAAAAAAAAAAAAAACCTCTTAAAATGAAGAGCCAGTTAAATTAATCACTGAAGCAAAATCAATTACCAATTTTAAAGGCCGACTCATGGCTCAGTGGCAACTCGCGCCGCTGGTGAGCAGGAGGGCTGAGGTTCCATCCGCTGGTGGCTTTTATGTAGACACTGCGTCAGGAGACGTGGAGACTCGAAGGCGTTTGGGATGTTCAGCATCTTGCCCCGTTGATCAGACTACATGGTGGGAGTTTTCGGGGTCTTTTCCCATTATGATTTACAAATGCAAAAAGTACCTCTAAAAGTCCTTCCGGAAGGCATTGCCCTCCATTGCCCTCCACGGAGCCCAATCAGACTTCTACCTACAGGTGCTCCATCACAACAGAAGCTGCCCCTCCTCTTTTTCCACGAGACCACACGGGCTCATGGACATGGTCTAGATGTTGCTGTCGACCCAGTGGGATAAGAAACAACAACAGCAAAAGTTCTCTTAGTAAACTACTGACAAAAATCTGGATGTGGTTTTGTATATTGGAAAATAGATGTTGTTTTGTAGGGGAAGATATATGTTACAAAAATGCTACTTCAATTTTTTTAGGGGGAGGAGTTTTTAGGAGATTTTTTTTTTTATATCAGGCATATTTTTAAAAAAAGGATCTGTTGGCCGAATGAGTAATGCTCTGGCTCTCAGTGCCACAGGTTTCTTGTTCCACAGGTTCATTCCGGAGCTGCTTTGATGTTTATAGTGGTTCGTAATCCACTTTAAGCCGCAGACCCCGGTCTAATATGACTGTTGGGCGTAGGGCTGACAATCTTACCCTGTAAAAAGAAAAAATCTCCTGTCTCAAAATCTGCCAGTAGGCAGACGGCCTTCGTCCACCATGGAGCTGTTCCGCCACTGATGATGATGATGATGATGATAGTATTAGAAAATTGATTTCCCACAGGGTTAAAATAATTTTTTCCTCGCGATCTCTTTACAAGAAAAAATACAATTACTTCAGTTTCCCCATCAAGTTAATTAGCAGCTTTTCTGTCACAAAATCTAAAGCATCCATGATGGAAACGCTGGACGAGAATGTCTTTTAGTTAGTCTCAAGACGAAGAGTGTGAATTTCCTCACCTCTAGATGCTGACCCTTGCAAGTATTAGCTCAAAATTTGGACAGCAATGCATGGGTAAACCCTGGTAACGCTGAATCTGCTATATATCGGCATTATAGTGACGTATGATATGTCAAAATGTCTATAACCTGAAAACGACAATATGCTTTTATACATTATGGGTGTAACGCCACATTATCTTGAAGCAGTGTATTTGAAGCGGAATTTGTGCCAAAAATCTCTTATCAGGGGTGAAAGTCGGAATGTGTTGCTATCGGATTCCAGAAAGAGGGGCTGCCTGATCACCAAGTGGTTAGCGCTCTTTCCTTTGGTACCACAGGCTTCAGGTTCGAATCCTGTAGGTAGCATGGATGTTTGTGAGTGGTTCGGAATGGAGCCTGAATGGCCGAGTGACTGACGCTCTGACTCTTGGTGCCACAGGGTTCGATTCCCGGCAGTGCCATGGATGTTTGCAGTGGTTCGGAATCCCCTTTAAGCCGTAAGGCTCGGTGTCATATGACTGTAAGAGCATCTCGGAGCCCAGCCAGACTTCTCTCAACCACATCCTTCCCAAACTGTAAAGGGGCAACTCATCTTTAGGCACTGTGGTGTGGTGTAGTAATGGTTCAGAATCCACATTAAATTGTAGGTCCCTGTCTAATTAGCCCAAAGAGTGCGAAAACTGACCATAGAGCGACGAACCAAATCGAGAAAGAGAAACCCAACGTTGAAAAAAGTACAATTTTGTCAATAAAAATGTTTGTTTTATGTAAGAAAGATTCTTATACTTTTCTAATGAAATAATCTTATGTAAGATTTTTATTAAGATTCTTATGCTTTTTTGTTGAATAATTTGTAAGTCCCCTCAATAAATTGAGATATTTTTTTATGTTCTTGTTATGATTCATAACATTTATTTTTAGCGAATTCATACATATGATTAATAGACTGTACTTACTTTTAACGGTAATAATATATTTTATTCAAATGGTATTGAAAATTACAAAAAAAGTTGTTTTGAAAATCTGTTTATTTTAAAATATATATGTGTGTGTGTGGAGGGGGGGGAACACCTTCAAAGATAAATTTTTTAGAGAAAAGTTATTTTTATCGTGTATTTCATGAAAATTGATTTGGAATAATCACATAAAATTAGTTTCATTTTTTACAATTACTTTTCCAAAAGATTAATAATAATTTTAATTAATTAATAATAATTTAAAAAAAAATCTGAAAAATATATTTTTTTTTTGTTAACTAAAATTAGTTTGTGATTGTGTATGTCCTTAAGTGTTATTGTTAATATACAGAATCATCATCATCATCATCATCATTGGCCCAACAGCCCCATGGTGGGCCAAGTCTGTCTGCTTACTGTCAGATTTCGAGACAGGAGATGTTTGCTTTTTGTGGGATAAGGTTGTCAGCCCAACGCTCCTATTAGATCGAAATCTATTGTTTAAAGTAGATTCCAAACCACTACGAACATCCATGGCACCGCTGGAACTCGAACCCGAAACCTGCGGCACCGAGCGCTAGTCACTCCGCCATCAGGACCCTCAATCAAAATTAATTTGTGAATTGTGTATATCCTTGGGTGTTACTGTTAATATGTAGAACGCATTTACAATAATTAAGTTTTAGCCTTTCATGATAATGTTATGTTTTTATGCAGCTTTATTTACGTAATAATATTGCAGGAAATTAAAATAGAAATTATTTCATAATATTGTTATTACCGCCTTTTTTTTTTCAATTCCTTCTATTAGCTCACACTCTCCCTCTATATATCTTGTTCACATTTTCGATCGTTCATGAAACACTTTTTATGCATCCACTCAAGTTCAAATACATTTTTTTGAACTTGTAGTGAATGACAATCGATGTTAATACAGCTTTTTCGAATATTAATTCGGTAATTAAATTTATTATTTACAGCTTTTTTTAATATTCAATCTTCTATATCTGCCCATAGAAGGGGCCAGATAAACTTAAAAAAAAAAAAAAAAAAAAATGAAAATTATTTATAAAGGACTTTCTGCAAGAGAGTGAAAAAAAAGTAGGAATTGACTTTACTTCTATTAGCTCACACTCTCCCTTTATATATCTTGTTCACATTTTCGATCGTTCATTAAATACTTTTTATTCATCCATTCAAGTTCAAATACATCTTTTTTGAACTTGTAGTGGATGATACTGGGTGTTAATACAGTTTTTTCAAATATTAATTCAGGAATTAAATTTAATTAATTAATTATAGCCTTTTTTAATATTCAAGCTGCATATATCTACCCATAGAAGGTGGCAGATAAACTTAAAAAAAAGGAATGAAAATTATTTATAAAGGACTTTGAGTGAAAAAAAAGTAGCAATTGATTAAATTTTTTTTTTTTTAATACTTGTTTTTAAACATTGCTGCATTGTTACACCATAACATCCGCATCTGATGACATTTCTATTATTGTTCTAAATCTTCACCATCTCTTGATGCTGAAAGCGGTGGAAAGGTAAATATAAATTTGAGTGCCGAAAGGGTTGACTACCTCCCGGGGTCCCTCGCGCTTCTGCCATGCGCGCGCACGCGTCACTCCGCGGGGGTCGGACCTCCCTTCGAACATGTGTCTCTAAATTCGGTGCACCGGATGCCGCAGACGATTTGTTGGCGAAAAAGAGAAGCATTTGTTTCTTCACGAGGCGCCTTCGATTAAGCGTCGTGAACTCTGGCAGAAGGGGTCGAAGGGGGGTCGCCTTGAAAGGAGAAACCTTTTTTCCGGAAAACATTATCTGCTTGCCAAACGATCATCTCGTTTGCATTTCATTTTTTTTTTTGTCTAATTTGTTTTGTTCCTTTGGCTGAAAAGTTGTGCATGTCTTTTTTTAATTTTATTTTTATTTTTGGCAACGGTTGATGAACTTCTTGAAATATAGTGCCGCGTTAAAATGATAGCGATGTTTAAATTAATAAATGAAAAAAAAAAAAAAAAAGTGTTAGTTTTGTGTCAGAAGAAAATTTTTTTTTTTTCGTTTAAAAATAATTGTATCGAAAGATTTTTTTTTTTTTTTTTTTTTTTAATATTATAAAAGCAGTATAATTGTGTCTGCCAATAAGGCCTTTTTTCTAGTTTGGTCTAGGGCTCTGAAACTTGGACTATGGCAAGATCGGATGAGGCCCGTTTGGGTCTATTTGAACTGGAGATTTTAAGGGCTACTCTTGGAGGGGTTGTGGAAAGGGATTGTTGGAGGAAACGGTACGATGCAGAAATGTATAAATGCTATAAAGACTCAGATATTATAAATTCTATTAAGATCAATATATTAAACTCAGCTGCTCATATATTTAGAATGAATGATTTAAATCCTGTAGAAAGGCTCGTTTTCGCAAAACCACGGGGACAAAGAGGAAGAGGATGATGCGATGGATAGACGCAGTTGAAAATCATTTTGCTGTATTGAAGGTTAAGAATTGGAGGGCCCTTGTCACCCAGAGGAAAGCCTTGGCCTACTCTGCGCTGTCGTGATATTGATGATGATAAAAGTAGTATGGATAATTTCATTCATATCCTATTTTTATTCAATGAATTCTTATTAGACTTACATTTATGAAAAAAAGAACAATTGCATTACTTTTTGAGTATATATTTTTCATAAAACCTTGTCTTAATCTTTTTCACTCTTTTGATAACCATTGATTACTGGTTAGAACAAATTTTAAAAAAATGATTACAAACCATTAACGTGTAAATTGATTTTTATTATTAACCACTTATATTTTTTATTATGCAGCTGGCAATATAGAGACAGTTGATCTTGATGCCATCAGCAGGGGCTGCACCCGCTGTTACTCATTTAGCACTACCCAGGAGGCACGTGCAGCTTGAAGGTAGGCTACGGACGCGAGTGACACTACCCCCTCAACTCTCTACTATCCTATTAGACTGGGACCTACGGTTTAAAGTGGATTCCTAACCGCAATAAACATCCATGGCACCTATGGTACTGAGCGCCAGAGAGCTAGCCACTCGACCATCAGGCCTCATTTTAAGCTTATAAAATTCATTGATCGAGCTGAATCAATTTTCATAGGAGAATTATAGGTTGCCATTTATGAAACATCAATTTATAAAGCCCATTGTTAATTATTAGTTAATTAGCCCATTGCTAATAATAAAGCCTATTGTGAGACAGAAGGTGTATTCTTTTTTACGGGGTAGGGCTGTTAGGTCTATGAACAACGGTATACATTCATATGAGACCGAGACCTACGGCTTAAAGCGGATTCCGAACCACTCTAAACATCCAGGGTACCTCTGGGAGTCGAAATCGAAACCTGTAGTACCGAGCACTTGCCACTCGCCCATCAGGCCCTTTTTTTATTATGTATAGTATGCTCCGTAAAACCTTATTTTAATTTTTTCCATTGTTTTGATATCCATTAATTATTAGATAGAACAGATTTTAAAAGAGGATTACAAAACCCTTAACATGTACGTAAATTGATTTTTGAAAAAAAAAGAAATCACTTATATATTTTTTATTCTTCTTTTTTAGTACTTACAATAAAAATGCTTTTAGAAACAATTAAAAGCCCTTTTAAAAGCGACACTAACGAAAATCAACTCGCATTTCTGGAGAGCTTCTTGGAAACTTATCAATATCTTTTCCCACATGAATAGATAATTAAAACACGATGAAGAGGTAATTATTATGCTTGTATTGGGATATTTTTTTCCAATGTAACTGATTATATTGATTAAAAACATATCTTCAAGCCACACGTGCCCCCTGGGTAGTGCCCAATGAGTCAGTGCAGCCCTTGCTTATGGCCTAAAGATGAACTGTCTCTGTATTGCCAGCTGCATTGGGACAACAACAATATTGATTAAAAAAATCAATGCCATTAAAAGACTATCGCAACGATAATTTTTAAAAGTGCTTTTTCGAGAGAAATCTTTTTCGGACAAAAAAGAAATATCTGAAAGACTAACTTTTTTAATGTAAAATATTGAATAAAGCTCAGCTATTATTCTATTTATCGACGCACTTCGTTCTTCTGCTTGACCGAACCCCTAAAAGTCCTCCGGGAATTGTCCCCCGTTTTGAGGACATCACTTTCCAGAAGGACTTTTAGGGCTAAGATGCTAGGGTTACTTTTAGGTACTTGAGGTTAGGAATTTTAAGTTACTTTAGTACTTGGGTTATATTCTTGAGGTTAGTTACTTTAGGTTACGTTAGTTACTTTAATACTTGAGTTAGATACTTTAGGTTACTTTTAGGTACTTGAGTGTCGTACTGTAGGGAAGAGGCGAGAAGTCGGCTAAAAAATTTCCGACTGCTGAATCGGATTTTTTATAACGATTTTTTGACTGTAAAGCCCCGATTGCTGACTCTTTCCCATAATTTTTGAACTAGAATATTTTAGAAGAACAACATATTTAGAAGAACGTGTGAAATAAATTCAATAATTTTTATTGAAATCGTATATCTATGTATAAAAAAAGTCATATATCTATCGAACTCCTCTTTTTTCATAACAAATTATTTTTTACAACTTTAAAAGTGTAATATTTGCACTCACTTAAAAGACATGGCTTTATTCAAAATTTGCTTAGAAAAACATAATATCCTGTAAAAAAATAACATGGAAATGAAATTAACATTTGAACAGGCACCAAAGCGGGGCCAGAATGGCCACGTGACTAGCGCTCTGTGCCACAGGTTTCGGGTTCGAGTCCTGGTGGTGCCCTGGATTTTTGTAGTGGTTTGGAATTCACTTTAAACCGTAGGATACTTTTAACGTCCCTTTAAACCGTCTAATAGGATCGCAGAGCATTTTCTTGAGGTTGAGTCAGTCTTCAGCCCTCTTGGTTCCTCGCTAAAAGTGAAACTGCATAGTACCCTTAGCAATGGACCAGTAGGCTGCGACGGGGTCTTCTGGACCTGCTGTAGGCTTCCCTGCAGTATTAAGTAACAACAACGCAGGTGTCAAAGCATTGTAGAATAGCTCAAGACAAGAAAACTACACATTTCAATCACAAAGATTGTCTATTTGTAATACATTAAATCTTATTTTGTTCTTAAAAAATAGAATAGCTTCCATAAGAACTTTTTTCATTGTTGATCTAAGATAGTTTTTTATAAGCCTCAGTGCTGAGAAACCTTTCTTAACAACGATTTGGTTTCCTGCTAAAGTAATAACTGTCTTTGCTAGTGGTTGTGTATTATGCAATGATCAGTAAGGATCCATCATGCCTTCCCACAAAAAGTTGTGACCTTAAACTCAAAGTTAATAACACATCACTCAATAAGTCTTCGGTCTACCTAAGGAAAACAAATTAAAAAAACAAATTCTACTTTATTCGTCAATATACTCTCCTTCACGAGTGATACTTCCATTCTAATTTTTCGATGCCATAATTCAAAAATTTGTTCGGGATGTTTCTTTTTTTTTATTAAACAGTGAATGCATATTTCCTAATAGTTTATGGAACTATTCAGGGATTACAACGCAATGGGATACAGAGTTATTCTGTTACGATAATTTTCAGTAGGTAATTTAAAGTTGGAATCCCTAAAAAAATTATCAGAAACATGGAAACATGGACATGAAATTCAAAATACAAAGATAATATTTCGGACTTTTGCCAGAAATTTCGATGCTGAGATCGAGGCCATAAAACGAGCTGTTCCAAAACTTTTAAATTTGTCTACATCACTTAATATAGTTGTCTCTTTCACAGATTCCCAGTCTGCTATTTTGGATGTTGCTTCACATGCAATAAGTGATTCTTAATAAGTTAGAACCTTTATAATCAAACAATTTCTTGAAGAACAATTTGTATGTTTGATTGTTCTTTACAATAACAACAATCAAACAAACAAATTGTTCCTCAATGGATTCCTAGCCACTGGAACATTCCAGGAAATGAAAAAGTTGACATCCTTACAAAACATGGATGGAATTTGCAACAACCACATTTTACTCTGCCCTACAAGCAAATCTGTGGTGAAATAAAAAACAGATTCCAAATGTCCTTCCGAAATGACCATACTGAAGTTGTGATGGGTAAGGTCTGGAGTTCATTATTGTACTTCCCCCTCCCCATCCACCTTCCTCGCTCGGTTTTCACTGCAAATGTTAGACTTTTGACTGGACATGATTCTTTACAAAGACACCTTTGCCGTATCGGCGTGGCCAATATTCCTGACTGTTTCCTTCAGGTCCTTTGATGGATTTTACATATTTGACAAGTTGCCCTGTGCACTTTTTTATGAACTTTTCTCCAGACAACTTTTATAACAAAGCTGGTTTTTACTGGGCTGCCAGAGGGCTCATGGCTGACATGGCCACCATCCCGACATAGGAAAAAAAATTCTGACTTAGCTTGGGATGGAGAAAGCATGTTAGAGACAAAAAAATGGATGCAACGCATATAGTATAGAATCTATATGAGCTTTTTCTGTATCAACGAATATAGAAAAAACAATTTCATAGATTATTATTGCCCCCAGAAGTAAGAACAACAACTAATACTTGTGTCTCTTAGAAAAGATACGATATTTCTGTTCCTGTTACTAATCCCGCTGGTGCAGGAAAACCTATACCAGGTCCAGAAAATCACATCGCAGGCGACTGGTCCATGGCTAAGGGTAATAGGCAGCTTCACTTTAGCGTGAGGAACCACGAAGGCTGATGACTGACTCAACCTCAAGACGATGCTATACGAATCTATGAGACCGAAAACTACGGTTTAAAGTGGATTTCTAACCACTACAAACATCCATGCCAAGGCCGGGACATGAACCCGACACCTGTGGCAGAGAGCTCCAAAGCGCCAGACACTCTGCCATTCAGGCCCAAACGATATTCCTTAATGCAGTGGATGCTTGTCAGCATGTCACAAACTTCATTATCCAACAATTGTTGGGGTAAGAGTGCCCAAATCTTGATAAGTATCTGTTGCAAGTTGTTGGCGTTCCCCAGCGGTTATACTCGTACTGAGATATGGTTTCGTTTGTCACTCTACTCTTGTCACTCTACGGTCATTTTGTGCACACTGTGGGCTAATTAGACGGGGGCCTACAATTTAATGTGGTTTCCGAACTCATTACAAACATCCGTACCATCGCCAGGATTCGAGCCTGAACCTGTGGTACCAACGGCCAGAGCGCTAGCCAATTGGCCATCAGGTCACTTAAATCAGAGGATCACGGTTGAAGAAAAAGAAGAAAAAAAAAAAAAAAAAAATGGGGAAAAAAACCCCGATTCCTAAAAATTACTTGATTAATTCCATTTCTGCTGCTACACTAAGTAATAAAACATTTATTAAATGAATGCAATACCTGCCATCCAATTCCATATACTTTTTTTATTCCACCACTTTTTATTCTGTGCGAAGAAATGCAATAGATAATTTTCGATTTTCCTTTGTGCGGTCCTTGGATAAGTAGAATGAATAGAGGCGAGCCTCCCACAAGCTTGTGCCTTCCTGACATCAAGGAAAGGGATTTTTCATTTATTCATACCGCGACGTAGAGCTCCTGTTTTTTGGGGAAAAATAGGATGCCGCAGCCTTTTCTCGGGGCAGGACTCAATCTTCCACCGTCCCTTGAATGGTTCTTTTTTTTTTCCTTTCTAAAAGAACGATTCGAAATGACTCGTCCGCGACCGCCATCTTCTTTTTCATTCTCTGGCGCAATCATCCCGCCTTAAGTCTGGATCTGCTTCTCCGGAAATATTCCCTTTTTATTTCTGTCCTTTGGCTTTTATATCAGCTGAATTTCAAACAATCGATATTTTTGATTCTATCATTCTTTCTATAATCAAGGTTTAAGAATTGATTTTTTTTGCACTACTATACGTCTATTTACACCATTAAAAACATTTCTCGACTTTTTAATCTTACACTTTCTATGTTTTTTGGATAATTTTTCCTATTTTTCCTTTTTTATTATACTATAACATCCATACTTTACTGTTATTTCAGAAAATTTATCAAGTAAAATATTCTCAAGAATTAGATTGATGAATTTTTATGATGCATTTGCATCTAATAGGATAGAATTTGTAAACATCAGAGCATTTGTCTCTTAATAGGATGGAATTTGTAGACCTGAGGGCATTTGCCTCTTAATAGAATAAATTTTGTACACCTGATGGCATTTGTCTCTTAATAGGACAGACTTTATAGACCTGAGGGCATTTGCCTCTAATAGTATATATTTTGGGTACCAGAACATTTGTCTTTTAATAGGATAATTAGTAGATCTGCGGGCATTTGCCTCTAATAGGATAGACTTTGTTGACAGACATTTATTTATCCTAATAGGATAGATTTTGTAGATCTGAGGGCATTTGCTCCTAATAGGATATACTTTATAAACCTGAGGGCATTTGCCTCTTAATAGAATAAATTTTGTACACCTGATGGCATTTGTCTCTTAATAGGACAGACTTTATAGACCTGAGGGCATTTGCCTCTAATAGTATATATTTTGGGTACCAGAACATTTGTCTTTTAATAGGATAATTAGTAGATCTGCGGGCATTTGCCTCTAATAGGATAGACTTTGTTGACAGACATTTATTTATCCTAATAGGATAGATTTTGTAGATCTGAGGGCATTTGCTCCTAATAGGATATACTTTATAAACCTGAGGGCATTTGTCTCTTAATAGGATAGAATTTGGTGACCTGAGGACATCTGTTTTTTAATAGAATAGACTGTACCTGAGGGCATTTGTCTCTTAATAGGATAGATTTTGTATACCTGAAGGTATTTATTTGCTTTAATGGGATATAATTTGTTGACCTATTTCCCTCTAATAGCATGGAATTTGTAATCCTCAGGGCATTTGCCTCTAATAGGATAGATTTGATAGACCTGAGCACAATTGATTTTAATAGGCTCGACTTTGTATACTTGAGGCTATTTGCCTCTAATAGGATGGATTTTGTTGTGGATTCAACGTCATCCAGGTACACCTAGTGAAACATGCTGCACTTCCTTCACCAGCTAGAAAAGAAGGAAGAGAATTATGCCTTGCAGTGAGACATTTAAGTAATTGTGTAACCTTTGCATATCTTAATGGAGAAAACCCTGAAAATAATACTGAAATAACAATTTTCACCGAATGTATTCTTTTTTTCACTACTGACTATATCAAACGCCATTAACAGCGTAATGTATACGCCTACCTATTAAGACAAATAAATGCAATAGCCTAATGTATAACGCTATTGTGTATAAAACTACATTTTAAGTTTTAAAATCTAATATTAGCATCACTGTAATGGTATAAGAATATAGCTGTACTTAATTACTTATTGAAAGTCAATTCTTGAAAAAAAAAAATAATGAAACGACCTTTGTAACGAACTTAACTTGAGAAGATACGGTGAGAACTCAAATGGGATGTAAGGTCAGTCATGGTCAAAGTCAATGGTCAAGGTTAAGGCCGGACACCATTTCCGTTTTAAGTTCTTTGCCAAGGGTGCATTCCATTTTTTAAAACACCCCCCTTTTTTTTTCTTTTAAGAAGCATTTTTGAGACGAGTTCCAAAGTTGACAAGAACAAGCAGATGATACAATCCGAGGCCAGTATGCAAAGCAAAAAGAAAAGAAAAGAGAAAGAAAAAAAGAAAAGAAGAGATTTATTTAGCGGGTGATAAAACCGAGATGAAAAAAGAAACGCATTAAGTTTAAGATATCAGTTCAAATTTGTCCGCAGCTGTTTATGAATGAAAGAGCTCGAGGAAAAAAAAAAAACAAAAAACAAACAAACAAAAACGAAATGGTGAATGAATCTCGGTTGCCTCACACCTTTCTTTTACGTAAGGGAAGAGTTAAAACTACTCCGAGCCAAGAATTCCCGGGCCCGGGTCGAACGCCAATGAAAATTCAGTATTTCGAGAAGGTCTCCACCAACCAGAGCTCGAGATTTGACTTCGCTTTTCAAGTTTTAAGTTCTCAATTGGTCCTCAGGAATTGTTTCATTTTTTTGGTTTTTGGATTTATTTGTTGCCACACGCCCTTTTTTAATGATAATATTTTTTTTGTGTGTGGATGAAAAATAATTCTAAAAGCAAAGTTTGGTTTAACTTTATAAGAAGAATATGTAAATGCAGGAGCAAAAGTTTCATAGAGAAGCTCTTCAAGTCCAGTACTAAAACCGAAAAGGTAATGAATTTGTTTGTCTATAATAGTACAATACTTAGATTTTTTAATTTTCATTTTTCTTTCATATGTACATTAAATTAAGTTGCAAGTTGTTAATAATTGAAAGTGTAAATCAGGGTTGGCCAACCCAAATGATCTTACTGGCCACTTTGGAAATGCATCCTCACTCCGCGGGCCGCATATAAAATTATAATATCCCTATATCAGATTTAGACCCACTACAGACATTTTTTTGGACTTAAAAACTGAAACAGAGAGTTATTATTTTTGTGTTTACGATTATTCTTACATGTAAACATAGACAATATAATAATAATGATACTAAAAGCACATTGTAAATAAATATACAACACACAACGTGAAATATAAAAAATATATAAATATAAATGAAGTAAAAAAAATAGAATCATTAAAAATATTTATTTTACTATAGCTATATTTGTTCCTTCAATCTTTCACTTAGTTTTTGCAAATCGATCTCCATTTGGGTATTTGCACATGGTAATGGGTGTTGCGCCCGTTATTTTTGAGCGTGTTTTGTGTTTGGATTTAGAAATTTTTTATTTTAGGGGAAAAAAAAAAAAAAAAAAACGATTTTCAGGTGTAAATTGAATCAAAAGCGATAATAACTTTCTGTGCCAGATTTCTCAAATTGGATTCTATGGATGCACACATAATGCATTTTTTTAATACATTGTTTTTCACTCCTTTGGCCACTATAAAATAAATATATTCTTTAAAAGTGTGATACATTTAGAAGGTCGGAAAAATGTTCAAGGCGGGCGCCCAGTTGGCCGCCTCTGGTGTAAAGTGTACAAAATATTTTTTTCAATGCATGTCTTACAGAATTTTTTATTTCTTTTGACTTTCATTTTGTATTATTATTTTAAAAAATTTACTGTAACAAAAGAAAAATATTTGGAATAATATTTAAAAAAAAAAATATTATTTTTTATCAAGCATACATTTTTTATTCTTCTACATACAATTTTTTTTTTACCGGTAATTATTTAAGGGTCTTATAATTATGTGCATTTTTATAAGCGAAAGTAAAATATAAATAATTCCTAACTTATAAATTACTTAATAATTTGTTTATAATTATATAATAATTAAAATTCCATTACTATATTAATATTTTTTTGGTGTGATTATAAAATATTGAGGAGGAAAAGAATTGTATTTGCAAACCTAACTTAAAAAATGTCCTGTGGGGAGCGAAAATCGGAAATATTAAAACTTTAAAAATAAAAAAAAAAAAACTTAACTAGTTACAAAAAAAACTAAAAACTAGTTACAAACTAACTATTTTTTTACAAACTAACTAAAACTAAAAACTAGTTACAAAGTTATTAATTGAATTATGTGTGTTTTTATTATTTAGGAGATGCACAAAAATTTACAATCTTAAAAGGAGTTGTAAATCATTTAACTTTATATTAAAAAATAAAAACTGTTTTAGATTTTTTACTGAAAGTGTAGCGAAATGTCATCTAGATAAATATCTCTTTTATGTATTGAAAAAATATTTTATGCACTTTATTTATCCTTTAATAATTAGCAATTTGCAACTTACATTTAACAACTTGCAATTACTGAATTCAAAAACTGTTTAATTTATTATTATCATAATAATAGATTTTTTTTATTTATGTCAAAGAAAGTTAAATGTTATAAATTTAACAATAATTAATTGTTATATAATAGTATAATACTTATAGTAGCACAGTAATATAATAATACGATACTTATACTTTTAAACTTTAATTTTCTTTCTTTAAAAAAAAATTATTTGCAAAGTTATTAATCGATTTATGTGTGCTTTTATTTATAAGATGTACAAAAATTTAAAATCTTAAAATAAGTAGTAAGTAACTTGTATTAAAAAATAAAGTAAAATTTGTTTTAGTTTTTTAACTCAAAAGTGTAGCGAAAAATAATTAAATTTAATGCTTTGAATAAATATCTCTTTTTTCATTGAAAAAAATATTTTGTACACTTAACACTTACATTTAACAACTTGTAAGTTACATATAACAACTTTCAACTTACATTTAACAACTTGCAATTACTGAATTCTAAAAATTTGTAATTTATTATTATCATAATAACAATTTTTTTAATTTTTTGTCGAAGAAAGTTAAATGTTATAAATTTAACAATAATTAATAATAATATAATAATACAATACTTATACTTTTAAATTTAAAATTTTCTTTCATTATGTAACTTAAAAAAATATCCTGTGTAGTTAGAAAATCTAAAACGTTAATTCTTTAAAAATAAAAGCAAGTTATCAAATGGATTATGTGTGCTTTTATTATTTAGAGGAGTACAAAAATTAAAAATTTTAAGATAAGTAGTAAGTCATTTAACCCTCCTTTAACTTGTACTAAAAATGAAATTAAAATTTTTTTAGTTTTTTACTCAAAAGTGTAGCGAAACATCATTAAATTTAATGCTTTGAATAAATATCTCTTTTTATGCGTTGAAAAAAATTATTTCATACATTTTACACTTCAATTATTAACTTAATAATTGAAAACACATTTAACAACTTACAATTAACTAAAATTAACAACTAATTAAAATTAGCAGCCTTATTAACTGTAACTTAATTACGAAAATTTAAATTTAACTTACTAATTATAACTTATATTTAACAAATTTTTATTACTTAATTCTAAATCTAAGTAATTTGTTTGTTGTTATATAAAATGACTTTTCTATTTTTGTTGAAGAAAATCAAATGTTATCAATTTAACAACAATTAATAAGTCGAAAAAAAAAATTAAATTAAAGTTTTATTATTTTTTTGCATGACGTAAGTTCCTACATTTTTTCAATTTAAAATTTAATAATTTATCTATCCCCTGATTGGTTATTTTTCGGAAATTTATATTTGTTTCAGTAAAATAAGTTAGAAAAGTTCTTGCAGATAGATTTTTTCCAGTCCATCTACTTTTCATAACAACAGCTCGTTTTAGTGTAGCAAAAAGATTCATAGAGCTGAATTTCATTAAAATTTACAAAAGTTATCGCATATTTTGCTAAGAAATTTTATTCTACTGCAAGTTGCTACCTTCATTAACTTTTTATAACTCTATTCTTTACATAAAGCTTGTTTTTATTCATAACCATTTAAGAAATGACGAAAATTTAATTATTCAGTTTAGAGTCACTTGTATGATTAAAACTATAGGAAGAAATTTTTGTTTTAAAAGATAAGTTAAAGGCATAAAAAATGTGTGTTTGAATTTTTTATTAATCGAATCTGGTTTTATTGCAAAGGTAAATTAAGGAGATATTTTCACTTTTTTGTGTTAACCATATGTTCATTATAATAGCTTTTTCAAATGTATTAATTACATGTTTTGATAGTGATTTTTACCTTTTTTCCCCCTTGCTATAATTAAGAAATGGAAATTTAATTAGTCTCTTAGCTTATTTTATTTCTTTTGATTTTGATTTTGAACTATTATTTTAAAAAATATTCTGTAATACAAAAAATATATATTTGGAATTTTTTTTATCAAGCATACATTTTTTATTCTTTTACCTACAATTTTCAAATAATTATTTAATGGTCTTATAATGATGTCAATATTTATAAGTAAGTAAAGTATAAATATTTCGTAACTTACTTAATTTATTTATAAATACATATTAATTAAATACTGTTATAACATTAATATATTTTTTTTTGGTGTGATTACAAAATATTGTGGTGAAAAAGAAATGTACTTGCAAACTTTTCTTTATAAAATACCAACGGTACAAAATATAAAGATTATTTAAATATAATTAATAATTATAATTATAATAAAATATAAATAATATAAAAATTGGAGTTTAATTAAATTAAAATAAAAAAAATAATGTCAAAAGACGTTTTTTGACTTTGTCTATAGAAATTAAAATTGATAATAAATCTAATGATGTGATGTTTATTAAATTGTAACAAAATTTAATTAAATTTTGACTGATTAAAAATCTATAAGGTTTGAATAAGTCTTTTTAGTGTAAATTTAATTTATTTTAATTTGAGATATATTTCTAAAAAGATGAATTAAATAATTTGATATCTGATTCACACGAATTTCAAAATTGTATAAAAAAAATCATTAGAAAGTCGATTTTCATTTTTTCTTTTTTAAGAAAAGTTTTCCTTAAAATAATTAATTAAGTGGTGTTAAGGTGTTAAAGATGTTAGGTGTTTAAGGTGTTTTTATTTTCCCTATTTTCAAAATTATTTTCCGAACTAAAAAAATAATGTGATTAAATAAAGTGTCTTTAGAATTATAATATTTTCCAATATATTGATAATAGTACAAATTTTCTTTTAATTGCCTGTTATTTGAATTCAACTGTTTATATAAAACAGGGGTGGCCAACCGAAATGATCTTGCGGGCCACTTCGGAAATGCATCCTAACTCCGCGGGCCGCACATAACATTATATATCCCCACATTAGATTTACATCCACTAATAGACATTTTTTGGGAGTGAAAAATGAAAACAGAATGAGTTATTATTATTGTGTTTACTTTTATTTTTACATGAAAATATAGATAATAATAATGATAAGTATATTAAACGAACACTAAAGAAATACATAACACTCAAAATGAAATATAAAAATTTATAAATATAAACGAAATAAAAATAATGAAATCATTAAAAAATAATTATTTACTAGTGCGATATTTGCTTCTCCACTCACCATGAGTTCGTTGAATATAATTTAATTGTTCTGCGAACTCATAACTGTAAACTCATCCATAAAGCAGGCCATATCTGTTCTATATTCGCAAGAATATTATTTTAAAATCAAAGTTCATTTTTTCTCATCATTTCGACAGTTCATTTCTGAACAGATGGATGAACGCATAATGCATTTCTTTTAATACATTGGTTTTTACTCCACTGGCCATTATGAAATAAATATATTTTGTAAAAGTGTGATACATTTCACGGGCCGGGAAAATGTTCAAGGTGGGCAGTTATCAGGTGGGAAGGACATCACTGATATAAAAGATATAAGCAATATTCCAAATGACCTTTTTATTTTTAATTTCAGATCTTTTTGAATAATAGAGCTATTTGCTGAAATGCATTTGGAACGCTATCCTTCCAGTGATGGTGAATCAAGAACATTCGATTCCGCCTCTTCTTCTCCGATTTATTCGAATATGTTCGAAAATTCCGAGCACGATATATCCGACTGGTGCGATATCTCCGGAAGCGATGGTCTGTCCTTGACCAATACATTAGATGGACAAATGTCCTCAATCTCTTACGATGTCAATTCATCTCAAAGCGAAGAATTACCCAGTGACTTGGCAGACATACCTTTTGGCAATCTCTTGTCTCCAGCAATAGATATCGATTTCAACAATCCTCCTTCTTCGCCATTATATTACCATAGCGAAGATAGCGACGATGGAAGCCTGGATTCGATGTTATCCTGTGGAGATAATGTGGATATTCCATGTTCTCAGCAACTGCACGTTTGTCCCTCCAAAATTAACTTGGTGGACAATGTGTGGAAGACTTCTATGATTCAAAACGATGATGAATCTCCATTGAATATGACATGCGTTGCTAAAAATCGAAACGATCTTACAGTAAGCCAGGCGGAAGATTTAGACAAGAGTGTTCAACAATGGTTTGACAATTGCAAGTTATCAGATCTCAAAGGTACTGATGTGTCTGAACTTTTAAATTACGACGACAAACTGAAGGAATGGTATTATCCATCTCTTGATTGTGGCATCATTGACTATTCTTCTGATGCAATTGACTTTGCAAGTTATCGCAATCGAGTTTTCAGTGACTGTGAAGACATTCAGATGAATGTCCATCAAGACTACATTTCTGCATGTGCTGAGGGTTCTGTTGCCATCGATAGGTCAAGAATATTTATTGATAACCAAAATGAATCCTTAAACCTCAATACTGACGGATGCATTAAACGAGAAAAAGACGCGACTGGACTTGATTGCCGATCAGCTTCAAGAATTGGAAAGTCTGCGGAGGATCAAAGACAGTCAGAATGGCCCCAGGGCAGAAACCGCAAAACTTTCGGTTCCGGTTCCTACATCTGCTGCTGGGTGGACTGCAAGACGGTGTTCCAGAGCCAGAGCGGCCTCGTCCGCCACATAGAGAAGTTCCACGTGGACCAGAGGAAGAGGGAGGACTTCAGCTGCCTGTGGGTCGGCTGCCCCAGGAAGCTGAGACCCTTCAACGCCAGGTACAAGCTGCTCATCCACATGAGGGTCCACTCGGGGGAGAAACCCAACAAGTGCATGGTAAGGGATCATTTTCGCTTTTTATTTCTCATTCATTCAGTGCAGCGGTTCTCTCAAAATGGTCTTCTAGGGCAGCGTTTTTCAGATTTTTTTGGTTCCTTTTAATAATCAAGATTTCAATTGATTGTAGCAAAACAGGAAATCTATTAGTGAAATGCACCCTATGTGATAGAAAAAAAAAAAAAAAAAAAAAAAAAAAAAAAAAAAGTGGATTTCATTTTTGAAATTAGCACTGCAAATAACATAAAAATGAACCACTAAAATTAAATCAATTTTCGAAGAGAGATTTTTTTTGCAGGATTGTGTTATTAATAATTTTGCAAAAAAAAAAAAAAAAAAAGGATGTTTTGGGCTTGGTTTTATGAAAATTTTTTCCCCCCAATTTTATTTTCTTATTAATTCGCAATGCTTGCTTTTTTTGTAGGAATTAAGTCTCATCCGTTTTGTGCGGCCTAATGCCTAATTGGCCTTCGGTATCGCAGGCTACAGGTTCGAATCCTGGCGGGGGCATGAATGTTTGTGAGGGGTTCGGAATCCACGTTAAACTGTAGGTTCTGGTCTGTTTAGCCCTCGTGTGCACAAGATGACCGTAGAGCGACAAACCAAACAAAACCTAAAAATAATAACTCATTTCATTTGAAATTATTTTTTTTGTTCAGATATTTAAGAAAAAAGAGCTATAAATTGGCCAATTTCTCACTTGCGCCCCACTACCAACGTTTTTTGGTAGATGACATGGAACCGTGTCATCTACCAAAATCCAGGAATACGGAAATATCCAGTACTTAAAATTAGGTTTGATTTGGTTTGTCGCTCTACGAACATTTTTTTCACACTTTAGGCTAATGAGACCGGGACCTGCAGTTTAACGTGGATTCAGAACCACTAACTTTAAAATTAGGAGATGTTCCGTCTTGAACAGAAGAAATAAATGCCCACATAACACAGAGCACAACTTTGTCGCCTTCTCACATCCCATATCAAGTGAGCCGCAAAGCATGTGAACGGAATCTTCGGTCGGATACAAGATAGGTGTCATCACCAGAAGCACGTTAAGTGATCGCCATCCTGACCATTCTTGAACCCGACGAGCCCGACCTTGAGCGACACGCTATCTGCCCTGTCCTTCCGATTCCCACGCCGCAGCTCAAGGGCGGAAGTGTCGCGGGCGGGGCGCACCCACCGCTTCGGAGGGACGTCTTTCGAGAAGACTGACCGACGGATAGAGTGACAGAAGCGCCGGGTCAAGAGCTGTCGTCGTTTTTCTAAAGCGGGAAGATGTAAATGGAAGGGATGATTCATCCTAATGACTTTCGCTGAGTGCTTCGGGAGATACGCTGCTTCATGCTCGATGAAGTGGTTGGCAGAATTGCAACGTGGTGCCTTAAATGCGTTTAAGTAATAATTGCATATCCGATAAGAATCTATGTGAATGGATCTCTTAGGAAAAATAATGTGATTGAGATAGTTTTTTTCTTGTCAATCCGAGGATATCAAAGTTAGAGATAATTCATTGTCTCTATTTATTTAGAGATTAAAATTATATGAGAGACTAGAAGATTTGCTTTGCTGTCTCTCTACGGTCATTTTGTACACACTTGGGCTAATTAGACTGGGACCTACAGATTAGCGTGGATTCCGAACCACTCACAAGCATCCATCCCACCGCCAACCTGGAGCCTGTAGTACCAAAGGCCAGAAAGCTAGTCAATTGGCCATCAGGCCACGATTAGTAGATTTCAAAGATTATTTGAAAGATCTTAAAGATTATTCATTATCCCTATTTACTTAGAGATTAGTAGATTTTAGAGATTATTAGAAAGAACTTACATATTATTCATTAACTCTATTCAGACATTACGATATTAGCGATTAACAGATCTTAGAGATTATTAGAAAATTCTTAGAGATTGTTAATTGCCTCCATTTATTTAGAGATTTGAATTAGATTAGAGATTATTATAAGGATCGAAATTATTCATTAACCCTGTTTATTCAAACATTACAAGATTAGAGATTAGCAGATTTTAGAGATTATTAGAGAGATCTTAGAGATTGTTAATTGCTTTTATTTATTTAGAGATTAGAATTAGATTACAAATCAGTAGATTTGAAATATTGTTAGAAAAATTATGATTATCCATTGTCCCTATTTATTTAGAGATTTGAATTAGATTAGAGATTAGTAGATTGTAGAGATCATTAGAAAGATCTTACAGATTAGTCATTATATTTATTTATTTAGAGAAATACTTAATAATCTCCAAATTAATACAAAATTAATTTATAATTATTAATCTCCAAATTAATTAGTAGATTTTAGAGGTTTTTTTTTATTTGGTTCTAGAACTAAACCTTGTTGGCCATTTTATTAGATAACTAAAAGGTTCAATGTGCCATCACTTAAATATTTCATTCACAAAGTAAAATAAAAAATAGGGTTGTTTAAATATAAATTTTTAGGATAGAGTTTCTCTTTGAATTGGGGTGCATTTAAAAAAGCTAGAAATAATTGTAGGCGCACTATATACAAATTTCTGACAGTTAAGCATGTTCTACTTTAGAGCATGCTAAACATAGTTTATGCATGTTCTACTTTCATGTCAGGTAGAGCATTATGCAGGTTTGCAGCACAGCAGGTTTACACATCAAAGACTGCTACTTACAGTCTTAGAAGTTGAGGTGGAAATTTTTTAGAGTTGAAAATTCATAGAGACTCCAGATACTTGATAACCAACCACGAAAGTTACTGCTTCTAGTTTTTTGAAAACCTTCTTTAACGCATTATTGCTGTTTGGGGAATTTTTATGTGAAGTTTTATGCTCTTTTGGATGGGAAAACTGACAAGAAGAAGAACTGTATTTATTTTAATATCTGGACGCATATTTCTCTAGAATACCACAGGGTGCACCAGTGCGCCCTGACGCATCTTTTGAGAACTCTTGTTTTACGACAGTGAATAATCTCTAAGATATCTTTTATAATATCTAAAATCTACTAATCTCTAATTTATAAATAAATAGGGACAATGAATAATCTGTAAGATCTAATAATCTATAAAAATTGAGTAATCTCTAATCTAATTCTAATTTCTAAATAATTAGCGGCGGGGGCATGGATGTTTGTGAGAGCATGGATGTTTCGAAATCCACTAGAAACTGTAAGTCCCGGTCTAATTAGCCCAAAGTGTGCACAAAATGATCGTAGAACGACAAAAAAAAAAAAAAAAAAAAAAAAAAAACCGGAAAATGGACAATCTATAACTTTGAAGGTATATAATCATTGTAATGAAAAGTTGTGCACTCATTACAGTGTAAAGATAGATAAATATTGCAATAGGGTTGGATTTCAGAAATAAGGGAGCTGGGTTCCAAATCCAATAAGGGAAGCTGAACCAAAATCTCTTTTATCAATGTCAGAATCGAACATGGTAAATTTGCAGGCCGGAATTTTATTCTGTTGGGTTCGATCAGGAGGATTCGAATCTTTTCCACGTCCTCTCCGAGGGGAAGGGGGTTATTCGTTAAAATTGAGGTGACCAAATGGAGGTGAAGTGTAGCAAGCCCACGGTAAGACTGGATACTTCAAAAGCACTCGATTGAAATTCGAGGTCTTATTAGGTCTCTCCCAAACCATCACTTTGCTCTCCCAAACTAGGAGCTTTTCCGGTTGCTATCACTAGAGTGCACAAGAATGCACTAATACTAATGTAAGTCATGTAGAATACTAATGTAAGTCATGTAGAATACTAATGTTAGGGACATACTCATGTAAGTCATGTAGAATTACATATGTTTTACAACAGAAAGCAAAAGGAAAAAAAAAAAAAAAAAAAAGATAGACATAGAAAACAGAGCTAAACAAAATCTCACATTTTCTCAATGCTGTCCAGAGTGTCCCGAATTGAGAAGGAGGGTTGAAAGGTGCGAATCCCCTAAGTGTCCTCCTTGTGGTTGTTCGTTCAAAACTGTCGTGGTACAATGTGATGGTAGTGTTACATTTGCTATATTCTCACATTCTTGTGGTGAAGGACCTCAGATCAAAGTTATGAAGTTATGATCAAAGAATGTATCACTCTTGAAGGAGAGTATGTTTGTTTTTCTTAGCTACACCGGAGACTTATTGAGTGATGTGTTACCAAAAACAATAACTTTTATAAACTGCTTTTGATGTACGTTAAAGTAACATATCTAACTCTTCATCTACTTGGATACAGATATATTTGAAAAGCACTCCATTAAAATGAGAGGATCCCAAACCACCATGACACTTTCGCAGCTTTTCCGGTTGCTATCAATAGAGAGCACAAGAACTAATGTAAGTCATGTAGAATTACATCAGTTTTTTCCCCTCAGTTTTCCAACAGATAGCAGAAGGAGAAAAAAGAAAAAAACAGATAGAGAC
Organism: Caerostris darwini; assembly: GCA_021605075.1. Taxonomy (NCBI): domain Eukaryota; kingdom Metazoa; phylum Arthropoda; class Arachnida; order Araneae; family Araneidae; genus Caerostris; species Caerostris darwini. The sequence continues at coordinate 396,971 of BPLQ01011645.1, read as the reverse complement.
AGGAAAGCAGAGCTAAGAGCAACATCTCGAAACATGTCAACTCTTGAAAAAGTTGACCTCCGTAACGTAAGCTGACCTCTCCAACCGCCATTGAAAGACACTAACACGACGGAATCTTCTCCGTGTCAAGGTCAGTTGTTCGATGGAACGTTCTACAATGAGTTAGGGAGACCCTTCTCCTTTTTTTGTTCTCCGTCTAACTAATTAGCACTTGCAAAAACGTTTGTCATGTGACCGACTCACTAGAGTGAAGTAATAGGGTGTTTCGTGAAATACTATTTAAAATTAGTCGGAGTCGATCTGGCAGTGAGAATTTTTTTTGGCGCGTTTTTAAATGTGTCCTTCAATTTCTAGTCCAGTTAAAATGCTCAAAAAAGAAATACAAAAATATTTTTAGAAAAATGTTGAATAATATTTTTAGACAGCTGGGGCGCGACGCTAAACAAGGGCACAAAAAATTTCCGATTCTCTAAGTCAATTGGAAGATTAGTATAAGAGTTAAAAACCATTATATTTTGATGAGAAAAACTAGAAAATGGTTAATAGCTCAAGTATTTTTATTTATATTGCATTCTGGGGACTGATGACCGCAGCGGACTAGCACTCTAGCGCACGGTACCACATGGTTCGAGTTCTGGCATGTAGTGGATATTTGTAGTGGCTCGAAATCCACATTAAACCGTAGGTTCCGGTACAGCAGATTCGATGAGCGTTGGGGGGGGTGTAGTGTGACTTCCGTCCGCAACCTATCTTCAAGCTACATATGACCCCTGTTAGTACTTTATGAGTAACAGCGGTGCAGCCCTTGCTTATGGTATAAAGATGAACTGTCTCTGTATTGTCAGTTGCATTAGAAAAAAAAATATTACATCCTTCTTTTTTTTTTTTTTGGAAAAAAATTATAATTAAACATTTAATTATTTTTGCAAGAGAAACTTAAACAATTATTTTATAGTAATTGTTAATTTCAAAATAGCATCAGTCATATTGAAAATAACAGCACTAAATCTTTTGAAGCTTAATATTCTGTGCTTTTCGTATAACACTGTTCAAAAACTACTATCCATTTATTAATAAAAATTCTGCTGGATATTTGGACAGAGTCTATCAACACTAGAACGGCGGATTTGATAGTATACAGGGTGTACCATGCGTATACATTGCAATCACCCTTTGTCATCTTCCCTTTCGAACAAACATCTTTAGGGATGACTAGCGCTCTGGCTTTTGGTACCACAGGCTACAAGTTCGAATCGTGGCATGGAGGCGTGTGAGTGGTTCGGAAACCGCGTTAAACTGTAGGTCCCGGTCTGTTTAACTTAAAGTGGGCACAAGATGAGCATAGAGCCATAACTCAAACCAAATATTCTCATCCAGTCCAACACACCTTTATCGCTCGTCCATCCCTCGTCCACACGGATGCTTTCGGTTCAGCTTCGTTTGCCGCGTTTCGAACTCAGCTTCCCTAGTTCCGGATCCTACCAGGCCTATATAACTCTCATTAATAAAGTTATCTAAAAATATCATTGGGATCTGATGGTTGAGTGATTAGCGCTCGGTGCCTCTGGTTTGATGTTTGTAGTGGTTTGGATTCCGCTTTAAACCCTAGGTCCCGGCCAACTCTACTCCATAAAAAGATAACATCTCCTGTTTAGAAATCTGCAAGTACGCAGACGGCTTTGGCCCACCATGGGGCTGTTGCGCCGCTGATGATAACGAACTCTTTATTATTAAATTTTACTGCGTGTATTTCAGACGAAATGACAATTTTAATCCTAAGAATTAAGATTGCAGAAGTTATTTATTCCTCCCATAACCGATCTCAGACTTGATATCCATTTAAAGCTGAGGCAGTTCCCAACACAATTTTCGGTCTTTATAAATTTGTAACGGATAGATATTTATGAATGAATGAAGATTCTTTTTCATGAATGAACGAATCATAAAAAACAGATTTCAGAAGAAAAAAACCCACCCTGCCTAAGATAGGAGTCTTCGCCAGAGCAAGTGACAGGAAGAAGCCTATCCAGTTACGGTTTTAGTTACCCCCTACTTTTTTTCTTTTTTTTCCCAACAAGTGGAGTCGGTTGGAAGTGTAAGACAAAAGCGAGAGCAGAGGGTGAAGGGAAGACCTACCTCCCCCTGTTTTCTTTCTTAATGAAGCCCGAAATGCAGTTATTAACCCGGGTGTCAACGCGGCAAAAATGGACTCTGCCACCGACTCGCTTTGGGATAATTTATTTCGATCTCTAAAAAACTCCTAAAGGAAAAGACTTTTTCTTTTTTTGTGTTTGTGTGCTTTTAATAGGGTTCAAAACGCTTTTAGTTACGCTCCTTTCAGAAAAAAAAAAAAAAAATGAGATGGATATAGAGTTGAAATACTAGAGCTTTTGAATCATATATTTAAAATTAAATTTTGTCAACAATTTCAGTTTGTTCTTTTATACAGTTTTCGTTTTTAAGCTATCCTTCGAATTAATTTCTTCTGGGTTTATTAATTTTATTCGGGTTTTGTGTATTTCGTGCATAAATCTTTTCACACTCTGTCATTATATATTTTGTACAAATTATCTAACTGAAAGTACCTGCACTTATGCTCCAAATAAGTATAATAAATCTGTCGGCCGTAATATCCTTCCATTGAACTGGAAGAGGAGTAACAGTTATTAAATTTCAGATAAGTCCTTCAATGTGGATTTTCATTCAAAATTACAGTGGTAAAGTAGCATTGCAGTGCAGCGTACCCCCTGATTGACGTTGGCTTCGCTACTTATATTCTGTTCTAGGGTTCAATGATTTAATTCCAAAGCACCAATATTTAAATCAGTGTATCGCGCACACAAATATTCTTTAAATGCAAATGTAGGGAAAACCACTTTCCCTACAATATATCCTCAGAGTCAGGAATCAAAGACATGACTACTCCGTCAGGAACTAAATAGGAATATGGCGACAAGATAAGAAGTACTGTCTGTAGAAAAGAGACAATTATTATGTGAGAGAAGAATTGAACGTCGGTGCGGAGATTGGTTGTGTTTATTCAGTTAGGGGCTTGAATGGCCGAGTGTCTGGTGTTCGGTGCCCCATGTTGCAGGTTCGAGCCGTACCATGGATGTTTGTAGTGGTTCGGAATCCACTTTAAGTGGTAGGTTTCGGTCTAATAGGATCGTAGAGCCTTGTCTCGAGGTTGAGTCAGTCTTCAGCCCACGTGGTTCCTCGTTCAAGTGAAGCTGCATATCACCCTTAGCCATGTACCAGTCACCTGCGACGGGGTCTCTTATACTTGGTGTAAGCTTTCCTGCACCAGGGGGATTAGTAACTACATCAACGTAAAAATATGCGTTAATTTCGTGAAAAAAAACTTAAAAATTTATTTTTTTAAAAAAATATATATTATTTTCGAAGCCTAAAGGTCTTATCTTTGAAATATAACAACTTTTTTTAAAAAAATCTTTCGAAAATAGTTTTCAGAGTCATTAGAAGTCGAGATACACCTGCTTCATCGCGAGCTGTTAGGATATTTTTTTTTAATTACATCGAGGACTGGATCGTATTGACCATGTCATTGTGAGCAGCCTAAAGTGGGCTGCACCGACGAACGCTGTTACTCATTTATCATTTATTTAATAGCTAAATATAACTTCCTTGTTAATTTTAACCATATAATTCTAGATAACCGGCCCATTAGAGCGTCGTGCTAATAAACGAAGGTCGCGTGTTCGACCCACTCATCGGCCAATGCTTCTTTTATTTTGGTGCCTGATGATCTAGCGTTGGATGCGATAGGATTCGGGTTCGAGTTCCAGTGCCATGGATGTTTGTAGAATCCGCTTTAAACTGTAGGTCTCACTCTAGTAGGGTTGTAGAGTATTGGGCGTAGGGTTGAAAATCCGACCCCGTAAAAAAATATCTACTGTCTAGAAAGTTGCCAGTAGGCAGAAGGCCTTGGCCCACAATGGGGCTATTGCGCCGATGATGATGATAATTCTTGATATTATATTTTAACATAATATTTAGAATTATCTACAGTACTTATACAAAAAATGTATTCAGTATATGAAGCATATTAAAAAAAATCATATATCATTATTGTTTGTTAATTTAAAAAGAAAAAATTATAATTCATTTTTGCATTGTTTGTTTAGAGTGTTTTTTCTTGTATTTTGAAATAATCAATAAGTAACTGATCATTGTTTTCAGTTTTAGGTTGCTTAGAATTCATTTTAAATTAAAAGATTTTCGGTTTAACAAAATATTATCGCTAATTTAGCAACTTTTTAAAACGAAAACTAACTTAATACATAACGAACATCTAGAAATATAAAACGGTTAAAAACATTCATTAGAATTTGATTAAAATATATCATATGCATATCACTGAGAAAATTTTCTTTTTGTTTAGAACTATTTCTTTCATACTGTTTTAAATTTTAAAAATAATTTCAATAAATGACAAATTTAATGAGGGAGATAAAATGAACTGCCATTCATATTCTAATAAAAATAGCACGGAAAAAAAACACCATAATAAAAATATCACGATAATTTTTTTATTTGAGCCTTCATAAAAATTTTCACACTTTTTTTTATGTAGTCATAAGAACTTATAATTCACCAAATCATACTGAAACACGTTCTTATTCAATAGTTCTAAATATTTTTTTGTAATTTTTTGTGTTAATTATAGAACTTTAAAAAAATCATTATCATAAATTTATCATTCAGTGTCTTAACAATAATTATGATCGCAACACGATTAATAATTGAACAAAAATACAAATATAAAATGATTTTCATATTGGAGAAAATTCTTCAATTTCATTTTCAATTTTTAAATAAAGTTACATTGACGAGTTTGTGCAATAACTTTCAATCTCTTTGCTGATTATCTTTGGGCAGCAGATGGCCTGGTAGAGAATATTTCTGCGCATGATTAAGAATTTTAATTAACTGACAAATTACACAATAATAAAATACTGATAAATTCATTACATATTTGATTGAAAATTATTTTAAACTAAAACATTGAAAATGGCGCTCAAGATTAATGTATATTGAATGAGATAAAAGCAATTCATTGAGAAGTTAATTCATTTTAAATGAACTAAAAATAAATCCGCTAATAAATGAATGAATCTTGAATGAACAAAAAGAAATTTATTCATAAATGAATGAATCTTGAATGAACTAAAAGAAATTTATTCTTAAATGATTGAATCTTGAATGAATTAAAAAAACTTTATTAATAAATTAATGAATTTTGAATGAACTAAAAAAAATTTCTAAATTAATAATGAATCTTGAATGAATAAAAGGAATTTGTAAATAAATTAATGAATCTTGAGTGGAAAAAAAATTTACTCATAAATGAATGAATCGTTTTCAATGTTTCATATATATATAGATGTTTAAAATTTATTTTTAATTTTAGAAAACAACACTAGTAAAACACGAATATTCACTCCAAAGTAAATATTATCTTCCAACTCAACTCAAACGGATACGAAATAAATTGTTTTTTGGTATCAGACACAAGGAAATTCCAGCAACGACAAATAAGGTCGGGAGAGAATTCTATTTAAATTGGCCGGGAAATTCGAGTCACATAAAAGGATAGAAAAACCCCGAAAGGGAGAGAGATTTAGACTTTATTAAGTTTGCGAAAGACGGAGATCGGAAACAAAACGCTTCACTCGCCCCCGGCTACGAACAAATGACTTGAATGCCAAAAAAAAAAAAAAAAAAAAAAAAAAGAAATCTTTAAACTAAAACATCTAATGACAGAGCTACATTTAATAAGATGACTGTAAAGAATACATGGGGCACAGTTATTACAGTTATCACTTCCATAAGACAATAAAAAAGTCCTGTTTTCAGAACGAGAACGAATAACTGGATTAAAATAAGTTTAGCAGGCGAAACAACAGTACAGGTGCATTTAGTTTCAGGGTGTGCGTTGTTTCCCGTTTAATAGCATCATAATTGTAGTTTTTTGGTCTTATTTAAAATATCTATAAATCCATTTAAAAGATGGTAAGTTGTTACTGCCTTAAAGACGTATGTTGATACATTTTTTTTTTGAATGATATTGTTTGAAAAAATTATTTTTAGAATGCCGAATAATTTTCATTTTTATTAGTGTTATTTTCTTAGTACATATTCATAATTTTCGTTACATATTTCTAATGAATCTTTTTTTTTCAAATAAAAATAATGTAATTTACGGGAAATGATAAAGTGAAAACATTTCAGAATAAATGCATGGATTTTAACTCTTACAGAAATACACATTTCGGTTAAATTTAAATTCTTAAAAAAAAGTCTTCAAAAATGTTAGCAATGTGTGGGATTGACTGGTGTATGTTTTTATTACATTAAGAATAATAAATTCATAATATATATATATATATATATATATATATATATATATATATATATATATATATATATATATATATATATATATATATTAACATAAATGTAAAGAAATTTGTTTGTAAATAAATTATTGAATCTTGAACTAAAAGATATTTATTAATAGACTAATAAATATTGAATGAATTAAAAAGAACTTTATTCATAAATGAATGAACAAAAAGAAATTAAATGATAAATTAAGGAATCTTGAATGAATTAAAAAGAACATGAATAAATGAATTAATCTTGAAGGAATTAAAATAAACTTTATTAATAAAACTTGAGAGGAAAAGGAATTAATTAATAGATGAATATATTTAGGAGAGATGGGATGTATGGACCTCGTGTTCCGCCTACGTATGTCACAGCATTGCCTTCCAGGACCACATTTGTCCTAACTGCGCCAAATTTGCGTGATGCATGGGTGGAAATTTAAAAAATGAGGAAACCTCCTACCAGGCAGTCTAAATGTTAGTACGAGAAGCTTATAAAGCTTGTCACAGCCTCGAGTCTCTTCGTTTCTGAAAGCAGTGTCTGCAACGGATGCCACCAACTGATTCGAAATCAGAGCCCCCATGTATGCCTTTGTTGATCCAAGAGTTTTAAAATTGCTTTGAGATGTTGGTTGAACTATATTTTCAATTGGTTACATGCAATCTTTTTTAAGCGTAAAAACAGGTGACATAGAAATATATGCCCTCTTCACTAAATATTAAATCTTTCACCAGTAACGCCAACCTCTAAGGACATCTAGCGAATCTATTTTAAGCAATAACTGCCTAGGACGTCGCTGTGTTGTCGCCTTTATGAGATAGACTCCCTAGAGTGCCCTAGGACGTGAGAATAGATGTCGGGCTTCGCAATTTCTCACGCTACAAGGAGCGGTCTCTCACTTGGAATAGATTTTAATGCATTGTAGGGCGACATTTCTCTTGGACCGCTCTTCAATTTTAATGAGATGCACACCGAGGTAAAATTTACAAAACTGTTTATTTCATTTACCTAAATTACCTTAATTATTATTATTATGATTCTATACCTCTACCGGTATATTGCTTATTATTATTATGGTTCTGTACATTTTATATTTTTTACCTGGCTTTATGATTCTATCCCTTTTGATGGGGTAAAATAGAGTTTTATACGAAGACCATTGCATTTAAAAAATGATCAAACAAACTATTTTAATTTTAAAATTAGAAACATTGTTTTAATGCAATGTTGGAAAAAATTTTACGTTGCAATTTATTATAACATTCTGGTACTTTATCAACTATTAAATAAGAAACCAAATAACCAATGTAGAATAAGTAACCAAATAAGTAATTGTTTTAATTTTTATATGTAATCACTTGGTAGAAATATATGTTCAAAATATTATTACACTCTACTGAAAATGTAATAATATTTTTTTTTTGAGGTTGATTCTGTTTTTATAAAAATTCAGTTACATTTACTCAAGTTTTATATATCAGTATATTGATTGTTATTATTGTTCAAGTATATTGATTACATTGCGATTTTTTTCGACAACAATCCATTATTTAAATAAATTTAATTATTTTTTTTCTTCAAGAACAATCTATTATTAAAATAAATTGCATGCTCATAGCATGTCCTCAGAAGATATATACTTTTTGTCTGAAGATCTTTCACAACAAGTCTTCTTTGTCTGTGCACGCCTTTTAGTTGATGCACAAGGCCGAACATGCCTTCTGCATTGTTTTTTTCGCCTCGCAGAACATGCCCGGGCACAAGCCTCCTCAACCCCTTCTGGTTGTCCCTATTGATGGATTTGGGACAGCTGGACTTGAGTTCGTTGCACCGTATGGCAACTGCACCGGATGCTGCCACTATCAGGTTAGACACCAGACGCTCATAAAACACGTGGTTATTATTGTTTTTTTCCATTCCTCTGGGGGTGGACGCGCAGGTTCTGTTACCATCGTGACTAACGCCGAGCACGCGTTGAGACGAGGGTAGAGCACATCCATATATTCCACCCCCTCCCCTCAGAAGATTTTATACCATGGACGAGAAAAAAATGAACTGTGCTGTGTCGTGGTGTCCTCTTTCCTGAAGATAAGGTTTTGTTCCTGACGTTAATGGGTATAATATTCTTTTTTTTAAAGACGTCCCTTACTCACTTGTTGTTGTCGAGTTGAGGTTTTGAGTGTGGTGGTAATTTCTTTCAGTGATAATTTTTGCGGTAGTGTAACGCGATAGATTTATTTTAAATCAAATACTCATGTCTCCTAATTTAATTCCACGTATGGATTTTCGTAAAACCATTTAGAGGTGCGTTTCCTTTTTTTTCATGTCTGATCGTTATTTTAGTTAAGAGTTGACTCGAAACAAGTCTGAATAAAAAAAACCCATGTATGTTGGAGACTCATCAACTGTCCTTGAGCATTATATGCAGTGGTATAACTGTATAACATCCTTAATGAGTTCCATATATTTGAGTATTATATGCAGTGCTCTGTATATTCTTAATAAGTTCCATATTCTTGAATATTATATGCAGTGCTCTGTATATTCTTAAGTTCCATATTCTTGAATATTATATGCAGTGCTATCTCTGTAAACGTCCTTAATGAGTTCCATTGAGTATTATATGTAGTGGTACATCTGTAAACTCTTTAATGAGTTCCATATACCTGAGTATTATATGTAGTCCTATATCTGTATACGTCCTTAAATCCTTAAAAGGTTCCATATCCTTATTTTCCTTATCCTTTCCACCATATCCTTGTATTATATGCAGTTGCACTGTATATGTCCTTAATGAATTCTTTATCCTTGAGTATTACATGCAGTGCTATCTCTATATACGTATTTATAGGTTACATATTCTTGAGTATTCGTATAGAGACAGTACTGTATTTATCTCTATATACGTAATTAATAGGTTCCATGTCCTTGAATATTATATGCGGTGGTATATCTGTATGCATCCTTAATGAGTATTTGTCATATTCCAGATAAAGATTAAGATGTATAATATCGTTCACATCCAAACGAATCACATCCAGTCACGAAATCGTTCACATCCAAACAGAACGTAATTCAAGATAAATTTATTCCAAAGCCGACGTATACTGTGGTACCACGGTATAGCAAACAAAATTGTACGCATCCAAACAGGACGTAAATCAAGATTAATTTATTCCAAAATAAACTGTGGTATATGTAGCGTATCTAGTGGTACCATGGTATATTACTACAATAAGTAGTTATTTCTACAATCAAAACAAAACTTTTACGAAAGTCTAAAAGTTAAACAAATTCTTCCAGGAGAAAAAAAAATAATTTCATCTCATTAATTTTAATATTTCAGAACTCAAATACTTAAAAAAAAATTGTTTACATTTCAAAACTTTGATCTCTTGCTTTCGAATCATAGCTACCAAGAAAGAAAAATTTGGCGGAAAAAAGTTCACATTTTCATGACAATCTGTTCGAAACTATTACGAGATGAAATGTTTGGGAAAGTAAGATATTGAAAACTAAAAATAGTTCTCTGCAGTTGAAGCGGAAAAACTTACAGTCAAGCGTTCTGCAGGAATTTCATATTGCTGTGGGGATTTATTTTCAGCGGAGGGGAAAAATTTTTTTTAGCAAATATTGAATAAAAAAAACATTGTTGTTTTTAGATGCACCGATTTCCGCAAATAAAAGGAAAAAAAAATGAGAAAATTTGAAATTATGGAATTTTTGTTCTTTGGAATTTAGCAAAAAAATTAATCAAATTTTTTCAAATCAGAGAATCAATTGAGAAATGATAAGTTTATTTTTTGCATGGGAAAATACACAAAATGAAGCATACTGTAACATTTTTTTCTCATGAGAAGAATTTTGGCATTTCATTCTCATAAGAGAGAAATATGCTAATATTTGACAAATATATAATGAATCCATCACTCAAATTTGACAGCAGATGAGCTTTATTGGGGGTAGATATATTACTTGCAATGAGTGTTTTGTTCTAACGAGAACAACCTGTCATTTAAATCAGATAGTGCAATATATGGAATATATTCGGACGTCCAGGCCCCTATTTCAAAAAAATATTTCCTCCTTTTTTTAAATATTATTGTAAATCATTTTAATTGTGCTGTTCTAAAAAATAACATTCTTAATTTTCTAAAACGATAAAATATGAACTTTTCCAATGAAAATGTTTGCTATTTGGATATATACAGATCTTTTAATTAGATGATGGTGCAAGTAATTACCATCCAAGAACCAGCATCTTAATGTGAATCCAAACCTAACATAAACAAAGGAACACAATGGTACAACTTGTGATTGTGATCGAAAAGCGGATGAAACGGTGCTTTGTTTGTGCAAAGTGTCTCGCTCATGGAGCTGTGCAATAAATCTGGCCACCCTTTCCGAGCAAGGATCATCTGCGGTCGCAGTGAAGGCTCTTCCGTGTTGTTTTTGCAGATGCGGGGTGGTTGAGGTTTTGTTTATTTTCGAGCCCAGACCTTTCCTGTTTATGTGTTCTCCAGCAAAGAATCATTCTGTAACCGTATCCGTCTGGGAACTCCTCGCTATCAGACACCGGTTGGAAATTTAAAATTTCAATTTAACCGCACTTAAAACTGGGTTCGCAGCTGCGCGGGCTGTTTTTTGATAACAAATTAAAGCGTCCAAGACAAAAGTAATATTTTTTTTTTAAAAAGGAAGTAGAGATTTTTATTTCCTGTATGCCATACTTATTCGCTTCGTTGAGTTAATTTTTCATGCTTATTTGGTTTTCTATCCTTGCAAAATTGTAACTGGTGTAGATTTACCAAGCTAAAAAACATTAAGGATGTTATTAAGTTAATTTGTTTCATCTTCATTGATAATTTTCATCTTCAAGTTAGGATTTGAAATGCATAACCAAAAAAAAAATAAAAAAAAAAAAAAAAAAAATAAATTAGCGAGATTATTAAACGCATTAATTCCTATTTTTTTTTAAATTTTTAAATGACCAAGAATTAAATTTTCAATTTTTTAATTCAGAATTTTTTTTTGTTTTACTTTAAACTTTTTTAAATTTAATTATTTAAAAGCTAAAAGGGGGCTGATGGCCGTGTGACTAGCGCTCTGTCTGTAGGTACCACAGGTTTCGGGTTCGAGACCCGGCGGTGCCATGGATTTTGTAGTGGTTCGAAATCCACTTTAAATCGTATGTTCCGGTCTAATATTGCTGTTGGGCGCAGTACTAACAATCCTACTCCGTAAAAAGGACTCCCACGATGACCCACTATGAGGGTGCTAGGCCACTGATGATGATAAAAGATTAAAAACTTTGTGCCTAATGAAATAGGGAAACTTTGCTTTATCAATTACTTAAGACATTATTTTACATTTTTGACATCCTTTAAAAATTTATAATGTTTTTAAAATCCAAATATGTTTTTAAATTCATAAATTGGTTAATTTTTATCTAAATTAACCGAACATTTTTAAACCACTAAACAGAAATTTTAAATCATGTTTATTCATTTTAGATATTCGACTGTTAATCATTTAAAAGTTTTTATTTAATTATTTTAATTATTCGGCCGTTATAGCTATTACTAGAGGATTATTTTAATTTAGAATTTATATTAAATTAAAAAAAAATTGAATTTTTAATTGATTAATTAATTTTAAAATAAAAATTTTTCTTACGAACTATATTTTATGAAATAAAGATTTTATTTAATCTTTTCTGAAACAAATACATTTGGTTATTGCTTACATAAATGAATATATTTTCTTCCAGTTCCTGGGATGCGACAAAGCCTTTTCCCGCCTGGAAAACCTGAAGATACACTTCCGGTCTCATACGGGCGAGAGACCCTACCACTGCCAGTACATCGGGTGCCCGAAGGCCTTCAGCAATTCATCGGACAGGGCGAAGCATCAAAGAACACATCAGGATTCTGTGAGTTGTCATTTCGGTGCTTTTCTTCAATTCCTTCTATTAGCTCACACTCTCCCTATATATATATCTTGTTCAAATTTTCAATCGTTCATAAAATACTTTCTATTCATCCACTCAAGTTTAAAAAAATGTATTTGATTTTGTAGTGGATGACACTTAATGCTAATACAGTTTTTTCAAGTATTAATTCATTTATTAAATTTAATTCATTAATTTTAGATTTTTTTTCGATTTAAGTTACATGAATCTAAAAATAGATGGAGCCTGATAAACTTAAAAAAAAAATGAATGAAAATGATTTATAAAGGACTTTCTGCTATAGAGTGAAAAAAAAAGTAGGACTGACTTTATTTTACTTGTTTATCGTTTCAAAATGCTGTTGAAGTACTAAGCTGTGACAAGGGTCATTGTCACAAGTGGGCAAATGTCCTCTGCGAATGCCTTCATCCATAGAGTAGTAATACAATGAAGTTTTTTACAATTTCCAGCTTGGGGCAAACATATTCCTCACGTGACTTTCACTCTGTAGTTTAACATACACTATTACAGCTTGGCAATTTTTGGCAACTATCTTTAATTGCGATTGATTACAACACTATACTGATGGCGCGAAGGAAGAAAAAAATGTCGGCTATTATACAACGATTTTTAAAAAAAAGAGCTCATTTTTTTTAAGCTGAAAATAATTATAAATTTAATTTTCCTAAATATTTGACATTTATAATCTACTAGCAGAACCCGGCCTATGTTGTCCTGCCAAAAAAAAAATACATTGAAGAAGATTGCTTATCGCGAATCTATTCTCCATGTTTCAATATATGTGTGTACTCATTTTCATAGATATCGTTTGAACATTATTCTAGGTGGAATGCTGCAGCACCCTCTGGTGGAAAGTCACACAAAGTGGATAGCGCGAACCTATTTTCCATACTCGAATGCGTGTTATTACCCATTTTCAAAGCGATCGGTTGAACGGTATACAAGCGGATAGATTGCAGGACCATCACACACAAAAAATTTCATCAAAATCGGTCAAGTCGTTTAGGAGAAGTTCAGTGCCAAACACACGTACAGATGTACCCAATTGCAACGCCACTACTGGGTTTAATTATGATTCTAAACCATACAAGGACCCACTCAAACACACACAAAAAGTGTGATCAAAATTGACTCAGCTCTTTAGGAATAGTTCAGTGACAAGCACATGTACAGAACAATTATATATAAAAGATTAACATATTGAGGGCCGTATGCAGTGAAAAGTATATAGTGAATTAACGCGTATTATTTGCACATAAGTGTATTTTGTAATATTTTTTAAGTGATTAATATAATTCGTAATGGTTGGCATCTCTGTAAATGACGTGAATTTTTCTCGTCCGTCACCAACAATTGAAAAATAAAAGACGGGAATTCACGTCATTATCTAAAAAAGTCTCCAAAGTGTTAATGATCTTTCTTGTGTAATATTTTCTCTCCAAAATGTTTAAGAAAATAAAATATTTATTTATGTGAACTTACAAAATGATAAGGCTTCCTTGCCTCTGGAAATTTTGGATAATCTGGTGTTGAGAACGAGCCGGAAAGCAATCCAGGTCCTCATGGAGGAATGGACACTCTTACTTCTGCAATGTTTGGGCGTCTTGATTGCCAATTGGCTAGCGCTCTGGCCTTTGGTACCACAGGTTTCAGGTTCGAAACCCTCAATGTGGCATGGATGTTTGTGAGCAGTTCGGAATCCACTTTAAATTGTAAGTCCCAATCTAATTAGCCTAAAACGCGTACAAAATGACCATAGAGCGTCAAACCAAACCAGATCAATAAGGCACCAATACTTTTTAAATAATCTGGTATTGAGAATCCGCTGCAGAGCGATCCAGATCCGTATGGAGGAAGGACACTCTTACTTCAACAATTGTTGAATAATCTGTTGTAACGGAGAGACCGTTGCAGTGTTAGTTATTCTCTCTCTTGGGTACATTTGTACCCATCTTGTGTAAAGTTGTTTTTTGCTTCATTCCAAACTCTGCATTTTGTTCATTTTTGTGTTGGTATGCTTATTTTTCCATTCTTTGAGTGCAAAAGAGTGTCTTTGCATTCTGAATTTCATATCTCCCAGGTATTACTCTTGATGGCCAATTGGCTAGCGCTCTGGCCTTTGGTACCATAGGCTCCAAGTTAGAATCTTGGCGGTGGTATGGATGTTTGTGAATGGTTCGGAATGGAATCCGCTTTAAACTGTAGGTCCTGATCAGTGTAGCCCTCGTGTGCACAAGGTGACCGTAGAGCGACAAAGCGTGTTCTTTTGCAGAAAATAAAAATAAATAATACAGCATAAAAATAAATAATAATGCTCAAGATTTGCTTACCAGTGTAAAGATCAGTCAATAGGATGGCACCTAAAATTTGCAATATATAGAGTTAATAGTTTCTATGAACAATCGAACTAGAGTTGCAATTTCCGTTTATATGAACTATCAATGTAAGAATCGTAATTGTTTCAGAAACTTGAGAGTAAACTTGCCCTTGCTATTTCGAACGATTAATGGATATTCGGTTCTTAACTAGATTCTGAATTACTCAAAAGATTCTAATCGTTTCTGGACCTGTTTTAAAGCAGTTTGTTTTGGATGTTAGGTTACGTAACCATGCATCTTTCATTCCATGGAGACTTAGCGAAGAACTTTCTAATTACGCTACTTAAACAAAGAAAAGATTTCACTTCTCTCTGAATGTTTGAGGGGGAAATGGAACTTCCTTTCAAAAGATTTCACTGTTGCTTCAGGTTTATGTTTCTGTGTTCTATTAATTGCATAATATTTGGATTATTTCTTTATTAGATGCCATCTAATCAATCTTAACTAGCAAAAGATAAACGGAATATTTAAATTTAGATGTACAAAAGTTTCGTTTAAAGACTTTTGAAAGTACTTTTAATGTGAGATAATAACATTTTTTTTTTCAATTTATAATTTTGTTTTAAAAAAAGTGAAAAATGTGCAATAAGTTTTTTTCATATTACTTTTTATTTTAGGTAAATGAAGGTCAAAGACAAATGGATAAAATTTTTTGAAGTGTTTTGTACAAAATAAATTTTCCATCATTTGAGATCTATTTCTAACGGGCCTGATGGTTGAATGGCTAGCGCTCGGTACCACATGTTTTGAGTTCTAGCCCTGGTAGTGCCAAGGATCTTTGTAGTGTTTCGGAATCCACTTTAAACAGTAGGTCCCTGTCTAATAGAAGAGTACAGCTTTGCGGGGGTAACGTGACTCGCGTACGTATCCTATTTTCAAGTCAGTCAGTATCTATCGGTCAGTTAGAAGTACGATTTTCATCAGTTTAGAAACCTAAAACTCTAACTAACAGATCGCTGCAGGCCTTAAGAGGATCAAAAATAGGATCTGGATGGTTAATCTGATTCTACATAACTGATTCTATATCTTGTGAAAAAAAAAGGAATTTGTACATTTCAGTGCAATATGAATGCTGTTCTATATTCAAGAAGTAATGACTTGAATTTTCTTTGTCTTTAGAAACCTTACTATTGCCAAGAACCCGGCTGTAACAAACGCTACACCGACCCCAGCTCTCTGAGGAAGCACGTGAAGAACCACGTCCTCAAAATGGAACAGCTTAACAAAAGGGTAAAGAGGTTTTCAATTATTGAGATCTTATTAAAATAGACCACATTTTGTGGCAAAGCAATAACTCTTTTTACATTTAACATATAGAATGCGTAAACACATTATAAGAAACACATGTAATACACATTAAAATATGTAATACATATGCAATAAATGAAATCACACACATATATGTAATATGTGTAAAATGTGTGATACATATGTAATATATAATACAGTAAAATGAATTATTTTTTTCTGGACATTAATTTGTAAAATTGTTTTACTTTTGAAAGTTTTATTTAAGGAGCGAAATTATTTATTTTAAATTATAAATGCAACCACAAGTGACATTATCTTAAACGAAGTATGTATGAGAAAATGCATTGAGTATTGAGTAAAAAACATATACATATATATATACAAGTTATATATAACATATATCTTAAGTATTGAGAAAATTATATACAGAAATGTGTTTTCAAAAATACCATTAAAATTATGAACAAAAAACTCGCTTGTTTTCGCTAATCATTTTTTACTTTGTCTATTAGAATATTGTGCATTTTGCCATAACATGGAAATTATATAAAAAGACAATTCAATCTCATTTTTAAAAGATCTGCCACTAACACTTTAATTGTATCAGTAAATATTATTTTTACAGCAACATAAAGGAAATCAGTACAGACTAATTTATGAGTCTGCGAAAAAGTTATGTTTTAAGTCATGTTTCATGTATAATGAAATTATGTATAATATATGTATAACATGTATAATGAAAATTCGTGTATAATGAAAATTCATTTTGTAGGGTCGAACATCAAAGGTCGTCAGTTCTCTGAATTCATATTTTGCAAATACAGTAGAAAAAGAAGATTTCTGTCACAAACATTATTCAGACAATTCTTTAACAGGTAATTCTTTTAAAATTGTCTTTAGTATATTAATAATAAGTTGTGCTTTATTCATACTTTAGTGTTCCAAACATTTACATACATAACATTCTAATTTAATATTTTTTTCTACCTCATGCGTATGCCACATTAGTGAATATTTGATTTTGCATTGCAAAAAATATAGATCCATCTAAATCAGGGATAGTCAACCATTTTATACTTAACGCCCGCTTTTATATCTCTGCCAGTGGTAAAAATTTTTAACCGCCCATAGGTTCCACAGTTATGGTGATTTATATAGTAGGGAAGTAGCTTTACTTCAGAAAACTTATAAAGCAGTGTTATAGTAAGTCAAAGCATGTAATAATACTTTTTTACCAAATATTTTATGACGGACTTTCCTTAAGTTTGGCAGAATAAATATTTATAAAACAACTTACTGTAATTAAATCTATTTTTTATTTATATTTTGAATGCCTGCAAGCATGAAGTCTGATGAAGCTACATCTTATTAATTAAATTATTAATGAGATCTCTGATGTTGATGGGATTCTAAATACTGGTTATCTGGTCAATTTTTGAAAGGAAAAAACAAAGGTATTCTCTTCTGAAAATATTCAAGCAGTTTTATTGGTCATAATATCATTAACAGCACTACAAATTGATTCCACAAGATATGAAGTAGGGAAAGGTATCCATAAACTGAATATCCTTTTCCACATGATATGACAAGCAGTTTTAAACACAGTTTGAAAATTAGAGTTGTTCAACATTTAAAATTTCATCATTAAAAAAAATCAATTAAATTAAAAATAAGCAACCAACAAAATCCCTACCGCCCACCATGAAAGCTGGAACACCCACTAGTGGGCTGTATGAACCAGGTTGACTACCACTGATCTAAATAAATGAGTTGTAAACTGAATGGTAAATATTTTCTCTGTTAAAATGCTTATGTATAAATGGGAATGAGTTAACCTTTGAATTTCTGTAGCTTGAAAACGAAAGAATCCCTTGTGAATTATTCATAACATTGGTTTGATAATTCGATAAAATGTCATTTTATGCAAACTCTTTTCGAATAAATAATATTCATACTTTTTTTGCGACTTGTCTAAGTATTTTAGAGTTTTATTTCTGCATGGTAATAAATAAAGTTGTTTGATGGCCGGAAATTGAATTTCAAACTACAAATAATACCATTTTCATTCTATTCTAGAGAAGAACACATTAGAATAAATGTTTGATTGAATATTCTATAGTTCGAATGCTTTGATCCATGACTACGTTTATGTACTACATTACATGTCAAAATTTTGATTTAAATGCACATGATAATTCAGCGTAGTCTGCAATTCTTAATGGAACTTTTTACTCATTCATGAACGGAATTCGAAATCCATTTACTGTTGTACTAAAGCGACCATTTTGTATTTTTTTTAACTGTTTATCTTGTTCAGTATTGTGTGGTCTTATATTCATGCATGTTAAACAGCCTGGTAGTCGGAAGAAATGCTGATGAAATCCTAAAATTGAAAATGTAAATAATTAGGAATTCAAATATTCTGTATTTTGTGGAAATTACTGAGAAGTTATTGTGGGAAGTACTGAATTTCAATAAACTTTTAATTCCCTCTAGATAACGAGCCCTCTGGAAGTTTCTCTTCAGACAACGAAGAAGCATACATTCTTTCCTGGAGCAACCAGACGTACGTGAACGATGGAGAATGGTAAAATAACCCTGTTTCTTATTTTTATATTGTAAAATTAAAACCATCATAGTTCATAAACAGAAAAACTAAATTTTTGTAATATAAAACCTTTATTAGGCCTATTTTGGTCTATGGCTCTAAAACTTGGAATTCGGCAAGATCTGGTGAGGCCCATTTGGGTCTATTTGAGAGGAAGATTTTAAGGGCAATCCTTGGTTGTTAGGGAAAGCGATTGTCGGAGAAGACAGAAATTTATAAATTCTATAAAGACGCAGATATTATAAAATTTATTAAGATCAATTGACTGAACTGAGCTTATATATTTAGAATGAATTATTTAAACCATGTAAAAAGGCTCGTTTTTGCAAAGCCACGGGGACAAAGAGGAAGAGGACGACCCACGTTGAGGAGGATACACGCAGTTGAAAAAGATTTCGCTGTACTGAAGGTTAAGAATTGGAGGACCATCGTCATCCGGAGGAATTCATGGAAATATCTTCAAAGGAAAGCCTTGGCCCACTCTGGGCTGTCATGCTATTGATGGTGATGAATTTTAAAACCAACTTGGGGCACTCAGAAACACAGACAGATTTAGATTTTAATAGCATGAAGTTTTCCTTTCTCTGTTCGATAAGTAGTTTTTATGAACCTGAAGGTCTCTTAGACAACCTAGGGGCCTGATGGTCATTTGGCTAGCGCTCTGGCCTTTGGTACCACAGGCTTCAGGTTGGCTGTGGCATGGATGTTTGTTAGAGGCCGGATGGACGCGTGTCTAGCGCTAGGTACCCCGGTTCCGGGTTCGAGTCCCGGTGGTGTAATGGATGTTTGTAGTGGTTCGAAATCCCCTTTAAGACGTAGTGGAGCCGTTTCCCGGTCTTATATAATCGTAGTAGTAGAAAAGAAGTCGCAAAAGAATATGCAAAACGATTTATCGAATAAAATTAATAAACTCAAAAGAAATTAATTATGTTATTCTAAGGAAGCTTTATCAAGGAATACGTTTCCTAAGAATATTATAAAATATGTTAATTCAACTCATTAGAGGATTTGATGCAAGTCAAAGACACATCTAACGAAATACTCCGATAACATGGAGTTGACAGAATAATATTCAATTTAGTCAGCCAGGTATTGGATTGAAAAAACAAAACAAAAACGAACTGGCAGTAAAGCCCGTTTTATAAAGCAAAAATCGAGTCATGTGATAGAATCTCGTGCTATTTGTAAAAATATGGACACTAAGTGAGTGATTGTTTGACCGACTACGATCGATAATTTAGTTCACTCTATACATTTATTGCTTCCTATAAACCTGTCTGTGAAGTATCTGATGGGATGATGTATTGCCCGCTGCGGGGCGCTGTTCATCAGCAGCGTGGCAAAGTGGGATTGGGCTGAAGGAAAATCTTTCATTATGACAAATACGAAGACGATTTCATATTCACACTGCAAGAAGATAAATTAGACAACTGGCATGGCATCAATTGAATGTATGAGTTAGAATTCAATCATTCTTGGAAGTTTAAAATCTTCTAAAAAAATATTTCTTCTTAAGAAATGAAGAGGAGTCTCCCATCTGATTTACAAAATGGAATTGCACGGAAATGGAATGATTAGTATGAATTGTTTTCAAGTATTCATAAAATTATTGATGCAAAAGATTCTTATCGTGTATATGTATAAAGAAAGCAACACAGGAATACAAAAACCAAGAGAAGTTTTAAGATGATAAGAATTGAATTAGAAACCCGACCATTTTGCACAACAACAACTTCTACCAATACTCGCCTCATCAAATTGCATATATGCGTAAATCATATCATTCGCAGTACAAAATCCCGAAGTTCTTCAAATTCACATCTCTCAAAAACAGGAAGAAATGTTCAAGCTGCAGCAACGAAACTAAAATTCATTTAATAAACAACAAAATCAAAATGTTGAATGGCTAGAACTGCATTAGCAGATAAAAAAGAACACAATTTATGCAACGTATACAATGACATAGTATGAAAACATGCTGATCATGAAATCCGTAAAATACGAAAGAAATGAGTACCCCCCTCCCCCAAAAAATAAAATAATAATAATTATACCATTCTAAGGATGACTTTAAAAAGAAATAAGCACCCTCAAATTATTATAAGCTATGTTAATTCTTTTCGTTAAATGATTGGATCCCCATATAGAGTCGTATTCCTATATCACCTCCCTTTGTATCCTGTTGTATTACATATGTTATGGTGGTATGCTATACAATTTGTAAGTTGTATGCCTATAAGTGGATTGTGTGTTATACAATTTGTATGTTGTATGTATATAAGTGGCTTGTGTGTTATACAATTTGTATGTTGTATGCATATAAGTGGATTGTGTGTTATATAATTTGTATGTATATAAATGGATTGTATGTAATACAATTTGTATGTATATAAATGGATTGCATGTAATACAATTTGTATGTATATAAGTGGATTGTATGCTATACAATTTGTATATATATAAGTAAATTGTGTGTTATACAATTTGTATATAAGTGAATTGTATCTTATACAATTTGTATGCATATAAGTGGATTGTGTGTTATACAATTTGTATGTTGTATGCATATAAGTTGGATTGTGTGTTATATAATTTGTATGTATATAAATGGATTGTATGTATATAAATGGATTGTATGCTATACAATTTGTATATATATAAGTGAATTGTATGTTATACAATTTGTATATAAGTGAATTGTATCTTATACAATTTGTGTGCATATAAGTGGATTGTATGTTATACAATTTTCATGCAGCGAATTCTGGTAGTAGTTTTTCTCGAGCAAAATGGCCTTTTTTCTAATTTACTCTTTGTTTGTTCTCCTTTGGTTTTGTGTTCTTTATATACACAAAATACTTTTCGGCTCTTCTTTATATATATATCTATAAATACTTATTAAAATTTAGCGGAATATTAAACAAGAATAATGCAATCTACTGTTACTATTTATGTGAACTTTACAAATGTCACTAATGGTTCTTCTTTTTATTTCCCCCAGGAACGAATACTTCATTCAGAAAGAAGAGAACGACAGTTCCATTTCCCTCCTGTCCGACTCGTCTTACGTGTCAGATCCATTCTGATTAAAAAAAGCGGCGCATTTCTGACGAGATTTACGAAACACAACAAACGCAGCACTTCTTCCGCATCGACGAAAAGTTAATTGGAATATCCTTCATGTTGGACGTTGACATTATTTAAAAGTTTGAAAAGTTAAAACGTTTTCATGATATGGACAAGAAAAATTACTGACACGTGAAAGCTTCGTCCAATTTGATAGAATAATTACTATCAAATTATTTATTTTTTTAATACGTTCTTTATAAGATAGCATTTCTTCATATGACTAAGCAATTATCATTTTTTTAGTATCAAATTTTTGTGGTTTTGTCATGATGTTGATGTTGAATATAAACGACTTAAAGCTGTTTGCAATTTTAAAAAAAGTCTCGTCTTTTTTTCTGCATTCAGTTTTGAATGTCAGACGGAAATAATTTTTTACAGAACGCCAATTCGTTTTTTGAATTTAAATGTTACGCTGGGTAAAATTCATATTCAAAAGTAACAACTTCTTTAATCAAGAGAAAATGTCAAAACTTTTCGTTTCCTCAAAATAATCAAAATTATCTCATGTCAAGTTCAAAAATTATTTATCCAAGGTTGACGATATACGAGCTAATAAGGAATATTAGCAACGATGGGCTTTATTTGTAAATATTCGCTATTCTGAATCGCGTATCTCATTTTAATATAATGAGTATCAATGAATATGTATTATTGAAGCATTCAGCTGAAATTCATAAAAAATAAAATTAATTCAAAAATAAATTTTTAAATTTAAATTTAAATTAAAATTAAAAAATTTCTTCTTATTTCTTTTATCTTGAATTAAATTATGCGAATTATTTTGTTTTTCTGCTGCGATTTTTGCCATGATGTACGATTATGAGATAATGGGCTATAAATGTCATCTTAAATCTCGTATCTCATTTTTCTCTGTTGAGGGTCAGTGAATGTCTGTTTCTGAAAAACAAAGTTCAAAAATCACTAAAACTAAAATTCATATTCAAAAGTGAAGGTTTATTTGAAGACTTCGCATATTTGTTGGACAAAGTAAATAACCTTCAACTTCGTCCCTGAATTGAATTTTAGTATTTTTTTTCTAATTTTAGTATTTTTATCTATTATTATTTAATTATTTTAATAAGAATAGTAGGAAAATCAGTAATATGTATGAGAAATACACTACTATTAAAAAAAACTGAATATTAAAAATAGCTTTTTATCTGAAGAATGAAAATGATTGATTCTTCATAATCTTAGATTTAATGAGGAATGGTGAATAAAATATAAATTCATAGCAATGAGAAATAAAAGCGGAAACATATAAAGAAGAAATTTGCAGCAACGTTCTTATCACACGCCAGTTTCGGTTTAAACTGTTATCGATGGTTTAAAAATATTTTTGTATTGCTCTGAGTAAGAATTTATCACTTTTTCCTATGAATCTGAGGATATGTTAACCAATAAAATGCAAAATTTTCCAATATTTAAACAAATATTGTTCGTAAAATTCGTAATATTTAAACAAAATCACCACAAACATTATGCTAATGATGTTGAATACAGAGAAAAGTTGATTGCAAGTTAGAACATTTACAAATTAAAAGTTGAATAATGCTCTCTATATATTGTTTAATTTGTTTATATTGTATAGTGGTATAGGAAAGAAGGATCTCTGCCTTATACACAAACCAGTTTTTTAAACTCATTTGGACATTTGTTGATCTTATCATTTTGCTTTATTTTAGTTTCCCATAATCAAAAACAGTATTTATTTTATGTAACTGTATTAATTTCATATAAAGATGTGATCGACATTTAGCTTTTATGAAAGATTATTTTGAAGAAAAATTATATTTTGTATTATTTATATTTAATATTAATTTATTTTAGGCAAAAAATTTTGTAGAAAATTATATACATATATGTAAACTATTAACTCGTATGTTTGATCACTTTTAATAATAATGAAATCAAAATAAATTTTTTTCCAAAATAAATGCTCACATCTTAAAAGAAATATAGTTGCTAACTTATTTAATAAATGTTTAGAATTTTATTTTTTAATAAAAAATCAATATCCAATCAAATCCAAATATCCAACTGAATTTAATTTAATAAAATGACAATACAGTTTTGAAATGTGACAAAAGGATGTTCTAAATAATTGAAATGATTTGGATTGATTATAATTTTATAATACAAATTTATTGTATATAATTGAATGATTTGAATTGATTATAATTTAAATATAATTGAATGATCTGAATTGATTATAATTTAAATATAATTGAATGATCTGAATTGATTATAATTTTATTGAATATAATTGAAATGATTTGAATTGATTATAATTTTATAATATAATTTTATTGAATATAATTGAAATGATTTAGAATACAGTTAAATAGTTCAAAAACTAAAAAATGTGAAAAATATTTTCAAATTTCTTCTCTAAAATCATGATGTTTGCTCATACACATTACAAATCAAAGTGACGTTATTCATCAAAGTATAAAATTGATCTCATTTTGTAAATATTATTTTTTGACATGTTTGATGGAATACATTTTATTTTATATTTTATATTTAATGTGGACCAATGTAAGATGGAAATGACTATTATATTTTTATAGATCACAATGTGATCACTTTAGTTGCCAAATGACAAAATATTTTTTGAAAACTATTGCTTTGTGGAACCAATATACTGTTATGTTTTCTGAAAATATGCAATAAACTTGTTTTTTAATAAAAGAGTCTACTATTTATATTTTTAATACTAAGTATACACAAACACATGTTAACTTTCTATGCAAAAAACGATGTTTTTTTTTCTCCTTACTCTTGTATTTATTTGCTTCCTTTCATTTTAATGTTATTATTTAAAGATCAAAGGGCCGAGTGGCTAGCTCTCTGGTGCTCGGTACCACAGGTTTGGGGTTCCAGTCCCGCGGTGCCATGGATGCTTATAGTGGTTCGAAAACCACTTTAAACAGTAGGTCCCGGTCTAAGATGATCATAGAGCGTTGAGGCTGTAGCATCCGTAGCCTATCTACAACACCCCCTAGGTAGTGCTCAATGAGTAGCCCCTTGCTGATGGCGTAAAGATAAACTGTCTCTGTATTGCCAGCTGCATCAGAACAACAAAAACATTTAAAGAACGACTGTATGGTTATGTTTATATGCAAAAAAACTTCTCTTAAAAAATATTTTGTTTCCCTATTGCATCGTTATGAAATGCTATTATTACAGGACTGAATATCTTAATAAATAAAATTAAATACACAATATCCAAACTTCTTTGGCTAGCCCAAATTTCTTAAGATCAAGAATTGATTAATAATTATAATTTTTTCAACAGAAAAATTAAGTACTACATGATGGCACAGTTCCTATAAGAAGATTGAAGTTCGACTAACCAATATTTATTTACGCTAAACACAATCCCAGGAACACAACGGAAAACTCCAATACATTTCACAATTAATAATGTCTACTACTGCACCCCACCTCACTATATCGCTAGAGCTGAGTTGCCCCTATACAGTTTGGGAATGATGTGGGTGAGAGAGAAGTCTGACTGGGCTCTGTGACGCTCTCACAGTCATATTAGATCGGGACCTACAGCTTAAAGGGGATTCCGAAACACTACAAACATCCATGGCACCGCAGAGACTCAAGCCTGAACCTGTGTCACCGAGCGCCAGAGCGTTGGACACTCGGCCATTCAGACCTCAATTAATAATGACTTGCTTCAATACATATTCGGGCAGAAGCTTTTACGTTATACTCAAAGCGACAGCCTATAGCCTATATATACATATATATATTATAAAAATCTCGTATAAAATGTTATGTTTGTAATCCCTTTTCTTTCTGCTCAGTTGAATACGAAGGACGTTAAAAAAAAAAGATTTTTGTTGCAAAAATTGATTTTTTTTGCGAATATCTTTTTAAAGATAACTAATATTCCCCAAACCGCACTCTGAAATAATCCCGCAGAAATGACACAGTCTAAAATTCATATATTAATGATTACTTTCCTTCGAAAATCTTGATTAACTGAGTGGTTTTTTTTTGTTACTGAATTTGAAAGCGCCATGGAAAAAAAAATATTTAAAATCTTAAAAAGCGAACAGGAATTCTTTCTATAATCATCTTCTTCTTATTTAACTATAATGAGTGGTTACAACCATTTTTTAGTTGAATGGAAGACCTTGAATTTGCTGGCTTATACACTCTCATTTGTATTCGAAATACACCACCAGAAGCTTATTAAAGAATGCTCATTTCTAAAAATAAGCTAGCTTTTGAAAAATAACGAACTCAGTAGCTGTAAGACTTGGGACTAAAAAGAAGAAATTAAATAGACTGTTTTTTTGAGAAGAGCAACACATTTTTGCTTAGAGTCGAAAATGGAAGACTGTATAAAACACATTTTTGTTGTTGTTGTTACTAATATCCCCTGGTGTAGGAAAATCTACACCAGGCCCAACGTCGCAGGCGAACTGGTCCATGACTAAGGGTCATATGCAGCTTCACTGTACCGGGGAACCACGAGGGCTGAAGACTGACTCAACCTCAAGTCAACGCTTTGCGATCATTTCAGACCGGGACCTACGTTTTAAAGCAGATTCCGAAACACTACAATCATCCAAGGCACAATTGGGACTCGAACCCGAAACTTGTGGCTCCACATTTTTTTTTCAATTGATATAGGATTGTAATTGGACAGGACAAATCTGAGGAAGAAAGTCCTGCAGTTGCCATATGGAAGGACAGTGTTAATCAAATATTAATAAAATAAAGCGCGCCCCTCTATTCTAAAGGATCAGAAAGTTGGGGCAAACATCTTCCTTCCTTTTCTCACTAGAATTGGCACTGTATCGCCCCTTGGCTCTTTTTCCCTGTGCGTATCTGTTTAGAGAACTTCAACATGTTAACGAAACACTTTGGAAAATTCCGAGAAATTCTTCTTCTCTAGCCTTACTAAAGATACAAGAAATGTTATTTTGTCTACAACTTGTATGAAATATAATAAGCATTACAAAGAGTTTCTATAAATAAATATCCTATCTTTATTCCTTTTTTGGGGGGAGAATTTACTAATATTAATGCTAAATATTTGAAAAATTGAATTTATATTTATTTAGAGCTTCTAGACGTAAATAAATATAAATTTAATGAAAAAATTAATGTAATTTAATACATTTAATGTAATGTTAAACATTTCATTTAATGTAATTCAAACGTTTAATGAAATGTAATTAAAGTAATTTAAATGAAGCATTTCTTTTGAAAAACGTTGTGTGATAGATGGGCAACAGTAAAGTTTGTTTCTGTCATCTCATGTGTTGAATTGCAAAGTAAAAGTCACGTGAGGTGCATGATCACGTGGAAAAGGATGGGGAAGAGATGAATCACGAGTTGCATCCTGAATCATGCTAAATTTGCTACATCTCTGTCGTCCTATTGGCAAAAGACCGTGTTCAGAGTGCTCTTTATTCAAAGATGGCAACTCAATAAAAATTCATAAGTAAGGCAATTAAAAAATTTTAGTTGAGAACTATAAAAAATCGTCGAGAAATTGCAACCTATCCGATGAAACGATGTATAGTATAGTATCGTTAAAAAAGTCCCTATTCCTTTAGTGTATTATAGTAGAAAGCGATTTGGACGATGCTTATAGGAATTCGTAAGGCTCTTTTTCAATTCCTTCTATCAGCTTACACTCTTCCTATATATATCTTGTTCAAATTTTCAATCGTTCCTAAAATACTTTTTATTCATTAGCTCAAGTTCAAATAAATCTTTTTTGAACTTGTAGTGGATGACACTGGATGTTAATATAGTTTTTTTTCAAATATCAATTCAGTAATTAAATTTAATGAATTAATTTTAGGTTTTTTTTTTAGATTTAAGTTGCATATATCTACCAACAGATGGCGCCAGATAAACTTAAAAAAATGAATGAAAATTATTCATAAAGGACTTTCTGCAATAGAGTGAAAAAAAAAATAGGAAATTTTTTTTTATATTACTTGTTTCCTAAAGTAAAGGCAAATGCACCTACTGTAAGTATTTTTAGCGGAATGTCAGGATAATGTATTTTCAGTGAGGGGTCGAATAAACAATGAGCTTTGCATTGCCATAAAGTCATCAATCCTCACTTTTCTGCTTTTAAAGTGGATGATTACCTTTCCACACAATCGGAGGTAGAACTATATGTATATACATGTTAATTACTACGTTATTGGCAAAGGACGTGATCTTCTAATCTACGACAATACAATAGAATATACCAAACAAAATATTTTTTTTGGATTTTGAAGAGTTTTTTTTTTTTCATTAATCTCATTTAATCCAAACTTGAAAGTATACAAATGCATGCTGTAGCTTTTTTTTTCTCACGGGAAGAGTTTTGGTATTCCATTCCCTGGAGTGAAGTATATATGTTATTTGACAAGTATGTAATAACAACCCATCACTGAAATTTGACAGCAGACAAGCAGTATTATGGGTAGTTAGTTATATTACATGCAATTAGAATTTTATACTCAAGAGAACAACATGTCACTCAAATCGAATGCAGATATTCGGTATCATGTATAGTAAGACTCAGGAAAGGAGCGAATGTCTATGCGGCGTTCACAGGTCGAAACAACTACAAATGGAATACGGACTACACCATGAGTTGTTCCATCGTGATGGGTGATAAACCACGAGCTGAAAACCGTCTACTCCAATGAGAAGCGAGGGAAGCTGCCCTCTTTCTTGATGGATTGTCTTAAAAGAAGTTTTTCTTTGGTGAAGAAGGAGAGAGTTCAAGAGTCTGGTTTGCTCTGCTATCAACAATCAAGTGGGCTTATCTAGGGAGGGTCACTGACGTCACTTAAAGGGAAACACATAACCTGCTATATTAGATATTTCAAGATGAGCGCTCATCATGAGGTCGCAGAACATAATTTAACTATACTGTGAATTCATCAATAAAACAGGCAATATCTTTTATATATTCGCAAGAATATTATTTAAAAGTCAATGTTAATTTCTTTCTCATCGTTTCAGCAGTTCATTTTTGAATAGATGGGTGCACACGTAATGCATTTTTTAAATATATTGGTTTTCACTCCTTTTCCTAAATATATTTTGTAAAAGTGGGATACATCTCACTGTACGGTTCTCTTATTTTTTAATAAACGGTTCTTATCCAAAAATGTTCAAGGCGGGTTTAATTAGGACATTTTTGAGGACCCTTGTTTTAAGACATTGCAATGTAAAAAGTTTAATAATTTTCCAATTCAAAGAGACATGGGGTGCTACTGACGCGAGAGGATTCTGAGTGCTCATAATAATTGGGGAAAAAAAGAATCCACAAAAATGAAAGACAAAAAACCATTCGTGCTGAAGATTTTTAGGATGGATTTATATAATTGTCAAAATTCAAAATAAAACGAAAGAAGAGACGGATTTCACAAACGCATTAAGGAAATATTTTTCTTTTTTCTATCAAGCAATTTCAATGGGATATTTCTTGTCGGATGAAGGCAGTTTTCAATTTAAAGTGGCGTTACAAAGCTAGTTTAAGCTTATTTTAATCATTTCTTCCGAGAGAAAAAACAAAGTACATACTTTAAAAATAACGCCTAATATTTCATCAAAAGTGCAGACAGGTCGCATTTTTTTTTTCGAATTGGGGCGGCTTCGACATAAATCAGGAATGTAACGACTTTTGCAAGTTGGGAATAAAATGGCGGAGACACGCGTTGAGGGAAATTTTGAATTCAGATTGCGGTGGCACAAAAAAAGCATAGGGCTTGAATTTTTCGGTGATAAAAATGTATCTATATTCGATGATACATTGGTTTTTTTCCATTTGGAATAGATATAAAAATCTATGGGAAATGTGAAATGTTTATTGTATGATAGGATTTGCCGTTTCCATTATTATGTATCAAGAGGCAATACTTCTTTACTATACGTGGCGTACGGACTGACAAATAATCAAAATCTTCTTTAAAAAAAGTGTTTCGTTAACTTCTATTTATTTTAATAAAGGCAGTTTTAAAATAAAATATACAGATCAATATACACAAAGAAAAAGAGAGTGCGACAAGCATAAGTTAATAATATCTTTAATAATATGAATCAGATTTATCTCAGCTGTAGAACAGTATACTTGGTGAATGAATACAGTTGTTACTTTATTCCTATTCATCAATTTATCCGTGCATTTTTTTTATTACTTTTCAAGTGTAAATATATATATATGATGGCCGAGTGGCTAGCACTCGGTACCACAGGTTTCGAGTCCCGACGGTACCATGGATGTTTGTAGCGGTACGGAATCCACTTTAAACCGTAGATCCAGGTTTAATAGGATTCCGTATAGGTTACTTGGTGAACGAGTACAGTTGTTATTTTATTCCTCATTTTTCTGTGTATTTTTACTACTATATATATATAAACTCATGTTTGTGAAAATTGCAACACCACGAAGGAATCGTCATAATTGAATGAAATTTAATACACAGTTGAGTGGTAGTGGTACAAATAAAGGATTCAATGTTCAAAGCAAACAAACAATAACAAGAGGTCGGAATCAGTATTTTGTGTAGCCACCACGCGCCGCAATAAGTGCTGCTACACGACGTGGCATGGAGTCAAATAAATTTTGAATGTCTGCCTGAGGAAGACCATTCCATATTGTTTGTATGCGCACACGAAGTTCGTCTGCAGAAGCAACAGGACGAGGATCACGAGCGAGACGCCGACCAACGAAATCCCACACATGTTCAATCGGCGACATATCCGGGGAATACGCAGGCCAAGGCAGAAGCTGTACCTGCCGCGTTGCAAAGAAGGATTGAACAGTCCTAGCGATATGAGGGCGGGCATTGTCCTGTTGAAATACTGCGCCTGGCAAGCTTTGAAGGAAGGGAACAGCTTGGGGCTGTAGAACTTCACTGATGTACCGGTTGCTGTTCATATTGCCCACAATTCTTAGCAATTGAGATCGTCCATGATATGCTATGGCACCCCAGACCATAACTCCGGGTGTTCGTTCACTGTGGCGTTCGATTATGCACTCCGGAAGGTGGCGTTCACCGGCATAGCGTCTGACACGAATGCGGCCATCGTAATACCACAAATTAAAGCGGGATTCGTCAGAAAACACGACATGCTGCCAATCAGCCCGCAAGTTTCTATGCTGAGCGGCCCATTGTAGCTGCAGGCGGCGATGGTTTAGCGTGAGAGGGATCCTGTATAAAGGAGTCCTTGCGCGCAGTCCATGCTGCAGCAGACGTCTACGAATTGATGAAGCACACAATGAAACACCTGTAGCTATTGACCACTGTGCTGCCAATTGTCTAGAGGAAGCTGTACGGTCCGTGAGCGCCATGCGGACCAGGTGTCTATCACCGCGAGCTGATGTCACATTTCGGGGTCCACTCCCGGATTTTTGCGTTGTCCGACACTCGTCCGTCCACTGCTTCCAAAGACGCATCACTGTGCTGCTGTTACGCTGCACACGAGCGGCTACTGCACGATAAGACAATCCAGCTTCACGAAGGCCGATGATTTTCCTCCGTTCAAACTCTGTAAGTTGTTCAAATCTCGCTCTCTTTCGTCGAAGAGGCATAAGTAACGATTGAGCTAACGTTTACCACTAGCAGATAACCACCGATAACCATACACGCCTCGCTCCAGCCGTCTATTTATTCGGATCCATCCTCCGTTCAGAGAGCGCTGCTCAGCATACGCATACGCTACGGATTTGAAATTCTAATCATTTGCATATCATGCGCTAATTTGCATGTTCTGAAAATTTCAGCTCACTCGCGTAAGTCCTTCATAGTATTGCAATTTTCACAAACATGAGTTTATATATAGACATAGGTAAAAATAGGTAAACAGGCAATTAGAAACACGAATATTTTGCACGACATAAGCTACAGGCATTCCAACACTTAAATTGTATAACAAAATCCTCATAGCATTTGCAAAACAAAAATTATGGCATGTCTCACTTTCAAACCCTTCAGAAAAAAAAGATGGAAATTCTTCAAGATCAGAAATATGCATAATATAATATATAGCAATGAAATTGTAAATTATGTAATAAATATTAAGCTCAAAAGGATAAACGGCGAAACTGCGATTGCAGATCAAAAAGAACTAACAAATGTATACAATTTATCTATCTATATATACACTGAAGTGACAAAAGTCATGGGATAGCAATATGCAAATTTTCAGATGGCAGTAGCATCGCGTAGAACTGGTATAAATGCGCAGTGCTTTCGCAGAGCTTTCATTTCTGTTCAAGTTATTCATGTGAAGAGGTTTTGACGTGATGATGACCGCACGACGGGAATTAACAGACTTTGAACGCGGAATGTTAGTTGGAGCTAGACGCATGGGTCATGCCATTTCGGAAATCGTTAGGGAATTCAACATTCCCAGATCCACTGTGTCAAGAGTGTGCCGAGAGTATGAAATTTCAGGCATAACATCCCACCATGGACAGCGCACTGGTCGACCGCCTGCACTTAACGACCGAGACCGGCGACGTCTGCAAAGAGTCGTAAATTCTAACAGACAAGCAATACTGCGTCAAATAACCGCAGAAATCAATGTGGGACGTACAAGGGACTTGTCTGTTAGAACTGTGCGGAGAAATTTGGCTTTCTTGGGCTATTCCAGCAGAAGACCGACTCGGGTGCCTTTACTGACAGAACGACATCGCTTGCAGCGACTCTCGTGGGCACGTGAGCATATCGGTTGGTCCCTAGATGAATGGAAAACCGTGGCCTGGTCCGATGAGTCATGATTTCAGTTGGTAAGAGCTGATGGTAGGGTTCGAGTGTGGCGCAGACCCCACGAAGACATGGACCCAATCTGTCAGCAAGGCACTGTTCAAGCTGGTGGTGGCTCCGTAATGGTGTGGGCTGTTTTTTTCATGGCATGGACTTGGTCCTCTGGTGCGACTGGACCGAACATTGACTGGAAATGCTTATGTTCAGCTACTTGGAGATCACTTGCAGCCATTCATGGACTTCATGTACCCAAACAACGATGGGATTTTTATGGATGACAATGCGCCATGTCACCGGGCCACAACTGTTAGCGATTGGTTTGAAGAACATTCTGGACAATTGCAACGAATGATCTGGCCACCTAGATCGCCCGACATGAATCCCATCGAGCATTTATGGGACATCATCGAGAGGTCTGTTCGTGCCCAAAATCCTGCACCATCAACGCTTTCACAATTATGGACGTCTATCGAGACAGCATGGCTCAATATTCCTGCAGAAGACTTCCAACGACTTGTTGAGTCCATGCCACGTCGAGTTGCTGCACTTCGCCGGGAGAAAGGAGGGCCGACACGATATTAAGAGGTATCCCATGACTTTTGTCACTTCAGTGTATATATAGGTTGTATCATTGTATCATAAATATTGATACAAACCTTAAGCGAAGGTAGAGCACATCAAAGGAATTGAGCATTGCATAGAGAACCATAGACCGGAAACGCCCACGGTAAAGTGGTATTATACGATCAAGAAATAAAGGCACTCCAGACAGGAATTATCAGAAATACTTATTGCTCATAAATATTACATATGATGTAGTAGACGATACCATGGGAAAATGCTCCAATAGATGCTCAAAGTTTCTACCATTGCAAAGGATGCATGCGTCACACTGTCGGACCATGAATCGGCAGATCCGCTCAATCACACGTGGACTATCTTGAGTTTCTGCAGAAGCGCAGATGATTCTTGCAACCTGATCCATTTCGGACTCGATAATTGAGTCGGTTTCTTTGGAAGTGGTGCAAGTCCATTTTGGATCAAAAGTTACTCGCAGTTAATGATAACAATGAATACAATCTGCTATGAACTTTTTATCTATAAAATTCCCAAAGAATCATTCAAAATTTTCGTTATTTTATCAATATAAATTTACGTAATGAAAGAAGTTACAAACATAATTTCTTTGATAATGGTGTAAGTCCACTTTCAGCAAAGACATAGTATTTGATACACAAATTATACTACATCATTTTTATATATGTGTCAACACTGTTAATAACATAAAAATCATTATTCACTCATTGGAATTTTGTTGTTTACTTCTGAATCATCGTCAATGGAGGACTCTATATCTAGAGTTGAAAACGCTATCAGTAGTGTATTCTGCTTGTTCACCCTATACAATGCAGTATAAAATAACATTGGATGAAAATGCGGAGTTTCAAACACAAGATGTATCTCCCAGAAGAGGAAGATCATGAAAATTTGAAATTATAATACCAACACAATTATATCATCATGCCATTCCCTACGATGTAGCAGATGTCAGTTTGTTTGTGCAGCTCGATCTGGGTGTGGGCAAGTTGAGACTCACATTTAACAACACACAATTTAATTTTTACCAACGCAGAAGCACGAGCACTACATTACTACAAAGATTAATATGCAACAGACATATACTTAAAGTGGAAGGATTCCACTTCTAAACTGTAAATAAAGTTACTCGGGTACATGCTGCATAGCGAAACAGACTTCCTCTTTGGATGAGAGTCTGTAGACCAATAAATAAACAGGATTGTGCTAACTATATCTTCTCTCTGGGGGAGAAACCGTAAACTGAACGTCTCTGAGGCAGTACTCGAGACGAGAGCTGATAACTAACTGCGGTACCGGTTTTGCCATGCGTCCTCTCGGGTGAGTCTCGAAGCCTACTGACGATTTCTTCTGACTTCTCTTGCAGTGCGTAGGAGGAAACAGGGTTGCATAGGTGAACCACGGTTACAACGATAGGATGGATCTATTACCTTATTTCTCTAAGGTAATACATAGTGACTATATATCGTGACTATTTTCAAAAAACTTTCACAAAATAATAAAAACTACAAATGGCCCTTATTAGTATAAGTTGTCCGTTATAATAATTAAAATGGCACTACCTGAAAAATATTAAAATAAAGCCTTTTTATTTTTTATTTTTGACATATTTACTAAAAATTTCATAAAAAAACAACAATTAAAATATCATATTTAATATTTCATAAATGCATGATTTTCCCATTTTGTTGACTTTGAAAGTTTTGCAAGTCCATTTGAGGTCACCAAAAAGCATAAACTTAACTAATACTTTAAAAACGATGACAATATTAACTTAAATAAATTTAATGTTTAAAATAAGAACATAATATGAGAGATTAACATATACCAATATGTTTGAAACCATTCCAATACAAACCTTTAAATATTTCCATATTATATTGTAAAATGGACTCACACCACTTTCAAAGAAACCGACTCAGCTGTTGCATACACAGCAGCCTTCAGGGCACCCGAAAAAAGAAAACTCACTCTGCATAAATCAGGAGAGCATGAGGGCTGATAAAATAACTTCTGATATTTATTGCAGTTGGAAATACCAGTGTATATTGATATATATAGTGAAACAAATATGCATATTGTATGCATATTTTTATGCATAAATCCGACTCATATGAACATATTCGGATTTATGCATAAAAATCTACGAGTCTAATTTATGTATATGTATATAGACACCATAAAGAAAATTCTGTATTTAATGAATTACTAGTAACAGTCTAAAAGTATGTAACAACAATATTCTAGCAACAATAGTTAATTTATTGTAAATTACAAAGCTGTCTTGAAATTGGCAACAAAGCTGAGTTTCTCTCAATTCATAAGAAACCCCATTAATTTACTGTAAATAAAAATATTTTAAAAAATCTTTAAATGAGAATAAAAACTGTAAAGGAATTAAATAATTATTTACATAAATAGAAAACATTTTTTTAAAAATGTTGTTTTATAATAAAGAAATAATTAATAATAAAATAATGAATTAGACATCTAGAAACACATTCGTTGAATTTTTTTTTCTATTCTAGAAATATAAAACAACGAAATATAGGTTTTCCTCAAGAAATATTTGTCAGGATACACCCAATATTACTTTAGGCACTTACACTATTGAAATTGTACTTAGTTTTAAATATTTAGGATCAGAAATTGATTGTCAAAATAATATCTTAACTGAAATAAAAAACAGAATTGTGTCTGCCAATAGGGACTTTTTTGAGTTAAGAAATCTTTAAATCATAGTTCATAAGCAGAAAAACTAAATTCTCGTTATATGAAACCCTTGTTAGACCTATTTTGGTCTATGGCTCTGAAACGTGGACTTTGGCAAGATCTGATGAGGTCCATTTGAGTCTATTTGAGCGGAAGAATTTAAGGGTTATTCTTGGAGGTGTTAGGGAAAGGGATGGTTGGAGAAGACGCAGACACTTACAAATGCTATAATGACCTAGATATTATCCAAATTTGTTAAGATCAATAGATTAAAATGGGCTGCTCATGTATTCAGGATGAATGATTTAAACTCTGTAAAAAGGCTCGTTTTGGCAGAGCCACAGGGACAAAAAGAGGAAGAGGACGACCCAAGTTGCGATGGATAGACGCAGTTGAGAAGGAAGTTGTTGTAGAGAGAAGCAGTTGTTTTACTAGGGGTTAAGAATTGCTGTACAAGGAATTAAGAATGCATTCCTTGTCACTCAGAGGAATGCATGGAAATCTCTTCAGAGGGAAGCCTTGGCCTCCTCTGGGCTGCCGTGCTATTGATGATGATGATGATGATGAGAAATATAAAACGTTGAAAAATAATAGAATAATAAAATAATAGTTATTGTTATCAGAACAAATAAACTGAATATTAACAAATAATCAAGCATAAATTGAACAAGGATTGCAACAAAATAAAAGATCGTTTAAATTCGATTTAACTAAATTAAATCTATCAAATTATAATGAAGTTTCGAATTGCAATATTGTTATTGTTTTTGTTATTAGTATTTTTTTGATGTAGTTTATTAACCCTTTTGCACTCGAGGGCTCCTGAGCGCATCCATTTAAAATTTGTCTTCAAGCTCGAGGGCTCCTCTACGGAGACAATGCAAATAACAATATAAATAATGCGTTTCTTTTAATGCGTATATCAAACTTACATGCGAATAGGATCTTTTCACTAAAATCGCTTCGAATTGCTGGTAACACGAATGAAAAAAAAATTCGAGTGCAAAAGGGTTAAAAATAATTGATCTTTGAAATGGTTAATAAATCCCACTACATCCAAAAGTGAAAATTAGTTATGAATTTTGACGATATAATCATTCAAAGATTTAAATTATTTTGGATTTGTTAGAAAAGCAGGAAATTAGAACTGTTTTCGTTGGATCGACTATTTTAAATCGAAATTTTTACGAGAAGGTTATTTACAAAACAATTACTTATTTGTATATGTTGGAAATTTTATTTATTAAATTTTTACTTTTAAATTAGGATTTATATTGTAAATTTTGTAGAAATGAAAATAAGTGACAAAGAAACAACTATAATCATCACATTAGGTAGCTTTATCACACTTATATAAATTTAAAATTAAGCAATCAATTTCAAATATTTGAATAAAATATACAGTAAAAACTGTTAAAAATAGTTATGGGTTTTTTATGGCAGTGAATAAAATAAATTGAAGTATATAGTAAACTTTTTTTTACTCTAAGCTGGATTTTTTTTTCTAAGCTTAATTCGTTTTGTAACGGCAGTGAACAATTTTACGTATGTAGTTTCTTTAATATGCACTAGATGGCGCTACGCTGAACTAAATTTCATGAATGAAATGTTGAAAAGCAAGGGAAAAAAAGAATAATGCGACTTTTGAATGAGATGTACGGTAGAAAGAAATATGTTATTTTTAAAATTATAAGCCACATTTTTGAGTTTATATCATGCACTCAAATACAAAACAGAAATTATAAAATACTTTTTATATTAAAAACCATTTAAATTTATTATAAGTTTAACAAAAGTTCGTTTATGCACAGATCATCTGCTGTATCTAGTAAACAAATGAAAGAAATATTAATTTTTGACATTAAACATAACCGACATTAATCTGTTTTCATGAAATAAAATTTCAGTATTTATTGATTGTTGTAATGAATATTTTTAAAGATTAATATATTATGGCTTTTATTTCTAGAAAAGCAAGTGTACAGTGTGGGCAGATTGAGGAAATACACAGAGCAAGTGTGGGCAGATTGAAGTAGGCAAACACAAAGCAAATGTAGAGTGTGGGCTGTGGCATTTTTTTAAGAGAAGAAATATAGAATTTCTGTTCCCAGGGGAAAGTAACATATATTCTTTAACAAGTGCATAATAACAACCTATTACTCAGAGACAGTAGATAAGCAGTGGCGTGGATATTTATACTACATGCAATGAGTGTTTTGTTTTAATGAGAACAACTTGCCTCTCAAGTCTGACAGCAGATAATCAGTGTCGTGGATAATGAGACAACATGAAATGGACGATTGTCTGTTAGACCTTCACAGGTCGAAACAATTACAGAGGGAATATGTACTATACCATGAGTTGTTGAATTGTGATGGGTGATAATCCATGTGTTGAGGAATGTGTCCACTCAAATGAGAAGTGAGGGAGACTTCCCTCTCCACCTCTTGACGGATTTTCTGTAAAGGAGGTTTCTGGAGAAGGAAAAAGAGAGCTCTGCGACGAGTCAACAAAGAATGTTGTCTTTTTCACTGAAGTGACTGAATAGACCTGAGATTCCGCTTGTTTAAAATGTGAGCCCCTTGTAGTTCTGCGTACCACGTTGTGTGATAATTAAGGTAGGAGAATCGCAGATCGGGTGCATTAGACTCATCGTAGACTCGAGAACTTAGAAAATCTCCGTTTTTGCATTTGTGAATCGAATTATATCTTAAATTATCATTACTTTGTAAATATTAATTGGTAATAACATGGAATTCTGTATAGACTGTATATAATAGTTATAAGTATAGTATAAAAATCTATATATAATATATAGTTTTATAATATATATATTTCAGTAATATATTGTCCAGTTCATATAATATAATATATAATTCTTCTGTATATAATACTTGTAAATAAAAATTAAAGTATTCCCATGAACCTGAAAGTGGCCCTCTTCTTGAAGATATTGTAGGTCTGGTATAGGCCGAGACGTTACAGGGCAGATTGAAGAAGGCATACGCAAGAGAACAAACACAGACGAATGTGTCTAACCTGGCGGAAGGTCGTTAGGAGGCTTTAGAGAATGGAGAAAGTCACCAGGACATGTTGAAAATTTGGAAAGGGGCTGGATTGCCCATGTGTTGTAATGTTTAATGTTTCTGCTTAAATAGAATATTGTGCAGATTTTGTTGTTGATTAGCCCTTTACATTGTAAAACAGTTTTATCGGATTGTAGATAAGTCATTACAATAAATGTTATTAATGAATTTGTTTTCCTTAACATGGTTCACATTCTGTATAAGAAGCAGTTCCTTAGTGTTGCCCTTTAATTCACAAATGCTTTCAAAAAAATTGCAGATGATCTCAAAATTGCAAAGGAAATGAGATCTGGTGACCGCATGATCGAGATTTCCCAGCTGATCAATCCATTTGTCATTCTTAAACAGCTCCAGAATCGAAACGAGTATACCTCAAGAAAGACATTGCTTTCATTGGAATTCAGAGAGGGAAACCCAGGAAATAGGAAGCACACAGAAAATGCAAAAGGAAAACAAAAATTGTAACTCAACAATCCTCAAATTTGTTGTTGTTACTTAACCCTCTTAGTAGACATCTAGACTAATCCCACATGGATGGAGCGACTCATGGGCAGGGCATGGACTCATGGATGGAGCGAAAGGGGGCAGCTTCTATTGTGAGAGAGCACCCGAAGGTAGAAGTTTGAATTGGTTCCATAACGCTCTACAGTCATACGAGACCGAGACCTACGGTTTAAAGTTGACCTCCAAATTTTTAAAACGGTTTATTTAAACGGTATAAACGTTTTATTTAAATTTTACTTATATATTTAACTCCGAACCACTACAAATCACAGGAACTCCAATCCGGCGCAAGAAACTCGGCTATTCAGGTCCTTAACCTCGTATGTTGAAATAACTAAATTTAAAACAACTCTTAACTTTAAAAGTAAAATCCTCTTATTTAACTATTTCTGTTATTTATAACAGAAATAGTTAAATAAGAGGATGATGACAACATGATGTCCACATGACGATTTTAAATACCCACAGACAAAATTACTTTAACGATTATCTGAAAAGGAATATGCTATTACAGATTATGTGCCATCGACATCTAAATCTGTTCCATAAACGAAGACTGAATTCGTTGGATCATTTAAAAATAATTTGTAATAATCATTCTATTTTAATGAAATCCATTTTGTAATTCAGATCGGAGAGTCCTTTTAGGAAGGAATATTTCTTTAAACTTCCAAGAATGAATGAATTACAACTCAGATATTCAGCTGATGCCTTGCCGTTGCCAATTTATCTTCTTACAGTCTCCATATGGAATTGCACTATGGCATTCGTATTTGACATAATCGTTGAAATATTTTCCTCCAGTTCCTTTATGTACTTATTTTCTGGGCGTTTGGAGGTATTTTGGGAAAACGTTTAAAGTTAGTACTTTCGGAAAAAAAAAAATCAAAAATAGTTTTATAAACTACTTTTGTAATACTTCTTCAAGTTGAAGAATTACTTCGCGTTCAAAAACAGAATAGTTTCGTGAATTGCAAAAATGCTCCAATAAAAACATTTTTCAAAAAAAAAGGAGGAGTTTTTATAGAATCGATATTTTTAGGCTCTTAAAAATGGATCGTTTTTCATTTTTCAATTTGTGCTGAAGACCTCTTTCATCTTCTTTCCTTTTTTAGAACGCTCTCTCTTATAATTGAATATTTATATCTTAACCGTCGTTCAAAAATGTACCTGGATTTCGATATCCTTAGAAAATGAAATATTTTAATTTTGTGCGGATAAAAAACCCCCATCTAAGTGCTTTCGAAATCACTTTGAAGTATAAATTTTTCTAGCCTTGAGACGTTTTAAAATTCTTAGCGGATGCATCATCATCTGTTTAAAATGTATATAGACATCTGCATTAACTGTATATCTGCAGAAACCTAGAATTAGGACAAAACAGGACTAGGTTTAATTGAAAAAGTAGGACTTAATAGGGGAGGAATAGGAATAGGAGATAGCTAATCGCTATACATTTTTAAAAACAGTTTAATTAAAATATCATCCTGATACTTCACTTGGAGGTTCTTTGAACTGTTAACTGTCAGAAAAAAAATGTTTTTACATTTTAAATTGGAATGAAAGATTTCCAAGAAAATTTTGCAAGAGCCTAAGATTTTCAGTGAAAATCATATGGTGTAGTAAAATTTGTAAAATTTGTAAAATTAATAATAAAAACGAATCTAGTGTGTATTAATTATTGTCTCTTATTTATTTAATAGGTAATGCAAATTTTAATCAAAGAAAATTCATTGCACAGTATAGAAAAATTTTGACAGTACTTGAATTATCAGTATCTCACAGTATCAATCAGACTTCTATCGTTCTTCTTTGTCATGTGGATTATTTAATCGGAAATTTGAAAGTAAAAATTTAAAACGTTTCAGCGAAATCACTGCAAGAAAAATATCGGGATCAGTTCCATCAGTGGCAAAAGACGTTTAATATCTTCATGATCGGATTTGAAGATTGATATGCATATGAGAAAATCCATAAGTACCCTCAATTTATTAGTGCTGAGTGCTGTCTATTTCAACTTTAATTGGATGAGAGGTATTTTTTTTCTCTTTCTATCAATCCTTAAATTCATCCACTTCACATTTATTTGAAAAAAATTGATCAGTAAAAAGTAGTTCCTATACATTTTTTTGGTTTTGAATCATCAATTCTTCCTTAAGATCTGTGTAGAAAATCTTAATGTGTTGTAACCTGGAGTTGTAACGTTTCGATTACCTTCAACGGATGACCATTCGAATCAATTTTTCCCATAGTAGTATTTCACAGAATCACTAGCTGCTTCTTGGCCAGAGAAATCAATGTAGTCTGAAGAAATTTCAGAGACTATTGAGTTGGAACTTTCACAGACAACGGACTTTCACGTCATCTTCTCCAATAACATCACTTTCAACTTTACCTAGAACCTTTACAACTTTTCCGCATGACAAGGATCAGATGAATGAATCAATTGGATAGATGAATCAATTAGATGGAGGAATCAATGAATCAATTTGATGGAGGAATCAGTGAGTCAATTTGATGGAGGAATCAATGAATCAGTTTGATGGAGGAATCAATGAATCAATTTGATGGAGGAATCAATGAATTAATTTGATGGAGGAATCAATTGGATTAATGAATCAATTGGATCAATGAATCAATTGAATGGATGAATCAATGGATACCTAACACCAAAAACACGCATACAGCAAAAAATTGCGACATTGAAAGGGAGGTGAGGTCTCACAGACCGCTGTTGAAGATTGCTATAAAACTTCTACCGGATGCACTTTGCCAAAACAATGTGATAAATGGGAGTTTTGGATTGTTTCCAAAGTTGGGGCGTGGCTGGGTGGTTTTTATACCTCTGGTTTGGCTATTGTGTGTAGTGGACGTGTGGAACACAGGCCGAAGAAATCGCATCCTCATTGGTTCCATCGAACTGGGTGGCAGAATGCTTCATGAATGCTCCTAAGAGGAATAAAAGTTGGATGTTCTCACAGCAACGAATTTATTATTTGAGGGGCAACGCTAATTAGTTGAAAGTAACGAAAAAACTCGTCTCTTATGGCTCTTCATGCTGTCTCCCTCTAGAAAATGAATGGCTACTGCTAATGAGTTGAAGGATAATTGGCACGGTACGTACGCGAACACTTATTTTCTTTTAATTCAAACTAATGAATCGATGATCGATCAGATTTAAAGTAATTGATTAGTAAACAGAATTATATTCATGAAGAGCAATTTCAAGATTACTTTTTTTTACTAAAATGATTTTAATTTTATTTTTTAATCTAAAACATCTCCCAAATGTTTAAGGGAGTGGATATTTATCGTCTGTAGGGAAAATTGAAAAAAAATTTAACATACTGTATAATATACAAAGCTGAACGTTTCACGTTTTATGTTAGGGATCATTATTGTGTATAAAATTACGATGAATTCCCATTTTTGCAGTACTTAATTGTAAAGTATTCTTTAAATGTATATGTGCATATTATTATTGATATCAAAAATCAAATGAGATTTGGATGGTAGGCATTACTCATTGCTCGTATCTCCTGGAGGAGTTGGAGGAACATTTTGAAACATGATATTTTGGACAATCGTGAAAAAACTGACTCAAGAATTTAGAATGGCTGCGGACCTATTGTTTGATGAGCCATCTGCACAGCATTGGCACTTTTGATACCCCAAATTGTTGCTCTGTGGGAAAGACGAGATCATGGGCAGGCACTCTATAGCAGGTTGATAGGTCTTTGTGTGGGGACTCCGAGGTGAAAAGTTATTGGAATGCTAGAACTTT
This sequence comes from Caerostris darwini, assembly GCA_021605075.1. Lineage (NCBI taxonomy): Eukaryota > Metazoa > Arthropoda > Arachnida > Araneae > Araneidae > Caerostris > Caerostris darwini. The sequence continues at coordinate 353,780 of BPLQ01011645.1, read as the reverse complement.
GCTGATGAGACATTTATTTTATTTTTTTCTTGTTTTCTTTTTCTTGTGTGTGTTTTACACTGTTTTCAGCTCGTAAGAATTTGTCATTTTCCCTTGCCATTGGAAATAATAATAATAATAAAAAAAATCAAGTTATTACTCATGATCCTATCCATAACGACCAAATTTTCTTCACCGGATGCCTTCATATAACTCCAACCAAACGGAATCCATGTTAGATTGTAACTGCCTTAGCCTAAAGTGTGCAAAAGGGGCCTGATGGTCGAGTGGTTAGCGGTCGGTACCACAAGCTTTCGAATTCTGGCGATGCTATGGATGTTTGTAGTGGTTCGGAATTCACTTTGAGCCGTAGGTCTCGGTCTCACCTGACCGTAGTGCTTCATAGAACCCAATCAGTCTTCTTCTCTTCCACATCCTTCCCAAACTGTAAAGAGGAAACTAAGCTCTAGGCACAGTGACGTGATGTGGTGTAGTAGTAGTAGTAGTAAAGTGTGCATAAAATGACCATAAAGAGACAAACCAAATCAAACCAAGGAATCACAGTAGTATTTATAGATGAAAGGAAATTTTGTGAATACATTTCCCTGTTTGGTTTTTCTCTGCCCGTTTACAGTTGCATCACTTCCAAAAATGTTGTGCTAACTCCCATCCAAGAAAATAATTCGAAAAAAAAAAAAAAAATTCAAAACCATGATGCAGATTTTTTCTGCAAAAACTAAGCGTAATATTAGATTATCGTTGGTCACGAGAGACTCTCTTCTAGTAATTTGGAATGGGAAATATGCTACTGCATGCATTTCGCACTATACTTATTGATACGTGCTCTCCACTGTTGAATTGCAATTTTAGGATCATCAATCCTCGATTTTTTTTCTCAACTGACAAACAATGGATCGACGTTCGTAAGAGCCGAGGGAGCGAAGGTCGATCACTGTATGCTTGGTTAAGTAATGACGAAAAAGAACTTTAATTAGTAAGTGCGTGGTAGAAAGAGGTCAATTGAAAAAAAAATTGAAATTTGATTTCAGGTTTTACCCTCTTTAAGATGAGAAATTCTTTTTCCTCTGAAACAGAAATCTCTTAATGTTTTCTCCCCATTTCTAAGAGTTACACATCAAAAACATAAAATTTCAAATTGAATCTTTTCAACATATATACTGAAAAACCTTCTGAAATAATTGATAGATCTATATTTTTAAAACGTTAGTCTCTCTGCTTGCTTAAAAATGGTTTTTCCCAACGAATTCATTTATTCCTTCAAATTGCAAGTGAAATTAAAAATGTTACTTAGAATCCTGTATTGGGTTAAATTAATAATATATTAAATTTGTAAAAGATGTTTCTTTAGGATTTGCACACTGGATATATACGTTTAAATAATTGTTTTTTTAACCTTATGTTATTTAAAGAATTCATTTTTTCTTGTGCTATAAAATGTTAGAAAAATAACTCCCAGGATCATCATCTAGCAGATAAATAGATGTAGCAATAAAACTTTTGATAAAATGGCAGTGGTATGCCTTTTATAAAAGATCCTTAACGGAGAATTCTAAAAAAATCTGCGTAAGAGACTCAATTATATGTACATGTAATTTATTTTCAGAATTCTTCTTCATTCTTATAAATGGCTCCTTGAAAAACAAAATACAACAAATAAAAGTCAGCCAAAATCATTCTTACCAAGAAGGAAAGGAACTGGTCATTCAAAAACTTATGCTGCTGAGATTTCAACTATGTCTACTTCTGTTGGCACCCAAACAGATGAATCAGATTCCTTCCCTGCACAGAAGTCTTCTACACATTCAAATACCAAATCGACATTCTTTAAACCAGCCCGTGTTTCTGCCAGACCATCTACTTCTCTATTTTTAAGTTCCACTGTACATGCTTCTTCACCTATCCCTAACCCTTCATCCACTTCTAACTTACCTGCAACCCCATGACATACAAATTACAAACTTTGGAGCGACCATAAAAATTTGATTACTAATACAACACCCTCCATTAAATGTAAATCTTCCACTAATAAATCAAAACCTTTGCCAGAATTCAAAAAACATTCCGACACTAACAGGTTTGAACGTCTTTTGTTACTCCCGATGACTTATAAAAAAAATCTCACGCGGAACACCCCGATTCTTCAAATTCAAACGATATGTTTGAATACGATGCCACTGGCATGCTTTTAGAGCAGAAAGATTTTAGTTCGATAATTTTCTGATTTTATCTGTTTTTATACATTTTATCCTATCTTGCAATTGTCATTTTAGCATTTTAACTATTCATATACTGTTGTTACGTTTTCACCTGCCCGCACTTATGAAATTTATTTTACTTTGATTGTTTTTTATGAATTAAAAAAAATACCTTTGTTTGGCACAGCATAGTCAAATCTGGCTCTTGTGCCACTTGTTTGTCCAGAAAACCAACCAATACTCATTCCTATAAAAGAAAACTACCTAGAATTCGAATGATTGCAGCGTCTGGGGAATATTGGGAAATATTCCGCATAAAAACTGTGCGAAATTCGAAGAATTAAACGCAGCACTAATCTGACTAAAAATTAATTAGAAGTCGCAGCTCAAAACACATCACTTTACTGTAATTATGTTCAATAATCACCAAACGAGCGCCCCTGCCCACAGAAACAAGGCCCCCTTTGATGTACGGCACTTGTTTCAAAAATCATTATAGTTAAGTACGCGGTTCGAACTTCAGAAAATTTTGTTGTCGAATATAATGTCGATGGCGGGCAACAGTCTTGTCTGATGATTACTCAATAATTAATAAAGTGATTAATAAGTGTTATTTGTTGAGAGCGTTAAGTACATTATTTGTTAAATGCTAATTAAACGGAATTCATACGAAGCTTACGACATTCGTAATTATTATACCGTATGAGTTGCTGAAAATTTCTAGAAAAGGCAATATGTGGCAGATAATTAAATATTTGTTAAGAAAATCTTACAGCTAGCGCTTCTCACATTTCTCACGCGAATTTTCATTCTATCGAAATTTCCAGTTATGTGTGTTAAATGTGTTTCATAATTTCGTTTGTCCTGTCCCCCTGCAGTCCTTGTAAATTCCTTGTGGGACTTCTAAGATCTTCGAGTGAGGATTTGTGAAGAGTAACTTCTTTAGATTTGCCAGACTTAATACGAAGGACATTAACATTATATTAGTATTTCTGAAACAAATTTATTACAACAGTGAAAGATGTGTTTTCCTTTTGCACTATTGATTTTGAATTACTTTATATAATCATAAAGAACTTTTACCATAATATTTATAATAGAATTAATTATTTAACTATTTTATGATCTATATTAAATTAGAGAGATAATTCATTTTTGATAATTAAATGATACTTTCGTTTTGTGATCTTAAATAATTCTGATAAACACACATATATATAATTTTTTCAATCCATTCTTTTTTAATTAGAAAATTCGTGTGTTACAGAATTTATCTCCATAACATTTCATATTTCCATAAAATAGTTTCTACAGCCGTTCTATATTTGAATCACTCAAAATCAAAACGGCATGAAGTAAATGTTAGCAAATTCTGTTTATGATTTATGGTTGGCAATGCTTTTTCCTTTTGACTTTTTCCATGCCATTTTTCTAAAAAGCATGTCGTAGAAACATTGATAATAATTCAGACTGACATCGTAAAAATATGAATGCACCTTTACGACACAGTATCATGTTATAGAAGCTCTAACAGCAAAGTGAAAAATGTGGGAAATGTCACTGGAGTGTGACAAATGGCGGCTACAAATGCTGTCCGAAAAAGACAAATTTATGGTGGTCTGTTCTTTACCTGTTTGTCACAAACTTATTTTTATCTGTTCCAATTCTTGCAGAAGGGAACATTGAGTCGTACAACTTTTTTGGGGTTATAGACGATTGAGAAGTTTGTATCAAAAATAAAAAAAATCTAGAATACTCTGTAGAGTAAAATAGTTATATCGAAGGCGATTAATCGTATAAGAATAATTTCATTTTGGTAATATATTAACTATAATATCCTTGTGTATTTAGAGATTAGTTTAGTGATTATACTATGTATCCTAAATAAATTACTGTACTATGCATTTGTACTATACTGTGCATTCTAAATACATCATTATACTACACTCATGTCCATAAATTAAGAATAATGAAGTTCAGGCAAAGAAAGAGAACGTACATGTTGTTCCAGAATGACATCCCGATCGATGTGGCCTGTCATCGTTACACTCTGAACATGCAGGTCAGTTCTGGAACCAAGAATAATTCCTCCTCAAACGAGCCATCCTGCACCACCGTAACGGTGTCGTTCAATGGTGTTCTCTTGGTGGTAACGGGTACCTGGCGCTCTCCATATGAAAGTCCGGCGAGAATCAGACTGCAAACTAAACCTGGACTCGTCGGAAAACATCACACCAGACCACCGTTGCGGTGCCCAAAATGCATGCTCTCTACTCCAGGTTAATCGCAGGCGACAGTGAGTTGCGGTAAGTGGAACACGTCTGACAGGCCAACGAGCATATAGACCAATGTGTATACACGGTCTGCCTTGAAACTGTATTACCGGTAGCTGAAGAGAGCTGACGAGACAGGTCTGATGCTGTGCTCCGTCTGTTTCTTTTGGCAGTAACTGCTAAATACCGCTCCTCATTCGGCGTTGTAACTCGGGGGCGACCTGCGACCTATGCTGTAGCATCTACTCACATTATCATCATCTTGGAATCGTTGCCAAAGCCTGGAGATGACACTCTAGGCGATTCCAAGTTCCTCGGATACTTCCGGCTGGGTACGTCCACATTCCAGTCGTCCGATAATTCTACCACGTAAAAAATCATCCAAATGCTTCCTTTGTGCCATAACTATTCGGTTATTGCACTGAAAGCTTTTAAAGCGCTTGTGAACAATTTTACTTCTTTGCCACCATTCCTTATATACCCCTCTCTTACAGTCTCGTCATTGTGACGTACTATCCGCGCCATCTGGTGGTTTCCTGTAATTTGCATATTCTTCTTCAAGATGTGTGTGATAATTCTACAGGTGAAATTTTTATTTTAGAGTTCAATTTCTGTGTGATTCTGAATTATCCTTAATTTATGGACATGAGTGTATGTATGTATACTATACTATATATGACAATGTACAACACTATGCTATGTATAAGTACTGTACTATGTATAGTAATTAACAATTTTTGATAAAAAAAAGAAATTAAAAAAAATTAAAAATAAATGATATGTAAGAAAAGGAGGAATTCGGTAAAAATTAAGTTTAACCTACACTTTAAAAAATAACTAAATCTTGCGGAGCCCAATTAAAGCAAAATATTTCGTAAATTTTAATGCAGTTGCTCTAATTTCTATAGATGTGTCTTGTTATCCGGAAAAAATTTCGCAACTAAGAACTTCAATGCAACTAGTGTTTTTTTTTTTTTTAAATTCACCCACATTCAAAGTAAATAAAATATAAATATGAATTCTAAAAAGTTTCATTATGCCAGGAAAAAAGCATTTTCAAACTTTTAAAATGAAAAATTAAAATTTTTATTTAGATGAGAAAGTATAGAAAACTCAACACAAAACATACAGAATGTCAATGGAAATGAACCCATTTTTTGCATTTTAATTGCTAAGTTCTGAGTATGAATCAACGAATTAAAAGATTATTTTATAACAAATAAGAAAGAGAACTGTAGTGTCAATTCTATAAGAGAATACATCAATTATTTTTACATGTTCGAATTTAAGCAAGACTAAGACAAAAATATGAAATTCAACGGTTTTGTTTTGGTTTATCACTTTACTGTCATTTCTGGCACATTTTAGACTAAATAGACCGAGGCCTACAGATTAACATGGATTCTGAGCCACTCACAAACATTCATGCCATCGCCAAGATTCGAAACTGAAGTCTGTGATACCAAAAGCCAGAGCCCTAGCCAATTGGACATCAGGCCGTAGAAATTCAATCACACAAGTTGAATTCCTGAATTTCTCTTATAAGTGGAATTCCCTTATCGAATGATAATTGCGATTTTCTCTTATACAGGAATGAGAGGCAGTTAGACTTGACTATCGAATATCATTACTCCTTTATAGGATAACGTTGAACCATGGATCGTCTTGGCCTATGCTAGACCTATAAAAGCTTCAAGACCCACTTTCAGATGGGAACACTTTAATTTTTATTTACAAGCACTATATACGTATACATATACAAATAATGAACTGTGGATTATTATACAAATATATGAAAAATTAAAAATAAAATTTCATCACCACTGTATTATTAAATGACAAGTACAGTTCATTACAAGGTCAGAGGTTTTTCAAAGTTCTCGATTCTACGTTCAATTTAATTGCTTGGTCTGCGGCAGACTTTAATTATCACACGTCGTTGATCACGAAGTCACAAGGGGTTCACTTTGAAAAATAGGCGGAAACTCCGGCCTATTCAGTCAATTCTGAGAAAAAAGAAAAACAGCGTTCCTGGTGAACTCGTCGCAGAACTCTCCCCCCTTTTCACCAAAAAAATCCCTCCCTTTCAGACAATCCATCAAGGGTGGGGAGGTCAGTTTCCCTCACTTCTCATTGGAGTAAACATTTCTCAGCAGTTGGTCTGTCCCCCATCACAATGGAATAACTCATGGAATGGTTCATATTAATCTGAACGACCTTAACGTTTCGACATGTGAATGTTGCAACAATTACAGATTGAATATGAATTAAACATTCACTTCAGAAAATCTGTCAAGAGGTGGGTCAGCTTCCCTCTCTTCTCGTTCGATTAGATATTTCTCAGCTATCACACATCACAATGGAACAACTCCTGGTATAGTTCATGTTCAACCTGTAGTTGTTTCGACATGTCCCACAGACATTCGCTCATTTCCTGAATCTCATTATACATGACACCGAATATGTGCTATAAGATTTGAGTGACAACTTGTTACAAAACACTGATTGCATGTCATATAACTACCCACAATACAGCTTGTCTGTTGTTAAATTTCAATGATGTGTTGTTATCTATATATTTGTCAAATAACTTACATTCCTCTTTCCTGGGAATGAAATACCAAACTCTTCTCGTGAAAAAAAAATACAACTCCTTTAGGGGACAACGTAGAACTATGGATGTTCTCAAAACAAAGTTATCTACTAGATTAATGGTGCAGTTATTCTAATATTAGTATATATATATATATAGTCTGCTAGTGAATAAATTTAGTAATGTCAACAATGAATAAGGGTTTAAAACAAATGCTTTCAAAGAAAGGCTTCCTATTATAAAGAATGAAGAAACTGAAATTGCTTTTAAGATTTATCTCCAAATATTGAGGCCTTTTTTAAATTATAATTCACCTTTGAATAAATCTGCATCTGCAGTGTCATCAGAAATGCTGATCTTAACAATATGTACTAAACAGGAAAAAAAAAAGATTAAATCAGAGGTATAAAAGAAGAAAAAACTCAACTTTATTAAACCGTTGTGATGAAAGATGAAATAAGATCTTTTAAGGAAAAATTTGAAATGCGTGCAAATTTGACAAACGTAGGGATATCTGGGTATGGGCACCTAAGCAAAAAAGAGATTATAAGGCGGAACTAAGAAAGCTAAAAGGTCTTATTTCCTGTTCTCAAACATTAAGGATTTTTACATAAAAAAATGTGGGTTAAAACAAAACAAAACACAGGATTAGGAAAAGGTACCTTCTTAAGTCCTTTTCCAGACATCTTAAGACATGAAAAGTTCAAATGTCAGATATAAGAAGGACCTTATGTGGAAGTAAATGCTGGAAATCAGATGATGATCTATCTGAATACTCCCACACGTTTAAAAACCGACCGAGCATGCCAGTTTAAAGAGAAATATTAATTTATAACCAAGTCCTGAAATTCAATTAAAATATGGTAAAAGTAGATTGGCTTCATTTTTTTATTTAATGTGTGAATTGATATTTAAAAATTTTAGTGTAATAATATTAAAACAAATCAAAAATACTGATAATAATGCAAAATTTTTGAGTTTAGTAAATTAAAGTAAAGGATGGTCTTTAGTTCGAGTGACTAGGGTTAAACCCTGTACCTCCATATCATAATTTATAACTTAATGCTTAATTTTTAAAATTTAGCAAAATTTAATTTAAAAAAAGTAATTTATAAAAGAGCACATGCTCTGTAAAATCATAAAAAGAGAGAGTTAGGGTTAAAAATTTAAATAAATTTATTAATTAAATATTTATATTAAATAAATATTTAGGAATAATTAAGAATTTATGAGCCTTTAGTATACTTAAATCCAATATTATACACTCATGTCCATAAATTAAGCATAATTCAGAATCACACAGAAATTGAACTCTAAAATAAAAATTTCACCTGTAGAATTATCACACACTTCTTGAAGAAGAATATGCAAATTACAGGAAACCACCAGATGGCGCGGATAGTACGTCACAATGACGAGAGTGTAAGAGAGGGGTATATAAGGAATGGTGGCAAAGAAGTAAAATTGTTCACAAGCGCTTTAAAAGCTTTCAGTGCAATAACCGCATAGTTATGGCACAAAGGAAGCATTTGGATGATTTTTTACGTGGTAGAATTATCGGACGACAGGAATGTGGACGTACCCAGCTGGAAGTATCCGAGGAACTTGGAATCGCCCAGAGTGTCATCTCCAGGCTTTGGCAACGATTCCAAGATGATGGTAATATGAGTAGATGTTACAGCACAGGTCGCCCCCGAGTTACAACGCCGAATGAGGACCGGTATTTAGCAGTTACTGCCAAAAGAAACAGACGGAGCACAGCATCAGACCTGTCTCGTCAGCTCTCTTCAGCTACCGGTAATACAGTTTCAAGGCAGACCGTGTATACACATTGGTCTATATGCTCGTTGGCCTGTCAGACGTGTTCCACTTACCGCAACTCACTGTCGCCTGCGATTAACCTGGAGTAGAGAGCATGCATTATGGACACCGCAACGGTGGTCTGGTGTGATGTTTTCCGACGAGTCCAGGTTTAGTTTGTAGTCTGATTCTCGCCGGACTTTCATATGGAGAGCGCCAGGTACCAAGAGAACACCATTGAACGACACAGTTACGGTTGTGCAGGATGGCTCGTTTGGGGAGGAATTATTCTTGGTTCCACAACTGACCTGCATGTTCAGAGTGTAACGATGACAAGCCACAACTATCGGGATGTCATTCTGGAACAACATGTACGTTTGTTTCGGGGCGCCAGGGGTGCTGAATTTCTGTTTATGGATGGCAACGCCCGTCCTCACCGTGCAAACATTGTAGACGAATGCCTTCAATTGGAGGATATCACCTGTATGTATTGGCCAGCATGGATTGGCCCTCCCACCTGTCAACCGGATCTTCGGAGTCCATTGCTTGATGAGTGGTGTAATATTCCCCAAGATCAGATTGATAATTTGATACTCAGCATGCCTAGGCGTTGTAAGGCCTGTATTGCATCGTCCGGGAGACATACTCCATTTTAACCATCATACTAATCATGTTATACCGTTATTTGTAAGTAGGTTCTTTTTTGAAATTTTCTTCAGGGATTAAAAATCGCAATTTTTATTAATTATGTCAAACATATAGCATCTTTTTTGCTCTTTACCTTTTGTTTAATAAATAGACATTACAAATAAGCCAAGTTTGTTTTGCTTCTGTCTCTTTCTTTGCCTGAACTTCATTATCCTTAATCTATGGACATGAGTGTATTTTGATAAATTCAAATTTTTAAAAATATTTATTGGAAATTTATTGAAACACATCATAAACTGAGGTTGCATTTAAGATTTATTTTTTAGTATTTAACGTAAAGTAAAAACAAAATATTATAGTGCGATTATTGTGTTATGCAATTATTGTATTAATAGTATTTTATTTCATTACATTGTTTTTTTAAAAAAAATAATTTACAAAAGCTATAATAATAAATTACTTTATTTCTTTATGCAGAATTTATTTGAATTATCTTTAAAGGAATAAAATTATTTGATTCATTAAAATATGAAGAACAGGAGTTAGATATTGAAAAGTGAAAGTAATACAACGAAGGGAATGTAATAATATCTCACAAATATTACAAATAATATTTAAATATATATTATATAATTAATTAAATCAGGAAAGAAAATTAAATTAAGTCAGGAAAAAAAATATTATTTCAAAAAAAGTTATTAAATTAGCCGTCTAACCTTTAAGCTGTTTGCGTTGTTGTTATTTCTTATCCCACTTGGTAGACATCTAGACTAAGCCCACGAACCCGTCTGGACTCAGGGTTGAAGGGAACTTTACTTTAACTTTACTTGTGCAACTTTATCAAGCAGTTCTGTAAATTATGTGACTTTTTTGCCACACACACTCTCTTTTCTTTCTCACACACTATCTCTCTTTGTCTTCACACATATGCAGAGGCATTCTGCTTGAAAAATTTGAAGAAGGTTTCCCTTTAAAGTTGAAAATTATTTCTAGTATGTCAGTACGTCTTCTTCTAAACCGACTACAACGGATTAAATTGCTCATGACAAGGATCCCAGCCAAACCGGGCTTCTGACTTAGAAACCTTCCCGCATCTCCAGAATTCACTAATGACTTTTGAAAATCCAGACATTTCTCAGCATCTCGCATTAAATGTATTTTTTCAAAAACAGACACTATATCTTATTTATTTTATACAGAACAACAAAAAAGAAATAGTAATTCATGAATAAAAGATTCTCCTCAATTGTCTCGACGTTTTTGTTACCAGATATTTCCACCCAACATTTTTCTCAACCAAAAATGACTTTGATTTTTCAAATATTCCCTTTTTTTCAGAACTGATTGACGCTGCAAGAATCTTTGTCATCCCTTTTTTCCAGTTGACATTGTGTTTCCCCCGAATCTCAATCTGCATAACACGATATTTTTCCGAGTTGACAGTGAGGTTCTCCTGTTGAAATAAATCAATAAAGGACGTCTCTTTTTCGTTTCGCAAACACAGAAGTTTTATAATTCTATTTGCTCAAGAATCGGGTTCTTTAAATTTGGGGCCTTTGCCGAACTAGAGTAAGTCCAAGAGTATCTCCAGCTGAAGTACTTACTGAAAGGAAATAAAGAACCGTTTCTCGAGAACTAAGTAATGCGTTGTGATACACGAATTTCGCTTTTTAAAACAATTTGTCAGTCCGTCTCTCTTCTCGTTTAAATTGAAATGTGCAAGGAATCCTCCCGCACCCTTAGAGTATCGCACGGGGAAATGAGTAACAGACAAATCAATGACAAGATAATAAAAAACGTCAAATAAAAGATAAATTTCAAAACACTTCATAATACAAAGAGACATAAAGTAAGAGAGAAGCAAAGAATTTAAGAAACCTTAGAGCAAGAATTGACAAATTTTCAACATTAACGTTTAAAATTAATTTTAAACATTTAAATAAGAATTAGCAGAAGTCTATGTTGTGATTTTTTTATTTGGGTGTATTTTTTTTATTCTATTCATATCACGAACAACCAACGACTGTGAAGAAGATAGGACATTATCATTTTTTATTGTGGTGTATTTTTTTATTTTATTGTGTTGTAATTATGCGCATCATGAACAACCAACAATGTTGAAGAAGGTAGGACAGTAACATTTTTTATTGTGGTGCATTGTTATTTTATTGTGGTGTATTGGGGTTTTATTGTGGTGTATTTATTTTTTGTTATTATTGTTTAATTATGCACATCACGAACAACCAACGACGGTGAAGAAAGAAAGAAATTGTCCTTTGGGAGGATTGAGGTAGTTGTCCACAATTTGAGTATGGTATCGGAGAAAAACCAGAAAACTTCCATTTGGTAATCGTAAGTTTGACATTTTTGACTTTTACTTGCTCAGAGAATTTTGTCACCACTTTTGCTATTTAGAGCAGCTGAAAATTTTATGTCAATCAATAAATGGAATTAAGAAGTGGATATTTTAGTATAACGACTTCCGAAATCGGCCATCAGGCTCCCATTAAATATAACCTAACAAACCTATAAAATTGCAAACAATTTTATATACTATCCGTGAAAGAAATTTAATAAAAATTATCATAAAAGATAATTACATAAACCAATAAGAATGCCGAAAGTTGTCAAGGAAACGAATAAGTAATCGAGGATACGAAAAAATTAGCTCCCTAAAACTATATTTAAAAAAAAAATGGCTTGGTTGATTTTTTCGGACTTTCTCTTCAAACTAACTCTCACGGCAACTGCGGAAGAACACTGACTATGACGTTTTATGAAGGCACATCGCAATAACAAAAACACGCAGCAGATGGAGACGTGGATCGATAAGTGATTAGCCGTTTCGAATCCCTTTGCTCTTAAGTGCTCCCCCCACCCCAAAAACGGGCATCATTGAAAGATGTCTCATTGCCGACAAAGCGATGGCCATAAAACAGCGCACGGCCTTGGCTGCGAAGCGAGTGTCTTCTATAAGTGTCCACACTACAACTGACACGCACCGGCCATATTTAATGTGAGCAAAAACTATTAAGGGAGGAATAGGTTATGAAATTGTTTTCATAGGGAAATCAGTCATTAGATGGATATTAATTGATATCATTATCACAATTTTTTTGGAATTTTTTTTTGTATATAAAGTATGGACTTATCTATCATTTATTCACAATATTAAAAAGTTCCAAAACTTAAGCCTTACGTAAATAACACACAATAAGTTAAATATAACATATTTAAATTATTGTGTTAATAATAATTTAAAATATGTATTATTTAACTTAGTTAAAGATGTAACAATAAGTTAAAATATGTATTATTTAACTTATAATGAATGAATATGTATTATTAATCTCATAGATTTCTAACTTGAATTGAGGATGAAATTGAAGATTCAGTTTCGAATCGCTCTCGCTTTTTGTACATCTTTTAAATTTTTAATAACACATCACACAATAAGTCTCCGGTTTAGCCAAGAAAAAATTTTTTTTTAGAAATTCGACTATTCGTCGACACATTCTCTTTCAAGAGTGATCCATTCATCCCAACGCTCCTCTAACTTTTCGATGAAAGATTTGTGTTTGCTCTCAAAACAGGTCTCAGTTTCGGCAATCACTTCTTCATTTGAGCCAAATTTCTTTCCTTGGAGCATCATTTTGATGTCCGCAAAAAGCCAATAGTCACTTGGGTCCAGATCTGAAGAATATGGTGGGTGGGGAAGCAATTCCAAGAGTAATTCATTCAATTTAACCATAGTTTTAATCGACTTGTGATACGGTGCATTGTCTTGGTAAAACAGCACTTTTTTTTTTTGCATATGAGGTCGTTTTTTCTTGATTTCTACACTCAATCGATCCAATAATGACGTGTCATATTCGCTATTGATAGTTTTATCTTTATCAAGGTAGTAGATGAACAAAATACCCCGTGCACCCCAAAATACGGATGCTATAATCTTTCTTGCTATGTTTTGAGTTTTTGGTTGCTTTGGAAGACTTACACCAACTGCTGTTCACTCAACTGACGATTGTTTTGATTCAGGTGTGTAGTAGTGGATCCATATTCCATTGCTGCATACCGACGCAAGAAATCTTTTTTATCTCGCTGGAACAGCTCCAAACAACTCTCTGAATCATTGACGCGTTGTTGTTTTCGATCCTGTGTTAGCACTTCGAAAGCAACTTAAGCATGCTCAGTGTTTCGTGCAAAATTGTAAACACATTACATTCTGATGTCTTTAAGGTGTCACCTATTTCATGCAACTTTATTTTAAGGTCTTTCGAAACTATTTTGTGAAATATTTTTATGTTTTCTGAAACAACTGCCGATTTTGGGTGATCAATGATAGTTGATTTTCCTGGTGCAAAGTCTCCATAACGCTAATCAAGCTACTGTTTGGCTTACACAGTATTTTTCAACAAACAATGTTTAATTTTCAGTTTTTATTAAACAATGTTCAATCAAGACGCAAAATTCTTTTTTATCCATTGTTTTAAAAATTAAAAAATTGGGGGATATTGCAACCTGCAAACTAATTATCAGAATACCATGATATTTTGACACGTATCGTTTGAAGGATGCTACTATTCAGAAATCATATGGGTCTGTCAACAATGTTGCCATGTATGTGTGAGACCGGAGACTTATTGAGATGATTTCTCAAAAGCATGTGAAACATACTTTAAAATTATCCACATTATCCAAATTATAAAATTATCCACAAAGTTTCACATTATGTGTTTTTTTAATTCATAATGTTTATTGGATATATATTTCATATTATATTAGAAAATAACGAACAATTCATCCTTAACATTGAGTAAAATGACTCTGATTTCTGGACATCTTTTATGCCAGCATGATAATGTCTACGATATTGTCTACAAAAAAGGCATCGAAAAGTTAGAGGAGCGTTGGAATGAATGTATCACTCTTTGAAGGAGAGTATGTTGACGATTAAGTCGAATTTCTAAAGAAAAATGTTTTTCTTAACTAGACCAGAGACGTATTGAGTGATGTGTTATGAAAAATTTAAAAGTGATAGGAGAGAGCAACTAAAAATTTAAAAGTGTAAGGAGAGAGCAACTAAAATCTTAGCCTTCAATTTCATTTTAAATTCGTTTTAGGTTGGAAATCAATAGGGTTTATAATACATATTCATTCATTATAAGTTAGATAATACATATTTTCAATATTAATACATTACAAATTAATATTGGTGCACTTACAATTTAATAATATGTATTATTAGTAGAAGTTGGGGCCTGATGGCAGACTGACCAGCGCTCTGGTGTTCGCTGCCACAGGTTTCGTGTTCGAGCCCCCGGCGGTGCCATGTATGTTTGTAGTGGTTCGAAATCCACTTTAAACCGTAGGTCCGGGTCTGATAGGATGGTAGAGAGTTGTGGGGATAGCGTTATTCGCGTACGTAGCCTATGTTGCAGCTACACATGCCCCCTGGGTAGTGCTCAATGAGAAAGTAGGTGCACCCCACACGATATGCCGTCTTCAAGACTAGGTTGCACTATTGGGCTGCTCGCAGGGACAAGGTCAATACGACCCTGTCCTCGACGCAATTAAAAAAAAAAGCATTTTATCTATGAGCTCACTGCAGGAAATATCGTTTCGACTCCGACGAACATGAGTTAGATATTGATTAAACGTCGAATAACAGCGTCGTCCTCTTCAACGACGCTTGAATCGAGGTGGGGAGAGAAAAAACTAATAAAAAAATAAATAAAAGACGCGCTTCGCCGGAAATGTTGTCGAGTTCGATTGAAGAGCCCCTCGCAGCTTTCTTTCTCGTTTCCAATGAAAGTGGAGCCCTCTCCTGACAAGCCCTCCACAAACAATGACGAATTTCTGCGCACTGTCATTAATTGTCATTCCCGCACATAATCACGTTATGTATCCTTCAATTAACCCCAAAGAGATTAACTCTTCATTACTGGAGTGGAACATCTGCTTTTTTTCTCCACTCTCCTTCTGTAACTATCTTTATAATTAAAATTGAAATTAATTAGTTATTGTCAAGGGTAGAATAAGTGAGAGCTACCCAGTTTCTTAGGATACTTGGACGACTTTCTGTCTTTTTTTTAATAATTATTTTGAAGTTTAAAGTGCTTAAAGAGTTAATTTGAGACACATTTCTTATGTGTAATTAGTATAATTAATAAAGTATCTAATTTGACTTGATTATTCTTCCCCTTCATTAAACTCACTGATTATTTAATTATGAAATTCACTAAAGTCTTATGATGGTTTGAAATTTTGCTTCGAGACTGAAAAAAAATGTGCAATAAATTTCGCTACCAGAACTAACATGATAAAGTTTTAAAGGGGATGCAGTATAAAGATGAATTACAGTCTAAACTGTAGCAAATTGACTCATAAATGTCCAAAATGTAATTATTCATTGATTATTTTAATTACAAATTTAGTAGCAATTAATTTTGTCATTGCATTATATCTAATAATAATAATAATAATGATAATAATAATGATAATAATAAAAATAATGATGATAATAATAATGATAATAATAATAATAATAATAATAATAATAATAATAATATATAATATAGCATTTTTTTTCTCACGGGGAGAATTTTGACATTTCATTCCCGGGACAGAGAAATGTATGTTTTTTGACTATATAATAACAATCACTCAAATTAGACAGCAGACGAACAGTGTTGTGATTGCTGCTTATATTAAATGCAATGATTGTTTTGTACTAATGAGAACAACATGTCACTCAAATCGGATAGCAAATATACGTGTATAATGAGACTCAGGAAATTAGCGAATATATGTGCGACCTTCACAGATCGAAATAACTACAGATGGAATATGAACTATACCATGCGATGTCCCATTGTGAAGGGGGAAAGACCACAAGTTGAGAAATGTCTTCTCCATTGAGAAATGAAGGAGGCTGGCGTATTGTCTTAAAAGAAGTTTTTTTTGATGAAGAAGGGAGAAAATCCAGAAGTATTGTTTTTTTTTCTTTGAAGTGATTGAATAGGCCGGAGTTTTTGTCTGTTTTTCAAAGTTAACCCATTGTCGTTTCGTGAATCACGCCAAGCGATAATGAAGATCTGTCGCAGACCAGGCCATAATATTCGATTTAAATTTGAGAACTTCGAAAATCACCGACCTTAGAGTGAACTGTACTTGTGATTCAATCATGCATTTGTGATAAAATTTTATTTTAATTTTTAGTTTCTTTGTGTAATAACCCAGATGACATTATTTGGATACACACACACACACACACACACACACACACACACACACACACACACACACACACACACACACACACACACACACACACACACACACACACACTCATATATATATATATTATATATATCCAAATAATATCATCCAAATAATGTAAGCATTACATATATATATGCTTGTGAATAAAAATTAAAGTGTTCCACCCTAAAAGTGTCCCTCTTCTTGAAGCCGTTATAGGTCTAATGTACGTCCAGATGTTACTATATATATAATAAAATTATATACAGAATACAATATATACAGAAATAATACAAGCCAAATTAAAAAAAAATTGGCTAGAGATTAACCACTCTGACTAACAAAATTTTAAAATAGCATTTACTATGCAAAAAAGTTTCTTTTGTCTTCTAGACAAACCCATCACAAGTTGAGTTTTAACCAATATGTATAAAGAAGTAGGGAGGAAAAATGGATTTGAAGTTCAGGTGCGCATTATCTGCAGGGACGAAAAAAAAAAAAAAAAACATTCTGAAGCAAGTAGACACAGAAATAAGCAAGGGAAGAAATCGGTACATTTTTATCCTTAGAACATTGAACTTGTTTTTAAATACTTTTAAGACTTTTTGGTCGTTTCTTAAAGAATGTTTGGTCTTTTCACTTTGTAATTTTGATCTTTTTATATGTTTTTTGTTTCTACGGTGAGTTGCCAAAACTGTATGCATTGAGTTTCAATAAAACCATAGGTAACAACAACAACATACATGTCTTACCCATGTTCTATTCTTCAATAGAAAGTACATTGATTGGCATCTAAATATATTTTAATCCGTATCAGTAGCTCGTCTACTTTTAAACACCGTAATAGTCCAAGGAAAAATAAGATTTACAACATTTTTATTTTAATTTTAGAAAATGAAAATACAGACGCTACATTAAATGACAAATATTTATTCTACTAAATATGCGTTCTCTTCTAACAATTTACTTAAGATTGCAGGTTAAACAACTATTATAATGAAATCTCATATGATGTTATCATGCAGTATAACACAGTGAATCAAATAGATTTCACTTTAACATTCAGTGCAGTTCGGTGTCTTTGTATACTATTCATAAATACTGCAGATATCTCAAACGCGTAATACATTATTTGAGGTGGCTAGACAGTTATGATAGCAACATGATGATGAACAATGCTATTACACGTTTTGGAACGGTGCATTATTTTACTGAGTCGAAATTTGTGTCGCAATGAATCTTAATTATCATAAATATTGTAATCTTTAAATTATGATTGTGAACATTCCTCACGATTTACGAATGCAATATGATCACTTTTAATTTGTTAAGTAAATGAAATATTTTGAAATTTGAAGTTTGTGATACATAAAATCAATTCAATGGCCATATGTTCATATGTTCATCGGGTCTATAATATTAATTTTTAGTTACTATTTATACAGGGGCTGGTCTTTAAAATAAGCTTGCTAAAACTTTGTTGATTATAGTTCTTATGTGAAATTCAATGCAAAGCTCCATCAATAAAAGTAATAAGATTGGCAGAAGATGTATAAATAGAAAGTGAAAAGATTGGAGCTCTTTTAATTGCGTTTTTTCTAAATGTGCCAAATCTTTTTCATTGTTATTCCGATAATTGTAAAGCTTATAAGTGACGAATAATAGGCTTTATTGAATGTTAAATTGCAAGCATTTTTGAATGACACAAATTGAATGGGTTTAATTAGATGAATTTGCAGATTTTCATCCATATGGGTACGTTAGACAAATTTCTTGAAATCGAGGTGTTGAAAATGAGAATCGAGTCAGCCATATCGTAGATAACTTTCAATTTGTTTCTGATGCAATTTTCACAAGAAAATTTTCTGTGGGGTGTTTTTGAAAAGTAAATTTAATAAAACCATTTCGTAAAGGATAATTCGCTGTTGTTGTGCGAAGTTTTTATGAAGTAGATTAAAAGTATAACAAAAAAAGAAGAAAGAAATCCTCAAGTTGTCAGTATTTTAAAAGAAAAGAAGACAGAGAAAAAAATCTACCTAATAATGAAATCCAGTAAGGAAAAAAATACGACTAACTTATTTCGAAATTATAATTCTCTTCTTCCTTTCATTGTCCACAACTAATCTTTTTCTCTCTTTTATATTCCAGACTATCATCCTTATTTGCATAATTATTTAAATTCGTGGCTTTGTTGATTTATTAAAGCAATTTTTCCTTAATATTAATAAAGTTTACTCGACGCACACTTTTCAAAACCTCAGGTTATTAAATCAGGAAAAATTTTCATTCAGATTTTTTTTTTTTGCCTTTTCAGGAAAAACTTTCAAATCAAGGATAATCTTTTTAAATATTCTTCATTTAGTAGAATTAAAGCTTTGATTTTTTTTCGTTCTTTTATTAAAATGCAGATTTAATTTTTTTAGAGCGCGGAGAATTGAATAGATGACATTCAGTTCGGACACATTTTATTAACGGATTAAATTAGCTATTCTAAAAATTTGAATTCTCTGTCGGCTATGAGATAGTTAAATTAAATTTTTTAAGAAAATTTACCGAAATGCAATTTCGACTGTCCTGTGCTAAATAAGAAAGATTCGAATTTGAAAAGGAAATAGTTTTACATAAAAAAAATGCTGAATATTCATTTTTTACGCCGAAAATTTCCAAAATAAAGTACTCTGAAAGATAATTCAACTTTTTCGAGTTCTACGTAATTGCGTTAGAATTTCTTTAAGGTTAAATAAAATATTGGAAAGTGTATCGTGAAGAGTCAATTTATTTGATATAAGGGAAAGAACTATCAAGTTTGCACTCCACTGCCGAATTCTGTGCATTGAAGGTTTAGGATAAAATTTAATTTATTTAAAAAACTCTCAGTACTAAAATGCCTTTTTAAACTTTTCGTAAAAGTATATAATTCAATTCTTAAGAATCTGTAAATGTTGAAAGTTGGCCATAGTTATTTTCCTTCTTAATTTTTTTTTATTCATATTGCCCATATAACTATGTTCTTTTTGTATTAAAATTAATTTAGTAGCTTCTACACATAAAATATTTTCATGCCTTTATACATTAATTTGGATATATATGAAATCTATAATAAATATTATGATTTTAATCAATCACAGTTTTCAAAAAAAAAAAAAATAAATAAAAAATAAAATCGCAATACGTTAAAGGAATACCAACAATGAAAATTAAATAGTCTTATTTTTATTTGAAAACAAAAGGTACTTACACTTAGTATACTTAGAAATAACTACTAATTGCTTTAAGCCTTATTATCTTTTAATGTGTGAAAGATTAATAATTTTTTCTGGAAGGAATAATCTTATTTAGGTTCGAAAACACAACATTTTTATGAAAAACAAAGCTGATTCGTAAATAAAATTTGAATGGTAATTAAAGTAATTAATAATTAATTTTATACATTTCAGATATTCATATGAAAATACTACCATTATTAGTATTATATAATTAAATCTGACCTTTTTATTTTCATTGAATATATACTACTGTTCCCAAAAAGTAAGACCAATTATTTTTTTTCAAAAACTCTTTATTTGTTCTTCCAAATTTAATTCATCGCCTTCAAATTAATCCCCTTCGGACACAATGCACTCATGCCACTTTTTTTTCCAATCCTCAATGCATGCTAAAAAGTCATCGGCAGGGAGGGCCTTCAAAGAGCGCGCCGATTCACATTCAATCTTTTCAATCGACTCAAAACGGTATGCCCGGAGGGGTCTTTTGAGTTTAGAGAATAGATAGAAGTCTCACGGTGAGAATACGGTGGTTTTGGAACGATATGGGTGTCATTTTTGGTGAAAGAGTCACGAAGAATCAATGCAGTGTGAGCTGGCGCATTCAGTGTTTTCGTTACCCATCGAGATTTGACGTGTTTGGGGCCCAAATGGAATGGACCGATCCTTTTGAAATTCCAACATCATCAGCAAGATCTCTAATTGTAAATCGACGCTTTGTGAGCACCCAATCTTTATTTCTTTGGCTGTAAGCTTTGTCGGTTGAGGTGGAGGGTGGACCAAGAGGATTCATCGTGTACAATGAGTTCTTTGCCTTCTTTGAACTGTTCATACCACTTCTAAACATTTCTTTCCTATATAGGAATGCTCACCGAATGCCTTTTGCAACATTATATACGTTTCCGCAAACGAAATTGAATGCAAGTTCTTTGCTCAATTTATTCAGACAGTTCAAAAATCGCCAGAATCAGTTTTAGCATCTCACAAAGCCAAGAGCAACTCAAGCACTGATCAATGTTTTGACATCAAATTTCACACAGATGTCAAGGACAGTGCCAGCAACTTAAAAAGAAAAAAAATTAAAATTCCATAAGCCCCGGGAATTTTAAATTGAAAATCGATCTTACTTTTTGGACACAGTAGTATATTTATATATTATATACATATATTGTTAAATATTATTTCATATATTATATACACTGAAGTGACAAAAGTCATGGGATACCTCTTAATATCGTGTCGGCCATCCTTTCGCCCGGCGAAGTGCAGCAACTCGACGTGGCATGGACTCAACAAGTCGTTGGAAGTCTTCTGCAGGAATATTGAGCCATGCTGTCTCGATAGACGTCCATAATTGTGAAAGCGTTGATGGTGCAGGATTTTGGGCACGAACAGACCTCTCGATGATGTCCCATAAATGCTCGATGGGATTCATGTCGGGCGATCTAGGTGGCCAGATCATTCGTTGCAATTGTCCAGAATGTTCTTCAAACCAATCGCTAACAGTTGTGGCCCGGTGACATGGCGCATTGTCATCCATAAAAATCCCATCGTTGTTTGGGTACATGAAGTCCATGAATGGCTGCAAGTGATCTCCAAGTAGCTGAACATAAGCATTTCCAGTCAATGTTCGGTCCAGTCGCATCAG
Source organism: Caerostris darwini (assembly GCA_021605075.1). Lineage (NCBI taxonomy): Eukaryota > Metazoa > Arthropoda > Arachnida > Araneae > Araneidae > Caerostris > Caerostris darwini. The sequence continues at coordinate 332,097 of BPLQ01011645.1, read as the reverse complement.
AGGACCAAGTCCATGCCATGAAAAAACAGCCCACACCATTACGGAGCCACCACCAGCTTGAACAGTGCCTTGCTGACAGTTTGGGTCCATGGCTTCGTGGGGTCTGCGCCACACTCGAACCCTACCATCAGCTCTTACCAACTGAAATCGTGACTCATCGGACCAGCCACGGTTTTCCATTCATCTAGGGACCAACCGATATGCTCACGTGCCCACGAGAGTCGCTGCAAGCGATGTCGTTCTGTCAGTAAAGGCACTCGAGTCGGTCTTCTGCTGGAATAGCCCAAGAAAGCCAAATTTCTCCGCACAGTCCTAACAGACAAGTCCCTTGTACGTCCCACATTGAGTTCTGCCGTTATTTGACGCAGTGTTGCTTGTCTGTTAGAATTTACGACTCTTTGCAGACGTCGCCGGTCTCTGTCGTTAAGTGCAGGCGGTCGACCACTGCGCTGTCCATGGTGGGATGTTATGGCTGAAATTTCATACTCTCGGCACACTCTTGACACAGTGGATCTGGGAATGTTGAATTCCCTAACGATTTCCGAAATGGCATGACCCATGCGTCTAGCTCCAACTAACATTCCGCGTTCAAAGTCTGTTAATTCCCGTCGTGCGGTCATCATCACGCCAAAACCTCTTCACATGAATAACTTGAACAGAAATGAAAGCTCTGCGAAAGCACTGCGCATTTATACCTGTTCTACGCGATGCTACTGCCATCTGAAAATTTGCATATTGCTATCCCATGACTTTTGTCACTTCAGTGTATATAATATATGAAATAATATTTTATGCAATTTATGTTAAAATTACTAAATAAATGAATAATTATTAATAATAAAATATCCCTTTACTTAATCAGATCCATTTTAAATTTAGGAAAGTTGAAAAAGGAAGAAAAAAAAATTGCATGCTCTTATTTCAAAATTCAGGCAATGTATTCCTTAGCAAAACGTCTTACAGAGTTGGAGAAATCCATACCCCAATATTGCGTTGTCCAACGACCGCCGTTCCCAAGATGTAGTGTGACCCTGTGTTGTTACTATGCCGAGCGCGCGTTTATTCCTCCCTACTTTCACATAACAGTGCGAATGAGGAACGATCGACAATGGAATTGATTGTGACGTGAGTTGTTTTTAAATATACCCTTCAAATATTGAATCACATTTTCCAAACAGAGTAAAAGGCTCTAAGCATGTATTTTTTGATGGAAGAACATCAACAAATCATTGATCAACAGAAATGTTTTGCGTCCATGAAGCAAAATAGTTCTTTTTTTTTTTAAGAAACTCTATGTAGATTATGTTAAACGTGAAAGTGTATTATTCTGAATTTCGTTTGGAATTTTAAACAAACCTGAATTTTATTTCCGAAGTATATATCTTATGTTTTTAAAACGAAATTGCATATAGCATAACATATAACATATGTTTTAAGTCTGCTATCTTATTTTATTACAAAAATAGTAAAACGTATGTTCCTATTAAAGTACGTTTGGAAATCCTTTTTGTAGTAGAATGTCTTTTGAGCAGCTCGATCTGGTTGTGATCAAGTTGAGACTCACGTTTAACAGCACACAATTTTATTTTTACAAGAATACAAGTATGACCACTACACCCTACATATGTGCCGGGTGCCTCAGGGCGGGGCGGTAAATTCACTCGACGCCCTACATATATCTCATTTAAAACGTCTAATTAAAGATTTGCGGAAGGATTCCACTTCTAGCTCTCGGGATGAAAGCTAATAACTAACATCAGTGCCTGTTTTACCGTACGTCCTCTCTGGCGAGAGTCATGGTGCCATTGATGACTTCTGTACGACGCATCTGCACAGCATTGGCACTTTTGATATGGGGCAGGCACCATACAGAAGGTTGACATGTCTTTGTGTGGGGACTCCGAGGTGAAAAGATATTGGAAAGCTAGAACTTTGCTGATTAGACATTTATTTTATGTTTTTAATGTTTTATTTTTCTTGTGTGTGTTTTGCACTGTTTTGATCTCGGAAGAGTTCGCCATTTTCTCCTGCTATTGGAAATAATAAAAAAACAAGTTATTACTCATGATCCCATCCATAACGACCAAATTTTCTTCACCGGATGCATTCATATAACTCCAACCAAATGCAGGCTTCAGGTTCGAATTCTGATGGCAGCATGGATGTTTGTTAGTGGTTCGGAATCCATGTTAAACTGTAGCTGCCTTAGCCTAAAGTGTGCAAAAGGGGGATGATCATCGAATAGTTAGCGCTCGGTACCACAGGCTTTCGAATTCTAGCGATGCTATGGATGTTTGTAGTGGTTCGGAATTCCATTTAAGCCGCAGGTCTCGGTCACACATGACTATAGCGCTTCATAGAATTCAATCAGACTTCTTCTCACTCAAACTGTAAAGGGGCATAGGGACGTGATGTGGTGTAGTAGTAGTAGTAGTAGTAGTAAAGTGTGCATAAAATGATTGTAGAGCGACAAACCAAACCAAAACAAGGAAACGCAGTTTCCCCTCCGTAATTTACTGATGAAAGAAAACTTCTGTGAATACATTTCCCTGTTTGGTTTTTCTCTGCACGTTTACAGTTGCATCACTTCCAAAAATGTTGTCCTAATCCCATCCAAGAAAATAATTCGAAAAAAAAAAAAAAAAAAAAATTCAAAACCATGATGCAGATTTTTTCTGCAAAAACTAAGCGTAATATTAGATTATCGTTGGTCACGAGAGACTCTCTTCTAGTAATTTGGAATGGGAAATATGCTACTGCATGCATTTCGCACTATACTTATTGATACGTGCTCTCCACTGTTGAATTGCAATTTTAGGATCATCAATCCTCGATTTTTTTTCTCAACTGACAAACAATGGATCGACGTTCGTAAGAGCCGAGGGAGCGAAGGTCGATCACTGTATGCTTGGTTAAGTAATGACGAAAAAGAACTTTAATTAGTAAGTGCGTGGTAGAAAGAGGTCAATTGAAAAAAAAATTGAAATTTGATTTCAGGTTTTACCCTCTTTAAGAAGATGAAAAATTCTTCTGTCTTCAGAAGTCTGTTAACTTTTTCTCCCCATTTCTGAGAGTTACACATCAAAAACATAAAATTTCAAATTGAATCTTTTCAACACATATATTGAAAAACCTTCTAAAATAATTTATAGACCTTTATTTTTAAAATCTTGGTCGATCTGTTTATATACATAATAATATGTACACCAGCGGAGAGCGTTACCACTGATGCACCTGTGGGACACTAGAGGATCTTAAAAGTCTCGACAAACTTAATGAATAGAGATCTGCGTGGATGTACAAGGACTACAAGGGACAGACTGTTGTTCGCAAACGAACCTATGAAACACTTTTAACAGACGTAACTGGAAAATTCTATACACTGAAAATTCGCATGCGAAATGCGAGAAGTGATAGCTGTAAGATTTTCTTAACAAATATTTGATTATCTGCCTCACGTTGTATTTCCTAGAAATTTTGAGCAACCCATACGGTATAATAATTACGAATGTCGTAAGCTTCATGAGAATTCCGTTTAATTAGCACTTATCAAACAATGTACTTGACGCTCTCAACAAATAACACTTATTAATCACTTAATTAATTATTGAGCAATCATCAGACAAGACTGTTACCCGCCATCCATATTATATTCGACAACAAAATTTTCTGTTTGAAGTTCGAACCACCTACTTAACTATAATGATTTTTGAAACAAGTGCCGTACATCAAAGGGGGCCTTGTTTCTGCGGGCAGGGGCGCTCGTTAGGTGATTATTGAACATAATTACAGTAAAGTGATGTGTTTTGAGCTGCGACTTCTAATTAATTTTTAGCCAGATGAGTGCTGCGTTTAATTCTTCGAATTTTGCACTGTTTTTATATGTAATGTTTTCCTATATTCCCCAGACATTGCAATCATTCAAATTCTAGGAAGTTTTCTTTCATAAGAATGAAGATTGGTTGGTTTTCTGGGGTTTAGTGGCACAGGATATATGAATGGTATATGCAACAATATATGAATGGTTAAAATACTAAAATGACAACCGCAAGATAGGAAATAATTTATAAAAGCTGATAAAATCAGAAAATGATCGAATTAAAATTCGTCTACTCTAATATCATATCAATGGCATCCTATTCCAACATATCTGAATTTGAAGAATAGGGGTGTTCCGTGGGAGACGCAGTTTCTAAGCCATCGGGAGTAACGAAAGACGCCCAAAAGCGTTCAAACCTGTTAGAGTCAGAATGAATATGTTTGAATGTTTTTTTTAAATTTTGAATGGTTTCGACGTACTTTTATTTTGGAAAATTTACATTTTATTGAAGATGCTGTATTATTAATCAGATTTTTATTTTCATGGTCGCTCCAAAGTTTGTAATTTGTATGCTTTGGGGTTGCAGGTACTAAATTAGAAGTGGATGAAGGGTTAAGGATAGGAGAAGAAACATGCGCAGTGGAACTTAAAGATGGATAAGTAGACGGTCTGGCAGAAACACGGGCTGGTTTAAGGGATGTCGATTTGGTATTTGAATGTGTAGAAGATTTCTGTGGAGGGAAGGAATCTGAGTCATCTGTTTGGGTGCCAACAGAAGTAGATGTAGTTGAGATCTTAGCAGCATAAGTAGTAACAGGTTTCTGAATGACCAGTTTCTTTGCTTCTGAGTAAGAAATGTTTTGGCTGCTTTGGCACTTTTATGTGTTGCATTTGTTTTTCAATGGGCCATTTATAGGGATGGAGGAGAATTCCGAAAATAAATTACACGTAGATATAATTGAATCTCTAGCATAGTTTGTTTTGGAATACTCCGTTAAGGACCATTTATAAAAGGTATTCCACTGCCGTTTTAATACTATATCATTTATCTGCTAACTGATATCCGTGGGAGTTATTTTCCTAATCTTTTGTCGGACAAGAAAAATGAATTCTTTAAATAACATAAAATATAAGTAGTTTTATTTACAATTACTTAAACGTACATGTCCAGTGTACAAATTCAAAAGTAAAATATTTTACAAATTCAATATATTATTTATTTAACCCAATACCTGATTCTCACCAACATTTTTAATTTCACTTGCAGTTGTAGAAATAAAGGAAATCTTGGGAGAAATCCATCTCTGAGCAAGCAGATCGATTATGACCAGCGGCACACCAGCTGCCAAAACTACACTACATCACTGTGCCTAGAGCTGAGCTGCCCCTCTACAGTGTGGGAGTGATGTGGGTGAGAAGAAGTCTGATTGGGCTCTGTGATGCTCTACGGTCATATACGGCTTAAAATAGATTCGGAACCCCTACAAACATCAATGGCACCTCCGGGATTTGGACCCACAACCAGAGGTACCGAGCACCGGATCCCTAGCCACTCGGTTATCAGGCTCCGACTTAATGATAACGCTTTAACATTATATTAGTATTTCTGAAACAAATTCATTACAACAGCGAAAGATATGTTTTCCTTTTGCACTATATATTTTGAATTACCTTATTTACTCATAAAGGACTTGTACTTTAATATTTATAACAGATTTAACTATTTAACTATCTATAATTAAATAACTATCTATCTTAAATTAGAGAGATAATTAATTGTTGATAATTAAATGATACTTTCGTTTTGTGATCCTAAATAATTCTGATAAACAACCCCCCCCACATATATATATGTCCATTCTTTTTCATTTAGAAAATTGGTGTGTTATAGCATTTACCTCCATAACATTTCCCATTTTTATAAAATGGTTTCTAGAGACGTTTTATATTTGAATCACTCAAACTCAAAACGGCATGAAGTATTATGTTAGCAAATTCTGTTCATGATTTATGGTTGGCGATGTTTTCTCCCTTTGACTTTTTCCATGTCATTTTTCTAAAAAGCATGTCGTAGAAACATTGATAATAATTCAGACTGACATCGTAAAAAACATGAATGCACCTTTACGACACAGTATCATGTAATAGAAGCTCTAATAGCAAAGTGAAAACCGTTGGAAATGTCACTGGAGTGTGACAAATGGCGGCGACAAATGCTGTCAGACAAAAACAAATTTATGGTGGTCTGTTCTTTATCTGTTTGACACAAACTTATTTTTATCTGTTCCAATACTTGCAGAAAAAAAGAACATTGAGTCGTACAAATTTTTTGGGGTTATAGGCGATTGAGAAATCTGCTGAGAAGTTTGTATCGAAAATGGAAAAAAAAAATAGAGAATTTTTGTAGAATAAAATAATTGTATCAAGAATGCGACTATTCCTATAATATTATATTCATTTTGGTGATATATTAATTATAATATCACTAAATACACGTTATACTTTCTATCCTAAATACATCACTATATTATGTATCACTAAATACATTACTATGTGTCCTAAATACATCACTATACTATGTATCTTTAAATACATTACTATGGTTGGCGATCATCACTGTGCTATGCATCACTAAATACATGATACGTATCTTACATCTTAATTACTAAATGCTGATTTTAAATCCACAAATTAAAACCTTTTTTTATGAACAAATAAAAAAATTATTGTAGTCAATTCTATAAGGGAATACATGAAATTTGTTTACATGTTCGAATTCAAGCAAAACTAAGATAAATAAATGTGTTAAATTCAAATTCAAAAATGCAGAGTCATCGCTAATTTCATGAGTCTCATTATACATGATACCGAATATCTGCTATCCGATTTGAGTGACAGGCTCTTCTCATGAGTACAAAACACTCATTGCATGTAATTTAACTACCCACAATAAAGCTTGTCTGCTGTCAAATTTGATTGATTTGTTATTATATATACATTTGACATATAATATACATTCATCTATTCTAGGGATTAAATGCCAAAACTCTCCTCGAGAGCTCGATTGATGGTACAATTATTATATATATATATTATTATATATTATTATATATAGATTCTAATATATATATATATATTCAGCTAGTGAATGTCAGCAACGAATAAGGGTTAACAAACGCTGCCGAAGAAAGGCTACCTATTATAAAAAAAACATTGATGACATTGAAATTCCTTTTAACATTTATCCACGAATATTGAGGACTTCTTTGAATTATAATTCGTCTTCGAATAAATCTTCATTTGCAATGTCATCAGAAAGGCTGATTCCAACAATATGTACTAAGCAGGAAAAAAAAAAGATTAAATCAGAGGTAAACTCAACTTTATTAAACCGTCGTGAAATACGAAATAAGATCCTTTAAGGCAAAATCTGAAATACGTGCACATTTGACAAACCTAGGGATATTAGGGTATGGGCAACTAAGCAAAAAAAGATTATAAAGCTGAGCTAAGAAAGCTAAAAGGCATATAAGAAGCCTTATTTCCTGTTCTCAAACATTAAGGATTTTTACATAAAAAAAAAAATGTGGGTTAAAACAAAACAAAAAACAAGATTAGGAAAAGGTACCGGCTTAAGTCCTTTTCCAGACATCTTAAGACATGAAAAGTTCAAATGTCAGATATAAGAAGGACCTTATGTGGAAGTGAAGGCTGGAAATGAAATGTATATTTATCTGAATACTCCCACACGTTTTAAAATCAACATAGCATGCCAGTTTAAAGAGAAATATTAATTTATAACCAAGTCCTGAAATTCAATGAAAAATATCTTAGTTTTATAATCTTCAAGTAGATCGGCTTATTCATTTTTTAATACGCTTTTATTAGCTTCACCTGTATGTTTGTATGTATGTATGTATGTTTGTATGTAACTCACTTTTTGGGCTCGATGTTGGGACTGATGGCGCCATCTACTGGCGAGTCAGTCAACTGATCAAACCCTACTTATTTTGTATAATTATTTTGTTTAATCTTAATTCCTTTTGTTTTATTTTACTTTTATCTTAAAATTCTCATTTTTTTTAACTTTAACCTTTTTATTTTTGGGCATCGTCAACGAACTCTTAATTGTACCGATAGCTTTAGCTTTTTTGATCTCATGCTTTAATTGTTCTCAAGCAGATGTTTTTCCTAAATTTTAAATTCATTTATTTATTTTTAATTACTTCTATTCATTAATTTAAGAAACTACAATTTATGCTAATGTTTCAATTAATTTAAGATGTGGAGGTTTTGTGATTCTTAAAACCACCAAGGAACATCATAACCGGTACGCCCGTTGCCCAGCTTTCTTTCACCCCGGGTAGAAATTCAGTAATATCCGCGATCGAATTGCGCTCTTCCTATTGGCCGAAAATTTCCGTGGCTAAAAAGAGGCGGATCTCAAAGGCATAGGAGTGCGATCATGTCGAATTGCGCTCTTCCTATTGGCCGAAAATTTCGGTGGGCAAAAGTATATAAACTTAGCGGATAATCGGCCAAGGTACCGTCTCTGCATAATTTGCACCAGACCTAGACTTTAGTCATCCTTTCTAGCAGCAATTACTCTACTTTGTAGTATATTCCAACTTTTATATTATTCTTTTTTTTTGCTTATATTAATTGTATTGTACTTAGCTTTTTTAGTATTTTTTTCATTAATTTTTATTTGCATTGCATTTATCTTTTTGTATTTCTCATAAACTTTTAAATTTTTTATTCCTTAATTTTACTTTTTCTTATTTTATTCTTGTAAATATATAATTTTCATGCCTATATAATTCATGCCTTATACATATATAATTTTCATGCTTATCAATGTGTTTCTCTCTCCAATGAACTTTTGTGTACAACTCTGATAAATGTATTGTAATAAATGTATTTTGTAGCAAATGATAAATGATTTGTATTGAAACTAAAAATAAAAAAATAAATTATAGTTTAAAAAAACTAAAAAAAAACACGCTTTTAGAGTTAATCAGACTAAAAAGTAAAAAATAAATTAATAGTTTAAAAAAAAAACTAAAAATACGCTTTTAGAGTTAATCTATCTAAAAAGTAAAAAATAATTGTTAACATAAGAATAAAATGACTGACGAGAAAATGAATGTCACTGTTCTAAAAGCGTGGGGTGCTCAATATCAATGGTTATAATTTTTCACTAGTTTCACTCAGAAATGCAGAGTTAATTTTAAAATGTCATACAAGCACCCCACGCTTTTAGAACAGTGACATTCATTTTCTCGTCAGTCATTTTATTCTTATGTTAACAATTATTTTTTACTTTTTAGATAGATTAACTCTAAAAGCGTATTTTTTAGTTTTTTTAAACTATTAATTTATTATTTAATGAGTGACTTGATATTTAAGATTTTTAGAGTAATAAAGTTAAAAAATATAAGTGTATTGAAAATAACTTAAAATTTTTGAGTTTAGTCTGCACAAATTAAATATTATGATTTGATACATTAAAATTAAAAAAATATATTTTTCGATAATTGACTAAATTACATCATAAACTATGGTTACAGTTAAGACTTTTTATGTATTTACATGTAAAAACAAAATATTATAATACGGTGATGTGTTAATAGAATCATATTTCCTTGCATTACTTAAAAAAAAATAATTTGCAAAAGCTATAATAATAAATTACATTATTTTTTTATGCAGACCTTTTTTGAATTATCATTTAAGATATGAAATTATTTGATTCATTAAAATATGAAGTACAGGGAATAGATTTTGAAAAATGAAAATTATACAATAAATGAAATGTAATTAATTAGATCTCACAAACATCACAAAGGATATTTGAATACATTATATAATCCTACTTTTTAATTCAGGAACAAAACATTATTTCAAAATTTTTTATTAAATTAGCCGTCTAACATTTTTACGGAAACTGTTCGTGTTGTTGTTCCTTATCCCACTTGGTAAACATCTAGATCAAGCCCACGAACCCATATGGACTCAAGGTTGAAGGGAAAGGAGGCAGCTTCTATTGTGATGGAGCACCCGAATGTAGGAGTATGACTTGGCACCGAGACGCTACGACAGTCATATGCGATAGGGATCTACGGCTTAAAGCGGATTTCGAACCACTACAGATATCCATGGTACCTCCGGGACTCGAACCTGTAAAACGGAGCGCCAGAGTGCTAGACAATTAGCCATTCAGGATTCACGAACATATTAAATTAAAACAACTTAGAATATTTTATGATAAAAACATAGAAATTAAAATTACTTTAATTAATTATACTTTATTATCCTACTTTAATGATGAGTTAAGTTAGAGACCAAAACATGTAATTTTATCAAGTAGTTCTATAAATTATGTGACTTTTTTGTCACACACACACATTCCCTCTCTCTCTCTCTCACACACACACACACTATCTCTTTCACACACACACACACACACTATCTCTTTCACACGCACACACTATCTTTCTCAGTCTCTCACACACACATACAAAAGCATTCTGCTTGAAGAATCTGAAGAAGGTTTCACTTTCAAGTTGGAAATTATTTCTAGTACGTCAGTACGTCTTCTTTTAATCAGACTACAACGGATTAAATTGATCATGACAAGGATTTCAGACAAACCAGGCGTCTGAATTAGAGACCTTCCAGCATCTCCAGACCTTTGAAATTCACTAATGATTTTTGAAAATCCAGACATTTCTCAGCATCTCGCATTAAATGTATTTTTTCAAAAACAGACACTATATCTTATTTATTTTACACAGAACAACAAAAAAATAAATAGTAATCCATGAATAAAAGATGCTCCTCAATTGTCTCGACGTTTTTGTTGCCAGATATTTCCACCCGACATTTTTCAAAACCAAAAATGACGTTTGATTTTTCAGATATTCCCTTTTTTTCAGAACTGATTGACGCTGGACTGAATATTTGTCATCCTTTTTTGCCAGTTGACATTGTGTTCCCCCCCGAATCTCAATCTGCATAACACGATATTTTTCCGTGTTGACAGTGAGGTTCTCCTGTTGAAATAAATCAATAAAGGACGTCTCTTTTTCGTTTCGCAAACACAGAAGTTTTATAATTCTGTTTGCTCAAGAATCGGGTTCTTTAAACTTGGGGCCTTTGCCGAACTAGAGTAAGTCCAAGAGTATCTCCAGCTGAAGTACTTACTCAAAGGAAATAAAGAACCGCTTCGTTGAGAAGTAAGTAATGCGTTGTGATACACGAGTTTCGCTTTTTAAAACAATTTGTCAGTCCGTCTCTCTTCTCGTTTAAATTGAAATGTACGAGGAATCCTCCCGCACCCTTAGAGTATCGCACGGGGAAATGAGTAACAGACAAATCAATGATAAGATAATAAAAAACGTCAAATAAAAGGTAAATTTCAAAACACTTCATAATACAAAGAGACATAAAGTGAGAGAGAAGAAAAGAATTTAAGAAACCTTAGAGTAAGAACATGAGAAAATAAAATTAATTTTAAACATTTAAATAAGAATTAGCAAAATTCTATGTTCTAATTTTTTTTATTGGGGTGTGATTTTTTTATTCTATTCATACCACGAGCAGCCAAGGAAGGTAAAGAAGGTAGGACATTGCCATTTTTTAGTGTGGTGCATTGTTATTTTATTGTGGTGTATTGTTTTTTGTTATTATGGTTTACTTATGCATATCACGAACAAGCAACAACGGTGAAGGAGGTAAGACATTGCTATTTTTTAGTGTGGTGTATTGTTTTTTTATTGTGATGTACTCATGCATACCACGAACAACCAACGACGGTGAAGAAAGAAAGAAATTGTCATCTGGAAGGATTTTAGAGGTACCTTTTTGCAATTTGAGTATGGTATCGGAGAAAAACCAGCAAACTTCCATTTGGTATATCCGTCGTAAAGTTTGACATTTTGGACTTTTACTTGCTCACAGAATTTTGTCATCTCTTTTGCTATTTAGAGCAGCTGAAAACTTTGTGTCAGTCAATAAATGGAATTAAGTAGTGGATATTTTAGTATGACGGTTTACTACGACTTCCGAACTCAGCCATCAGGCCCCAATAAATATAATCTAAAAAACGTATAAAATTGCAAACAATTTTATATACTATCCGTGAAAGAAATTTAATAAAAATTCTCGTGAACGGTAATTACATAAACTAAAAAGAATTGGTGAAAGAAAAACATAAACCCATAAGAATAGGTGAAAAAAGTTGTCAAGGAAACGAAAAATAATAGAAGATGCGAAAAACTCCGCTCCTCAAAACTATATATTTTAAAAAAAAATGCTTGGTTAATTTTTTAATTTCTCTTCTAACCCCAATAACTCTCATGGCAACTGCGGAAGAACACTAATTATGACGTTTTACGAAGTCACATAGCAATAACAAAAAGGCCAGCAGATGGAGGCGCGGATCGATAAGTGATTGGCCGTTTCGAATCCCTTTCCTCTTAAGTGCACCACCCCCAATCCCCCCAAAAAACGGGCACCATTGTCGACAAAGCGATGGCCATAAAACAGCGCACGGCCTTGGATGGGAACTAAGTATCTTCAATAAGTGTTCCGAAATTTATATGACCACACTAAAACTGACACGCATCGGCCATATTTAATGTGAGCAAAAACCATTAAAGGAGGAATAGGTTATGAAATTGTATTTATAGGGAAGTCAGTCATTGGATGGTTATTAATGAATATCGTTATACAATTCGTTCTTATTAATTTCGTTTCATATCGTTTTCAAGATGGAATCATTTGAATCCTAAATGTTTTCTTTTGTAATGTTGACACAATTTTTTTTGCGTATAAAGTATAGACAAATTATCTATCATTCATTCACAACATGAAAAAGTTCCAAAAAGTTAAGCCTTACGTAAATAACACATAATAAGTTAAATTTTACATATTTTCTTGTTTAATGAAAATATGTATTATTTAACTTATACTGAATTAACATGTAATATTAGTAAGTGCATCAATATTAATTTATATTGTATAAATATTGAAAATATGTGTTATTTAACTTTTAATGAATGAATATGTATTATTAATCTAATAAATTTCTAACTTGAATTGAGAATGAAATTGAAGACTCAATTTTGAGTCACTCTCCCTTTTGTATCTCTTTAAAAGTTTAAATAACTCATCACGCAATAAGTCTGCGGTCTAGCTAAGATAAAAATGTTTGCCTATAAATTTGACTATTCGTCGACATATTCTCTTTCAAGAGTGATGCATTCATTCCAACGCTCCTCTAACTTTTCGATGAACGATTTGTCTTTGCTCTCAAAAGAGGCATCAGTTTCGGCAATCACTTCTTCATTTGAGCGAAATTTCTTTCCCTGGAGCCTCTTTTTGATGTCCGCAAAAAAGCCAATAGTCGCTGGGGGCCAGATCTGGAGAATACGGTGGGTGGGGAAGCAATTAGAAGAGTAATTCATTCAATTTAACCATAGTTTTCGTAGACTTGTGACACGGGCATTGTCTTGGTGAAACAGCACTTTTTTCTTTTGCATATGAGGTCGTTTTTTCTTGATTTCTACACTCAATTGATCCAATAATGACGTGTAATTTTCGCTACTGATAGTTTTATCTTATTCAAGATAGTAGATGAACAAAATACTTTGTGTACCGGATGCCATAATCTTTCTTGCTGATTTTTGAGTTTTTGGTCGCTTTGGACGACTTTCACCAGCTGATGTTCACTCATTTGACGATTGTTTTGATTCAAGTGTGTATTAGTGGATTCATGTTTCATCCATTGTCCCATACTGGCTCAAGAAATCCTTCCAGCTCCAAACAGCACTCTGAATCGTCGACGAATTGTTGTTTTCGGTCCCGTGTGAGCAAATGCGGCACCCACTTCGAAACCAACTTAAGCATGCTCAAAGTTTCGTGCAAAATTGTAAGTACATTACCTTCTGATATCTTTAAAGTGTCACCTATCTCACGCAACTACACTTTAAGGTATTTTGAAACTATTTAGTGGACTTATTTTGGGTTTTCCTGAGCAACTGCCTATTTTGGGCTACCAGAACTTTCAGCATCATCAACTTTGTACGACCGCCTTTAAATTCAACCTTTAAACATGCCAGTAATAGTTGATTTCCCTGGTGCAGAGCCTCCATAGAGCTTGTCAACCCACTGTTTGACTTCAACAGTATTTTTCTCCCTCCAGAAACAATGTTTAATCAACACAGAAAATTCTTTTTGATCCATCGTTTTAAAAATTACAAAATTGGGGGATATTGCAACCTGTAAACTAATTACCAGAATGTCTCATGAAATTTTGGCACGTATTGTTTGAAGGATGCTACTGTTCAGAAACCATATGGATTTGACAGCAATGTTGCCATGTATGTGTGAGACCGGAGACTTATTGAGATGTGCTACGAATATTTCTCAAAAACATGGGAAACACACTTTAAAAAATTATTATGAATTAAAAAAAACATTACGTGTTTTTTTTTAATTCATAATTTTTATTAGATATATATTTCATATTATATTAGAAAATAGCGAACAATTCATCCTTAGCACTGAGTAAAGTGACTCTGATCTCTGGACATCTTTTATGCCAGCACGATATTGTCTATGATATAATTTAAAGTGCAAGTATCTGCCATTGATTTTTTTCTGGCTCTGGTTCTCAGCCCCACAGGTTTCGGTTTCGAATCCCGAAGGCGATGCCATGGATGTTTGTAGTGGTTCTAGATCCACTTTAAACCATAGGTCCCTGTCTGATAGGATCGTAGAACATTGTGGGAATAATGTGACTTACGTCGAAGCCTATCTTCAAGCTAGGTAGCTTCCCTGGGTAGTGCTCAATGAGTAACAGCATTTCGTAGGTGCAGCCCACACTACATACCTTCTTCAAGACTAGTTTGTATTGGGCAGTTCACAGGGACATGGTCAATACTACCCTGCCCCTAAAAAAAGAAGCATTTTATCTATGAGTTCACAGCAGGAAATATCGTTTCGCCTTCAACGAACAGGGTGGATATTGATTAAACGTCGAATAACGGCATCGTCCTCTTCAACAACACTTAAATCGAGGAGAGGAGAGAAAAAACTAATAAATAAAAAAAAAGGGCGCGCTTTGCCGGAAATGTCGTCGAGTGCCATTGAAGAGCCCCTCACAGATTTATTTCTCGTTCCCAATGAAAGTGGAGCCCCTTCCTGACAAGCCCTCCACAAACAACGACGAAATGTCATTAATTGTCATTCCCGCACATAATCACGTTATGTATCCTTCAATTAGCCCCAAAGAGATTAACTCTTCATTACTGGAGTGGAACGTCTGCTTTTTTTCTCCCTTCTCTCCTTCTGTAACTATCTTTATAATTAAAATTGAAATTAATTAGTTATTGTTAAAGTTAGGATAAGTGAGAGCTACTCAGTTTCTTAGGATACGTGGACGACTTTCGGTCTTTTTTTTATAATTATTTTGAAGTTTAAAGTGCTTAAAGAGTTAAATTGAGGCACATTTTTTATGTGTAATTAGTATAACTAATAAAGTATCTAATTTGACTTGATTATGCTTCCCCTTCATTAAACTCATTGACTATTTAATTATGGAATTCAGTAAAGTCTTATGATGGTTTGAAATTTTGCATCGAGACTGAAAAAAAAATTTGCAATAAATTTCGCTACCAGAACTAACATGATAAAGTTTTAACATGGATGCAGCATAAACAGGAATTACAGTCCAAACTGTAGCAAATTGACTCATGAATATTAAAAATGTAATTATTCATTAATTCATTGTCTCTGCAATATGTCTAATAATAATAATAATAATAATAATAATATATATACATATATATATATATATATAATGTAGCATTTTTTTTTCTCACGGGAAGAATTTTGGCATTTCATTCCCGAGACAGAGAAATGCATATTATTTGACCATATAATAACAATAACTCAAATTAGACAGCAGATAAAGAGTATTGTGATTGCTTTTATTAAATGCAATGAGTGTTTTGCACTCATATGAACAACCTGTCACTTAAATCTGATAGCATATATTCATGTATAATAAGACTCAGGAAATGAGCGAGATCGAAACAACTACAGATAGAATATGAACTATACCATGAGTTGTCCTATTGTGATGGGTGAAATACCACGAGCTGAGAAATGTCTACTCCATTGAAAAGTGAGGGAAGCTGACGGATTGTCTTAAAAGGAGTTTAAGGGAGAAAGTCCAGAAATGTTGTTTTTCTTTTCTCTGATGTGACTGAATGGGCCGGAGTTTTATGCTTGTTTTTCAAAGTCAACCCCTTGTGGTTTCGTGTATCACACCGAGTGATAATAAAGGTATGCCACAGACCGGGCCATTATATACGACTTACACTCGATAACTTTGAAAATCACTGACCTTGTAGTGAACTGTACTTGCGATTTAATCGTGCACTTGTGATCAAATTTTATTTTAACTTTTAGTTTCTTTGTGTAATAACCCAGATGACATTATTTGTATATATATGGTGCTTGTGAATAAAAATTAGTGTTCCCTTGAGAATGAAAGTGGCCCTCTTCTTGAAGCCGCTATAGGTCTAATATAGGCACAGATATTACAATATATAATGAAAAAAATATAGAAATAATACAAGCCAAATTAAAAAAAAAATTGGATAGAGATTAATTACTCTGACTAACAAAACTGTAAAATAACATTTACTATGTAAAAAGTTTCGTTTGTCTTCTAGGCAAACCCATCACAAGTTGAATTTAAACCAATAGGCAAAGAAGCAGGGAAGAAAAATTGCTTTGAGGTTCAAGTTCGCATTATCTGTAGGGACGAAAATAAACATTCTGAAACAACTAGACACAGAAATAAGTAAGGGAAGAAATCGGTACATTTTTATCCTTAGAGCATTTAACTTGTTTTTAAATATTTTTAAGACTTTTTGGACATTTCTTAGACAATGTTTGGTCTTTTCACTTTGTAATTTTGATCTTTTTATATGTTTTTTGTTCCTGCGGTAAGTTGTCAAAACTGTATGGCTTGAGTTCCAATAAAGCCATTACGTAACAACAACATAAATGTCGTACCTATGAGCAATACTTCAATAAAAAGTACATTGATTGGTGTTGATAAACATCTAAATATATTTTAATCCGTATCAGTAGCTCATCTACTTTTAAATACCATAATAGTCCAAGAAAAAATAAGTTTTACAACATTTTTTTTTTAATTTTATGAAATGGAAATACACACACCATATTAAATGACATAGGAAATATTTATTCCACTAAAAATACTTTCTCTTATAACAATTTACTTAAGATTGCAGGTTAAATAACTATTATAATGAAATCTCATATGATGTTATCATGCAGTATAACACAGTGAATCCAATAGATTCCACTTTAACATTCAGTGCAGTTCGGTGTCTTTGTATACTATTCATAAATATTGCAGATATCTCAAACGCGTAATACATTATTTGAGGTGGCTAGACATTTATGATAACAGCGTGAACAATGCTATTACACGTTTTGGAACGGTGCATTATTTAACTGAGTCGAAATTTGTGTCGCAATGAATCTTAATTATCATAAATATTGTAATCTTTAAATTATGATTGTGAACATTCCTAACGATTAGCGAATGTAATAGGATCCATAGTTAGTGATCCCTTTTAATTTTTTAAGTAAATGAAATATTTTGAAATATAAACTTTATATGATTTAAATTCAATTCAATGAACCCATGTTCAATGTTCATCGGATCCATAATATTAATTTTTAATTATTATTTATTCAGGGGCTGGTCTTCAAAATAAGCTTACTAAAATCTTGTTGATTAGAGTTCTTACTTGAAATTCTTTGTAAAGCTCCATCAATAAAAGTAATAAGATTGGTAGAAGATGTATAAATAGAAAGTGCAAAGATTGGAGCTTTTTTAATTGTGTTTTTTCTAAATGTGCCAAATATTTTTCATTGTTATTCTGAGAATATTAAAATCTATTTGGGAAGAATATTGTGCTTTATTGAACGCTAAATTGCAGAAATTTTTGAATGAAACAAATTTAATGGGTTTAATTACATGAAATTGCAGATTTTTTTCAATATGGGTGCATTAGGTGAAATTCTTGAAATCGAGGTGTTGAAAATGAGAATCGAGTCAGCCATATCGCAGATAACTTTCAATTTGTTTCCGGTGCAATTTTCGCACGAAAACTTTTCTATGGGGTTTGTTTGAAAAGGAGATTTAATAAAACCTTTTCATAAAGGTATATTGTCAACTATTCGCACTTGTTGTGTACAGTTTTTATGAATAAAAAAAAAAAATCCCAACATGTCAGTATTTTAAAAGAAAAAAGGACAGAGAAAACAATCTACCTAATAATGAAATCCAGTAAGGAAAAAAATATGACTAACTTATTTCGAAATTATAATTCTCTTCTTCTTTCATTGTCCAAAACTAATCTTTTTCTCTCTTTTATATTCCAGACTATCATCACTTATTTGCATAATTATTTAAATTCGTGGCTTTGTTGATTTATTAAAGCAATTTTTCTTAATATTAATAAAGTTTACTCACGCACACTTTTCAAAACCTCAGGTTATTAAATCAGGAAAGATTTTCATTCAGATTTTTTTTTTTTGCCTTTTCAGGAAAAACTTTCAAATCAAGGATAATCTTTTTAAATATTCTTCATTTGGTAGAATTAAAACTTTCTTTTTCTTTTATTAAAATGCAGATTTAATTTTTCTAGCGCGCGGAGAATTGAATAGATGACATTCAGGTCGGACACATTTTATTAACGGATTAAATTAGCTATTCTAAAAATTTGAAATCTCTGTCGGCTATGAGATAGTTAAATTAAATTTTTTAAGAAAATTTACCGAAATGCAATTTCGACTGTCCTGTGCTAAATAAGAAAGATTCAAATTTGAAAAGAAAATAGTTTTACATAAAAAAAATGCTGAATATAAATTTTTTACTCCGAAAATATCCAAAATAAAGTACTCTGAAAGATAATTAAACTTTTTCGAATTCTACTTAATTGCGTTAGAATTTCTTTAAGGTTAAATAAAATATTCGAAAGTGTATAGTGCAAGTCAATTTATTTGATATAAGGGGAAGGACTCTCAAGTTTGCACTACGTTCTAAAATTCTGTGGAGGGATGTTTTAGGATGAAATTTAATTCATTTAAAAAACTCTCAGCACTAAAATGACTTTTTAAACTTTTTGTAAAAGTATATAATTCAATTCTTTAGAATCTGAAAATGTTGAAAGTTGACCATAGTTATTTTGCATCTTTAGATTTTTTTATTCATATTGCTCTATAAGTATGTTCTATTTTATTAAAACTAATTTAGTAGCGTTTACACTTAAAATATTTTCATGCTTTTATACATTAATTAGGATATATATGAAATCTATAATAAATATTACGATTTTAATCAATCATAGTTTTAGAAAAAAAAAATAAAATCGCAATACGTTAAAGGAATATCAACAGTGAAAATTAAATAGACTTATTTTTTTAATATGAAAACAAAAGGTACTTTCACTTACTATACTTAGAAATAATTACTAATTGCTTTAAGCCTTATTAGCTTTTAATGTGTGAAAGATTAATAATTTTTTCTGGAAGGAATAATCCTATTTAGGTTCGAAGACAGAACAGTTTTATGAAAAACAAAGCAGATTCGTAAATAAATTTTGAATGGTAATTAAAGTAATTAATAATTAATTTTATACATTTCAGGTATTCATATGAAAATACTACCATTATTAGTATTATCTAATTAAATCCGACCTTTTTATTTGCACTGAATATATGCTACTCTGCCCAAAAAGTAAGACCAATTATTTTTTTTTCAAAAACTCTTTATTTGTTCTTCCAAATTTATTTCATCGCCTTCAAAGTAATCCTCTCCGGACACAATACACTTATATCAAACTTTTTTCCAATCCTCAATGCATGCTAAATGCCTTTGCAACAAAACTTTTGAGTTTAGAGAATAGCCAGAAGTCTCACGGTGTGAATATGGTGGTTTTAAAACGATATGGGTTTCATTTTTGGCGAAAGAGTCACTAAGAATAAATGGAGTGTGAGCTGGTGGAGTGTTTTCGATACCAATCGAGATTTGACGCGCTTGGGGCTCAAAATGGAATTGACCGATTCTTTTGAAGTTCCAACATCATCAGCAAGATCTCTAATCGTAAATCGACGGTTTACAAGAACCAGATCTTTAATTCTTTGGTCGTGAGTTTCGTCGGTTGAGGTGGATGGTCGACCGAGAGGATTGATCGTCTTCAACGTTTTCTCTGCCTTCTTTGAACTGTTCATACCACTTCTAAACATTTCTTTATATAGGAATGCTCACCGAATGCCTTCTGCAACATTCTATACGTTTCCGCAAACGAAATTGAACGCAAGTTCTTTGCTCAATTTATTCAGATATTTCAAAAATCGCCGGAATCAGTTTTAGCATCTCACAAAGCCAAGAGCAACTCAAACACTGATCAATGCTTTGACATCAAATTTCACACAGATGTCCAGGACAGTGCCAGCAACTTAAAAAAAAAAAAAAAAAATTAAAAATCCATAAGCCCCGGGAATTTTAAATTGATCTTACTTTTGGACACGGTAGTATATATATATAATATGAAATAATATTTTATGCAATTTATGATAAAATTATTAAATAAATAAATAATTATTAAATAAAATGTCCATTTACTTAATCGAATCCATTTTAAATTTAGGAAAGTTGAAAAAAAAAGGAAAAAAAATTGCATGTTTTTATTTCAAAATTCAGGCAATGTATTTTTGTCTTACAGATTTGGAGAAATCCACGCCCTAATATTGTGTTGTCCATTCCGAAGATCTATTGTGACCCTGTCTTGTTATTATGCTGGGAGCGCGTTTATTTCGCCCACCTTCTACATTATGCGAATGAAGAACGATCCAAAATGGAATTGATTTCGACTTGAGTTGTTTTTAAATATACCTTTTAAATAGTGAATCCCTTTTTTTTTCAAATAGAGTAAAAGGCTCTACGCATGTAGTTTTTCTTTTGTGAAAGAGCATCAGCAAAGTTTTGATCAACAGAAATCTTTTTGCGTCCATGAAGCGAAATAGTTTTTTTTAAGAAACTGTATGTAGATTATATTAAACATCTAAATGCATTATTCCGAATTTCGCTTGGAATTTTAAACAAACCTGAATTCCATTTTTGAAGAGTATATCGTATGTTTATAAAATGAAAATGCATATAACATCAATTTTAAACAGCTATCTTATTTTATTATAAAAGTAGTAAAACATGTGCTCTTGTTAAATTATTTTGCTTAGAAATATTTTTAAAATAGTGAAAAAAGTTCCGAATTAGTTTTTTACATATTTAAAATTTTATCATTTATAAACTACATAAGTCAATGATGTAGTGGTTTTATTGAGTTAAATTAAATTAGTAAGATAGTGATTTGCTAAAGGTGTTAACTTTAATTAATAATTAATTATAATTAATTAATTTTGAAATAATTTAATTTACTTAATTATTCTAGAATTATGAGTTATAACGCATTGCTGTTAAATAACTGTTATTATGCATAGCCAGTAGGTCCACAAAATGTTTTCATTTTAAAGTTACTAAATTTATAAAAAACATAAAAATTAAGATAATTTTCATGGTATCTTGACATTAATTACAATTTTATAATATCTCCAAACAAACAAAGTTCTTTTACACACTAAGCTTTTTAATATTTTCTCAAAGCTTTTGAATCTTGAATTTTTTTTTTCTCTTTGCAGGTATGTGATGTATAATTTCTTTGGTGAGCCTGGCATAAAACAGGTTTTGAAAACATGTTTAGCAAATAATTGTGTTTCTCGTTGTGGCAAAAGAGTTCGTTGAATTAAACTTTATTAAAAAAGAATTTGGTGGTAAATTTTATGATATTAACAAATAAATGATCTTATTCTTTGGTTTAATTTGCAATTAAAATGATCACTTATTTAAATTCTTTCGGTAAAAGTTCATTTATTGCAAAGTAAAATATTACGCAAGGAATGAAAATAGATATACGCATAGAAAAATGGAATATTTATGCGAAATAAATCAACGTTTAAATTTTAAATTAAAAATACAAATAAAAATAATTAATTAATTTTCACTCTAATTCCGTTAACATATTGCGGTTTTAGTTTATGAAAACTTTAATTTATTAAAATCATAATAGTTTATTTACGATAATTATAGCTTTCATATGTGTCCTAATTCATATATAAAAGCATGAAAATATTTTGTGTAACTAAAATGATTTTACAAAAAAAAAGAACATACTTATACAGCAATATGAATAAAAAAGAAACCAAAGATGCAAAATAACTATGGCCAACTTTCGACGTCTTCAGATTCAAAAGAATTGAATATATACTTTTACAAAAAGTTTAAAAAGGCCTTTAGTGCTGAGAGTTTTTTAAATGAATTAAATTTTATCCTAAACCATCCCTGCACAGAATTCGGCAGCGGAGTGCAAACTCAATAGTCCTTGCCCTGATATGAAATAAATTGACTCGCACGATACACTTTCGGACAATTTATTCAACCTTAAAGAAATTCTAACGCAATTACGTAGAATTCGAAAAAGTTGAAATTATCTTTCAGAGTACTTTATTTTGGAGATTTTCGGCGTAAAAAAATGAATATTCAGCTTTTGTTTTTTATGTAATACTATTCTCTTTTCAAATTCGAATCTTTCTTATTCAGTACATGACAGTCAAAATTGCATTTCGGTGAATTTTTAAAAAAAATTAATTTAACTATCTCATAGCCGACAGAGATTTCAAATTTTTAGAATACCTAATTTAATCCGTTAATAAAACGTGTCCGACCTGAATGTCATCTATTCAATTCTCCGCGCGCTAAAAAAATTAAATCTGCATTTTAGTAAAAGAACAAAAATATGAAAGTTTTAATTCTGCCAAATGAAGAATCTTTGAAAAGATTTTCTTTGATTTGAAAGTTTTCTTGGAAGGGGAAAAAAACTCTGTATGGTGTCCTGATTTAATAACCTGAGCTTTTTGAAAAGTCTGCGTTGAGTAAACTTTATTAATATTAAAAAAAAATTGCTTTAATAAATCAACAAAGCCACGAATTTAAATAATTATGCAAATAAGGGATGATATTCCAGAATAGAAAGGAGAGTACGGGATTAGTTTTGGACAATAAAAGAAGAAGAGAAATATAATTTCGAATAAAGTTAATCATATTTTTTCCTTACTAGATTTTATTATTAGGCATACTGTTTTATTCGCTCTTAAAATACTGATATCTTGAGCGTTTCTGTTTGTTATTCTTTTCAATTTCCTTCATAAAAACTTCACAAAACAACAGCGAATAATTGACAACATATCTTTATGAAAAGTTTTTATTAAATTTCCTTTTCAAACAAACCCCATAGAAAGCTTTTTTGGAAAATTGAGCTGGAAACAAATTGAAAGTAATCTACGATGTGGCCCACTCGATTCTCCTGTGTAACGCTCAATTTCAAGAATTTCATCTAACGTACTTGATAAAAATCTGCAAATTTATCTAATTAAGCCCATTAAATTTGTGTCATTCAAAAATGTATGCAATTTAGCATTTAATAAAGCATATTATTCGTCACTTATAAGCTTTACAATTCTCAGAATAATAATAAAAAACTTTATCACATTTAGAAAAAAACATAATAATGCTTTATCGCACTGACCATTTGCCATTTTTTAAAAGTAATTTCTTCAGCTTGTTTCATTTTAACAACACTATATTTTCAAAAATATCTATTTCATAATATATTTGTAAAAAATATCTATTTACATAATACATTTGTTAAATATATCTATTTACATAATACATTTTTTAAATATATCTATTTACATAACATATTTGTTAAATATATCTATTTAGATAATATATTTGTAAAACTTAATTATATATATATTTTTTTCAAATGTGTTATAAAAACTCTTGGAAAAAGATGTCATTAAAGTTACATTAATACATTCTTATTATATGTGTTGTTATGACTTCCTTTAATTGCCAAGTCTGGGCATGGCGATTAAAGGTTTGCCTCGTGACTCCGTGGGAAAAATTAATCTTTTTTCTATCCTGAATCTTTAAAATAGTCACAAATTAAGTCAAATGTCCATCAAAATAATTGTCAAAGGAAAAAAGTTGTCAGTTGTGTGTTGAATACCTAAAATAAAAGTGTAGTATCTGTTTTCTATTGGATTAAATACATTGGATTCGTCTTGACTAAATTTATAATACACGTTATTTAATTTGGAATAGAGATTATTTTCAAGAGATAAAATTCTCAAATATGTACAGAATACATAAAGTAAAAGGTGTAAAATTTGTTTTACTGATCTTACAGTCATTTTAACTGGAAATGACGGAACGACCTTCGATAAAATACACCCAATGAATTTTAACTTTGTTTATACTTTAATCCGTATTTGGAATAGAAATCATTGCTATCAGACAAATACATAAAATAAAACAGAATTTTTCTTGATATTACTTGAGCTGTAAATGATAAAGTTAACTTACTTGACTACTTGGATTGATTGACTTGATTACTTGAGCTGTTTGTGATAAATGATAATGTCAGATTATAATTTGCATATCCTATTACAACATAGTAGTAGACAACAACAAATCAGAAAAACATATTTTTATAAAATCCGCAGAAAAATAATAATTCATCCCTTTTTTTTAAAAAACACTCTGAGGTAGTTTGGCGACAGCGCGTTAATTTTCCGAGAGCTAGGGCAATTATGTTGTAAGACCAACAAGTGAAGCCAAACTAAAAGCTCTCATGTACAGAGGATGTGCTGAATAAGTCCTTAAGTTGAAGAGTCCTTTCATGGGGCTTGAGGAGGAGAGAAGGAGGAGGCGAATCCCTCTCCCGACAATGTTCAGTCAAAATTCTGGTGTCAAAATGTGAATGCAGCATATCAGACCTCCTGAGTAGAGCCCTTTGAGAAGCACATCTTCTTTAGATGTTTACGGTTGTCACGGTCCGGGGGCCACCAGTGATCATAAATTTCAATCTTTTTAATCTCTCTTCCTTTTTAATTTTTTTATTTATAGTTATTTTTCACCGTCTAGACTACAGATCTCAACGTTTTCATAGTAAATTGCTACAGTTCATCAATTTCATTTATTTACCTTTTCTGAAATATCTTTATTTTTGCTTAAAATGTCAGTATTCTGGCCCACGTGTTTGCCATGCGTGGTTTAGGAAAAGAGGATCCTGGGGACTGAGTCCAGCTGGAGTTGCGGCTCTTGTGTGGACAACACGTCTCTTCAGCCTCCGCTTCTAGTACACGGGAGGTACATGTGGTCTATGGGTGTATCGATCCGCTAATGTTACCAGATTCTATGACCTGGAGCTACTTAAGATGGAGAGCTTCCCTGTTACCTCGTTGAGAGTTGAGGTCGTCTCAGGGGAGTTATCTTGATCATATAGGTTCTGGCTAGCACCACTGTAGAAGTCTGCTTTCCCTTGTTGGATTCCATGTTGGACTGTGCGATCTGGGATTCGAATTTTTCTGTACAGTCTTTTTTAACCAATTTTTTTCTTAATATATTTACCAGAAAATGCTTTATCAAAAACATCATTTTTCATTGAGAGCAAAATAATAAGAGGAATCTTAAGAGTTCCTAAATCCATCAAAATACTTCGTTTAGGAGACATTATTATTGAAGCTGCTAATGCCTTTGCTACTTGCCAAGGTAATCTTTGACCATCCAGTCACAATCTTACCTCACAGAACATTGAATACACGACGGGGGAGACATATTCGAACCCGAATTGTTGTGTGGCTCTGATTCATTGGCGCAACAACCTCGTGGTGGATTAAGGCCACCTGCCTATTGGCAGATTTCGATACAGAGATGTTCTCGTTTCGCGAGGTAGGGTTGTCAGCCATACGCCCAACATTCATATTAGACTATGATCTACAGTTTAAAGTGAATTACGAACCACTACAAAAATCTACGTCACCGCTGGGATTCATACCCGAAACCTGTGACACCGAGCTCTATTGATTTAGTCATCAGAGTCCATAAGACTTCCCACTGGCTTTAATCTGATAGGCAGTTTAAAACAAAAAAAGAGCTATAAATTTTCTGCAGCTAATAAAGTAACCTGCGTAGCTTAAGTAGGCTTCTAAATTTTTAATGAAACCAAGACCAGTTTTGACCAAGCTGCGCCATACATTTCAAGTAGTCGAGTGATAAAAGAACCATGCAGCGAACAAATCAATTTTTTTTCTGACCTTTATTCAATTACAATGCAATTAATAAAACATTATCTGACGAGTAATGAGTCTTAAACATGTTTCATAAGTCATACACAAGTTTTAAACACAAGTAAAAACTGATTAGCATGGCGGGTATCTCCCAGCAAGTCAGACAAGAGAGGAGGATCCATGGCACAACAACGAGTCTTAAACTATTGAACTTAAGGCATTCGACTAATACCTGTTTAATCGATAAAGCACTATTGCACATCAGATCAAGTTGGAGGCGGTTCGAAGGGAATTAGGTGCAAATATGTGAGTAAACGTACCTTATTCGAAGTGTGCTTGGTGTGAAATGGGTGATTCGATTTGACTTGAAGAACTGATACGTAACAGGTTGGTCCGATAGGTGAGTTTGGGTGTATGAGGGTCAATTTTCACCATACAAATGTTGTTATTTGAAGCAGTTGAATGATAAAAGCGATGCAAAGGTAAAATCAATTAATGATCTTTCAGATACATTAATTGATTTTGATTTGATAAATTTGTAATTAAAACAATTTTTAAATGTAAGGCTGGTTGGGGAGATTTAATGACAAAAGAGCCAGTTTTGGCAGAGTTTTGCCATGTATTGCTGTAACATATGACTTTATCGGAATTCAATCCATTACAGTAAGGATCACACACAAAGAAGGAACAAGCAGAACAAAGCAAATATACAGTAAGAGAGCAATCGACACTAAGTCGGCCTCACACACCACAAAAAATTCAAAGGGGGAGAGAGTAAATAAAGGGGTAAGCCATTTATTTTAGTCCATGAGGCCCCCTCCTCCCAATAGAAGTACAAGACCTCTCCCTGGCGCCGAGCCTCTCTGTTCAGTCCTGGACATTTCAAAAGATGTTCTGAATTCATTGTTAAAATAGCTTACATTGCTTAATTCCTTGTTACATTGCTCTACATAGTGGACAAGTGTTCGAGGTGAGGACACCAATCCTGTTTAGGTGTTCCACGGGTCCTGGTCATGTCCAGTTCTTAATAGGAAGTTGGCGACCGCCTCTTTATGTAGTCTAGTGTTAAATATTTTCCAGCTGTCTTGAATAGTGGGCCACTTTTTGCCTTCAGATTTAGTTACAAGATTATCTTTCAGTTTCTTAAAAATTTCTCTATGAATTTCTCTCTCTCTTGTTTATTTCCAATGTTCACATGGTTTCCTTTCTTTGCAAGTGAATCTGCTGCTTCGTTACCTTTAAATCCCACGTGTGGTGGTATCCACTGGAATACAATTTGCTTGGATTTAGTTCTTAAATATTTTTTTTCTTAATTTGAGTTATTATTGAGGTTTGTTGATTTAACGAGACAGCTTGTATGGCTGCTCTGGAATCTACGAATATTACCACACCAAAGTAGTAATCATTATAGATTTTTCCATATAAAAGTTACCATTTCAAGAAAATAAAGGGTAAAAAGTATGCATGCATAATAAATTATTATTTTTGCCTCAGAAGTGTAATCGGGTGGGGTAAAGTCCCACTTTTGCCTGTAGGTGCCACATGTCATTGTGCCACAAAATCAAGGACAAAAATCTACTTTATTTTTTACTCTTTGTCATAACTCGTCATTTTAAAATACTGGTTTATGGACTTAATATAGATGCTGTTGTCTACAAAGTGGAATAAGAAACTATAAAATGTTTTCTTCTAATACACATTTCCAACTAAGCCGGTTGTACTGTATGTCCTCTCGGGCGAGAGTCTCGATCCTACTGACCATTTCTCCTGAACGCCACAGGGGACGTTCTTGCAGTGCGTAGGAGGTAGCACGTTTACAGTGTTTCTTTAAAATCTTTGATAAATTGTTGAATTTGGTGAAGCTTATTATTTGTTTGGTCATTTCAAACATTTTGTCATAGACATGGAAATCTGCGTATTAGAAAAGAGTCCATGGGACAAAATTTGTACTTAAGGAAATTGAAGTTTTATAAACTTTTCTTATTTACTGTTATACTTCTTGTAACATTGTTTTCTGACAGTAAGATCATCTAATTCAATCCCACGAGGGAGAAAAGTGTTATTTTATAAGTATATAATAACAAACCATCACTCAAAATTGACAGCAGACAGGCTTTATTGTGGGTAGGTATATTACATGCAATTAAAGTTTTGTATTAATGAGAACAACCTGCCACTGAAATCTGATAGCAGATATTCCGTGTCATGTATAATGAGACTCAGGAAATAAGGAATGTCTGTACAACCTTCACAGGTCGAAACAACTACAGATGGAATATGGAATACATCATGATTTGTTCCACCGAGAAGGATGATCGAACACGATCTGAGAAATGTCTACTCCAATGAGAAGTGAGAGAAGTTGACTTCCCTCGTGATGGATTGTCTTAAAAAGGAAGGTCTTTTTGGAGAAGAATAAAGAGATTTCTGTGACGTGTCGATCCGAAGTGTTGTATTTCTTTTTTCTCGAAAGTGATTGAATAGGCCGGAGTTTCCGCTTGTTTTTCAAAGCGAATTCCTTGTGTTTTTGAGTATCACGCCGCGTGATAATTAAAGTTTGCCGCTGACCATGTAGACTCGAGGAATTTGAAAAATCTCCGACCTTGGACTGAATTGTATATGCGATTTAATTGTGCACTAGTGAAAGTGTTCCCATGAACCTGAAAGTGGCCCTCTTCTTGAAGCCATTATATGTCTAGTATAGGCCGAGACATTGCACTCACATATTCACGGTGTTCAGCAAAATAAAATGTCGAATTTCTTGTATCTTAAAAGATAAAACAAAATGGTGGATATGTTTTTCTTATATTTAAAAGAGGCTTGATGGAACTTTACGAGTCAGTATAAATAATTCATTCGTGTGTCTGCTATTTTCAGTCTTGCGTATTTTTATTATTTAAATAAAGTTTTTCTTCTATTTAAATCCAGACAGAAACTTCAAAAGAGTTTTTCTTTACTATAAGCTGTCTAATGTCATTTTGAAAAGGTTTCGAAAATTTACGCTTCGTTAAAAAACCATCCTTAATTTTTTTTTCATCTTCAAGTCATTAAAACTTTCAGTATATAGTTTAAAATAAAAAAAAATTAACGATAAACATTTCTGGTAATTATCGTTTTGATCCTCGACTAAAGTTTTTTTAAATGTTTCAACAAAAGTGTAGTTAGGTTAATATGTTGTTTTCATTAAACTACGGCAATGCACAATTTCATTAAATGAAGCTTATAATAATTTTTTTCGTTTAAAAAAAACTTTCAACTTATGAGTAGTGGTGAGACAATTTGGTATTTAAAGTATAATGATTCTTAAGAAAAAAATATACCTGCCAAGAAAATGAAATATAAAGAAAATCTACCAATTAAATTTTATAAAGAAAAAAATGAAGAATATTAGTTTTAAGTGCTAGTGCTTAGAAATGTCTTCAGTGAAGTCACATTTTTTATGCTAATTAATTAAAGTATAAGTTAAATGTAATGTTTTAACTTATACTTTAAATTAAACGTAATCCTATTAGAATTCCTCAAAACCCCGTTATTCTGTCTTTATTCTTTTTATGAAATATTTTTCGAAAGTATGTGATATTTAACGAAAATAATTTCCTGTAAAAAAAGAGAGAAGAGTTTAAATAATATATAGATATACTAATAGAACCCGGCATACATTGTCTTGCCAAAAAAAAAAATGCATTGAAGAAAATTACCTATAGCTAATCTATTCTCCTGGTTCCAATATATGAGCATGTTCATTTTCATGGATATCGTTTGAACGATCAATCGATCCTACTGCCTGTAGAGCGATCAACTGTCTCTGTATTGCCGGCGGCATTACAAAAAAAATTGCTTATTTAAAACGTTTGACGGACTGCTGAATTTGGTAAAGCTTATTATTTGTTTCTTCATTCCAAAATATTTTACCTTAGACAGGAGATTTTATTACGCGATATAAATATGGATTCAATCGAAGATGAGGAAACTGATATAGTAGAGTAGCCATAAAGCATTTTTCTTGTCGTGACAACGCACGCCTGCCGACTTTCAATGATCGTCTAGACAGTGGAAGGCTATGGGGATTCGAACAAGACAGTCCATGAATTCGTGCGGAATGTCGCCGAAGAGCTACTCGATTACTTTCGTGACCAAAATGTAAAACAATGTACACAATATATTTATATAGAATCAAAACAATATATTTTTCTCGAATGGTTTTGCAAAGCAACGTAGATTTAATAAAAATTCAATGTATTCGTACATAGCTATACATTTCCCTGCACATAATATGGCAAATTTTGTAGCATGGAAATTATTTTAAATAAACATTAAAGAACCAACTGAGAAGCAAATGAAATATTTTCATTATAGTCTTTTGCAAAAGACAATTATTCCCTGAAGGAAAACTAATAATTTTTCCAAGCATTTTTTGCATATTTTTGCACTTGTAAATATTTTGTATGCAATGTGCAACATAGACACACCTCCTTGTTGGTGCACACTGGGCAACGTTCTTGTAACGGCAAAGTGGTCTGCAGCTTCTGGCAGCTTCTTTTTTTTTCAACGTGTCTTCTCGTCGTTTTCGTCGCCATTTTCGCCTGCATTGTAAAGATCTAGTAAGCATTGTAAGGATCAGCAATCCGCGACGACATGCTGTCGCCCAGTTCCGTCTTCAGAAGGACCATGACAGCCTAGCAGAAGATTTCCATCGTATTAAAATCTTTTCGAACTCTTGTCCCTATGATTCAGCAGATCCAATGAGCTGAGATCATCTCCGACGATGTGCTGTACTGGACGGCGACAGCTCTTTACTAGCGTGAGAGAGAATACTTAAGGCAATGACTTCGAACATCTTTGTATTTTTTGGATGTTTATTCTTTTGTAGTTTGTTTCTTGCCTTGCTATTATTTTTTTACTTATACTTGACTTGCCACTGGGAATAAAAATTATTTTGTATGAGTCTTTATCTTTGTTATTTTTATTTTCATGTGTGATTGGTTGGTTTATGAGGTTTAATGGCAAAAGGACTAGTGTTGGTCAAGTAGCTCCAAACATGTTTTACCATTTCAAGCAGGTAAGTGAGAAAAAAGACCCAAAGATAAAAAATTGAACCCAGTTAAAAATGTGATTGAATGAAATGCAATAAAATTTGGCGTAAAACAAGTATTAAAGAAAAGCAGCAAGTTTAAATTTGGAAGCAAATGCAATTATATTAGCATGGGGAGCATCTTCCACCATGTCACACAATATAGGATGATCGATACCAGAAAAGGCTAAGCTTTAAATAGTTGTATTTAGGATTAGTATTTTATAGCTGAAGCGCAATTACAAACAGAGAAATCTGGATGTGATTCCTAAATAAGGAGGCTAAAGTGCATGCCCTAAGTGAATATAAGTAAGCATGTCCTATACGAAGTCGAATTAGTTTAACTGAGAAGACTGTTTGTTTGACACTTTTAATAGACACCTGATTTTGGTAAAGTTCATTGTTTGTTTGGTCATTTCAGAGCTTTTGCCATAAACGAGAGAAGGTATGTATTAAAATGAAATTCATATCCTGCACGGAGGAAAAATTTGTATTGGACGAAATTGTGGATTTAGCAGCCTATCATGTGTGAGTTAAACAGATCTGAGTTCCTTGTCATAAGAAAAAAGACCATAGCATAAATTGCTGCTGTTTCGTATCCCATCTTGGTAGACATCTAGACCAAGAACATAAATCAGTATGGACTCATGGTTGAAGGGAAAGGGGGCAGCTTCTGTTGTGATGGAGTACCCATTGGCAAGACTCTGATTTGGCTCAGTGATGCTCTACAGTCCTATGAGAACAGGACCTACTGCTTAAAATAGATTCCAAACCACTACAAGCATCCATGGTACCGCGGGACTCAAACCTCAAATCTGGGGCACTGTGCGCCAGAGAGCCAGGTGCTCGGCCATTCATTCCCCCCATATGGCATAAATAAAAAATATATGAGGGAAGTATTTTGAAACTGAAGTTAACAGAAAACATTCAGGAAAAAGCATACTAGAAGCATGAAAAAAGCAAAAATTGCATGAAAACAATTATTAAATTAAGACACACTCATGTCTTAGGGTTAAATCAACAGATCCACAGGAAGACAACGATATTGGGCTAGTTTAAGGATGGTTTGGTTTATCGCTCTACGATCATCTTGTGCAGATGAGGGCTAAACAGACCGGGACCTACATTATAAAGTGGATTCCGCCCTACTCACAAACTTCCATGACACCGCCAGGATTCTAACCTGAAGCCTGTAGTTTAGGGAGGACATAGAGCAGATAAAATAAAATGAAAAACAGCTGATTTTGGATAAAAAAATAAGTTTTTACGGATCAACTAAAATCTAACAGCCGATTACTGTCTTCCAATTAGAATTTCAGAATTAACCAGCATAGGCCAATAACTTTTGAATTTTAAAAAAAATTTCTTATTTTTAGTTCATTCTTTCATTTTTTTGTTATATTTCTCATACTCGTATTAATTTTTTACAATTCTACTGGTTTTTTCTACATCATTGTGACAAGAATATCACGTGTAATTAGTGACATTCGTGGTCAGAAATGCCTGGATTTTAACTTTAGTGATCTTGATGAGTGTAGAACGAATAAATTACGACTTTTGGATATATGAATTTACTAAACGAAATGATACGAAATGACAACATACGATAAGAGTTTTCAGATTCATGACTTAAATTAAAAAAATTTCTTTTAACGTAAGACTATTGGAAATAATATCGGTTATTTAAAATGAAAGGATAACTACCCTTCTTTGCTCGTGTTCATTTGGTGCTATGTCCAAGTATTTTATCTTGGGCCCTGGAGTTACAATATTCATTTCATAACTTTTCTTCTTATCGTAAAAACTGGTGATTATCAGGCTTGAAAAAGTTTTGGATAAAAATAGGAAGTTTGCCATGAAATGTCATAGAAGTTTTTTAAAATGCGAAAGCTCTGTCGTAGACTTTCTCCATATCAAAGAATCATCCTCATTAGACTAACAGCCCAGTGGTGGCCTAAGGTCATCTGCCTACACACAGATTTCGATGTCGCCGCCGTGGTTCCTCGCTAAAGTGAAGCTGCCTATTACCCTTAGCCGTGGCCAATCGCCTGCGACAGGGTCTTCTGGATCTCGTGTAGGCCTTCCTGCACCAGATTAGTAACAACAACAACAGATTTTGGGACAAGAGATGTTTTTTTTACGGGTAGAGTTTCAGTACTACTTTCAACACTCTACAATTCTATTACACCGCAACTTACGTCTTAAAGAGAATTTTGAACAATTACAAACATCCACAACACCGCCGGTATTTAAACCCAAAACCTATAGCACCGAGCGTTAGTCACTCAGCCATCACGTCCCCATAACAAAAAATATGGAAACTAAACGTTTTTGTAAAAAAAATGCCTAGCAAATCACAATTTGAGTAGTAAAATATAATCCAAGGTACTCCTGACATGACGGTGGCCTGATAGAGCTCTAGCCTTTGGTACCGCAGGATCCAGGTTCGAATCCTGGAGGTGGCATAGATGTTTGTGAGTGGTTCGGAATCCACTTTAAACTGTAGGTCCCGGTCTATTTATCCCTCGTGACCACAAGACGAAATTTGCTTTGATAATTAGATAAAAGACTTGTTTTCTCCAGGATATAAATGAATCTGTTCACTATCTGCTCCATTACTTTATAAAGATAGTTAGTAAAGGCAATCGGTTTATAGCGGTAACATTTTGCTGGTCTTTACCAGGCTTCAAAATAGGAATAATCGCAGCTTTACTCCATTCTTATTGAAAAGTTCCTTCTGTCTATATTCTTTTAAATAAAGATAAAAGGATTGCCAAGGAATGAAAACTTAAATGATTCATCATATTCTGATGAAGTCCATCTGATCCAGATGACGTAAGGTGGTAGTTTAAAAGTGCAGATTTGAGTTCACAAAAAGTAAAATTCACATCGTAATCGTTTCGTGTATGAAAGTAAAAATTCAAATTAAAAACTTCAAAATTTTTAGCATTTTTTTTAAATTGAAATTCTGCTTCCCGAAATCGTGCTATCGTGATGGGATTGCAATTCTCTTCCTTTTTGGTAAAACAAATTTTTAACGCCAAATCTCAAAGGCTCTATTCCGCGATTTTACCATGAATGCTACACGCGTAGTTTAATTTTCCGATTTTGTGAATAAAAATATTGCAATTGTTGCTCAATAACTATTACTTTGGCTTAAATGGGGGATTGAAGATTAGAATCTTGCACCTCTGCCATAGTGTCACCCATATACAGTTTATCGCAAGGTTACAATAATTAAAGTTAATTGAGTTAACCCTTTAACGGGCACAAGCCGTTTTCTTTCAAACTTTACATTTTACGCTATAATTAGAGAAAAGAAGCTCGTTTATGACCAAAAAAAGTATTTTTTTTAATTTTGGGGTTGTAACTATTGTTTACAACAGGGGTGGTAACATATTTACCACCGCTCGATACAAGCAATGAAATTTTACTGACTTATACAGTAGAAAAAATATAAAATACTAATAATTACGCAAATAAATACGCATTTTGTAAAACTATTTGTTATTAATTATTTCAAAGTTAAAAATATATTATTTGCACATGAAATAAGTGGTAGAAAAATACAAAATACTATGTAAATTATCAAATGCATTGTTTTTAATTTTTCTTGTGAAACGACAAAAAACAAGGAGACGCGCACAATGGAACATTACATGCAGAACATACAACTTTTGTACGTTTCTGGTTAGCTTTGGTGCTACAATGTTTGCACCTTCTGTACGTTTCACCTTTTCCTGGCATGTGTGTTCCAACATTACTTGTCCTGATTTCCTGTGGAATGCCAGTTACCTTTTTCATTGAAACCCAACTTGATTGCAATTGTCGCTTTTTATTGTAAAATCCTCCTATTAATCCACGAACTATTCTTAATCTAACTTCTAGATGGGAATTTCTAGCTATGTTGTGATTATGTACGTACAATATATATGAATTTACTAAGCTGGAATCTAATAGAAAGTAAAATAATCTATGCCACCACTTCTTTGATCTTCTACTCGAACTATACGAAGATTTCAAGTGGTTAAATCTATCCACTCCCCCCATACTTCTTGTATAATCGGCAATTGCTTTTGGGCATGTAACTTTCTTTTTACAGCCATCTTTCTGGGTTCTACTTACTTCAGTCATTTCATTCATAATATGGGCTGTTGAAAGAAGAGTAACAACCTTCGTATTCCGCCATTGCACTGCGACAGTGTCTCTACATGCCAACATCAGCGATTCATTTTTTTAGTATTTTTTATTTTTCATGAGCTCAGGAAGGAACTTCCTACCAGTTCTGATGGTACCAATGGCATATATGTTCTTTGAAAACAGTGTTTCCATCAATGGTACTGAAGAAAAAAAGTTATCAAAAACCTCCAGAAGAGGAGAAGTAGAGTGCAAATCATTGGTAAGATTTATTATGACTCTATTTCCCAGTCCTTCTGAAATGGCACTATCGTCTTTTTTTCCTGTATATACCTCAAATTGATACAGATAGCCCTTGGATGCATCTGACCTAGCCCAAATCTTGTAGCCTCTTTTTACAGACTTTCCTGGCATATATTGCTTCATGGTGGTCATTTCGAAGCATTATTTTTAAATATCTAAATATTTATGTAATCCAAAAAAATTGCTGAAATATGATCAATAATATTAGTAATAATAAATTTTATAAAAAAGTAAGTAAGTATAAGCAAAAATATAAACATAATCAAGTACTATGCGAAGAGAAATGCATTCCTGAAACGAATAAATCAGTTGCAAAGCGGGCGGTGGTAACTTATTTACCACCCCTAAACTCGCTAAGCAGGCAGTAGTAAATATGTTACCACCAGTTATAAATAAGTACAAATAAAAATATTTCGCATTAATTTACAAAACACATAATAAAATCTAGCTATTATATATTAAAGATTCACAAAATAGAATTAAATAAATTCTAACGTATTTTTATTCATAATTATACTGGGAGACAGAAAAAAACACGTGCTTTCCTTCGCCATCTTGTTTGAAAATTGACGAAAACCGCAATTTTAGCAGTTTACGACGTCCCAACTGCCATAAACCGGATTAAACGTGAAGTTGTGGTTCCTAAGGACAGTTTCTGCTAAGGGGCGATTGTGACCTAGAGCTGGGAACTAAATCGCGTGTTGGTAAGATATTTACCACCGCCTTATAAAGGGTTAAACAACATAAAAGTAAACAATTGGCAAGAAATAAGGGTTTAAACTTCAAAAGTTATTTTTTGCCAATTATTTACTTGATGATTTGGTAATCTGGCGATGAATCATAAGATTGCCAAAAATAAGGGGTACAGGATTGTAGAAGTTTACTAAAGGGGAATTTTACATAATATTTGACTTCGATTTTTAGTTTCTTCATTATCAATTCATTTTCCCAAACAGTTTTTCTTTCAGCTTTGTTTCAAAAAGCATTACAAATAGTTCGTATTCTACATTTATTTGAATTCGAAATATCGTAATTGACTTTGCCATAACAATTTGTTTTCGATTTAGATGACGAATGGTTACAAATATATTTGAGCTTCGATTTTGATTTTCTAAGTTATCAATTCATGTTGTCTTACTGTTTCTCAGTCAGATGTTACAGTTTCTTTTTCCATTTTTTCAGCTTCTTTAGCTTCCATATTCAGCTCCTTCTGTGATTCGCTTTCTAGCTTTTAAGTTGCTAAAAGAAACTATCCTCTTTATAAGATCCTTTATCTTTTTCCTCTTATCTATCCTCTTTATAAATTCACCATAACAATTCTGACTAGTCAAAATCAAACTTCCCGCGAATCTAACTGCCCCAAGCCCGTTCTCACTAATATCAAACACACTGAAGATTACATAACTGCAAGTCACAGTTATGCAATCTTCACATCCGAAGGAATATTACGTCAGCACTTATTCACTTCTGAAATGAG
Source organism: Caerostris darwini (assembly GCA_021605075.1). NCBI lineage: Eukaryota > Metazoa > Arthropoda > Arachnida > Araneae > Araneidae > Caerostris > Caerostris darwini. The sequence goes on along the minus strand of BPLQ01011645.1, from coordinate 294,984 downwards.
TGCAATCGAGATTTTTAACTTCAAAATATCAGCCAAACAGACTTTCTCAAAATCTGAGCAGTAAATAATTAGAAAATTTTGAAATGCACTCGCATTAAAATCGTCTCTCGTGACTTAATACAGGAGTGATGCCAGCGGCAGAAAGGAAGATGCTTTTGCATATCGTGCGTTGAACTCTACTAATTAGATATTTTCGTGGTCATAGCACATTTGAACCTTTTGTCCGACAGGATGATTTCCTACTTCTGCTTTAAATTCCACTCTGAATAATTTCAGCATTTAATAGAAAGAAGGAGTAAAAGATTTTTAATATAAAAATTTTTATAAATCATATTATCACAAAAACTGTGTCTATAAGTTAGTCGTGTTTCCTTTGGTATTAAAAAAATGTTTTTTTCAATTTTATCTTAAAAAAAAAAACCAAAAAAACAAACAAAAAACCTAAATTTAGCTTCAGAAAAAGTTTCACTTATTCAACTCGTTCATTACGATTCTTTTTAAATGATTTTTTTTATATGACTTTATTAATTTATTGATTCCATAAAACAACTAATACAAAAGTAATTATAGTATTACTATTTATTTTTACGAAATGTTGGAACAAATTTTATCTCACTCTGCCACTCTTAAATAAATATTCTAAATTAAGTTTGTCAAAAAAAATTCTTCTCTACAAACAAGTTTTAAGGTTTATCCTTACTTACGCTGCCCAATCTGGGGTCTAGCTGCAAAATCTAACAAAAAAAAAAAAAAAAAAAAAAAAAAAAAATACCAAACAAACAAACAAAAAAAACCTGTTCAAATTAATGAAAACAAACTTCTTCGTATCATCACTGGTGCACTCTGGTTTGTTCGTAACTCTGCAATCCACCAAGATTTAAATATTGATTCTATTGACAACTATATTACAAAACTTTCTAGAACTTTCTTTAATACTATTGTTATCCACGAAAACCCACGCACAAACTATATTTAAGCAATTGAATGGAAAATAGAAGTACTCTTACTCTACTTCTAAATGGAATCGAAGCCTCAAGCCACCCTAATTTCCTGCTCACTTATTCATTCTACTTCAGTTCAATAACTTCCAGTCTTTCTTCTAATATTATCGCTCTTTACTGATCGCATATTTAATATTACTTTTTATCACCAATGATTTAATTTTTTTCTAGTTCATACGATTACGATAATCTATTCCATGTGACTTTTCTTTCCTACTTCCATCGCATACCATTGAGTGGACGAAAGCTTCGCATTCAGGAACTCGACCTATTTTTTCAACTTAGTAGTAGCAGATATTTTCGTGGTCACATTACATTTGAACTTTTTGTCCGACAGGCTGATTTCCTACTTCTGCGATGAATTACACTCTGGATAATTTCAGCATTTAATACAAAAAATGAGTAAAAGATTTTTAATATAAATGAATTATTTCAATTATTTTTTATGCATGGTTATATCACAAAAACTCGGTCTATAAGTTAGCCGTGCTTCATTTGGTACTGAAATAATTTTTTTTATCTCCCAAGTATATCCCAAGAACACAGGGAAAAAAATCTAAGTTAAGCTTCAGAAAATGTTTTATATAAACTCATGTTTGTTAAAATTGCAGCACCATGAAGGAATCGTCATAATTGAATGAAATTTAATACACAGTTGAGTGATAGTGGTACAAATAAATGATTAAATGTTCAAAGCAAACAAACAATAACAGGAGATCGGAATCAGTATTTTGTGTAGCCACCACGCGCCGCAATAAGTGCAGCTACACGACGTGGCATAGAATCAAACAAATTTTGAATGTCTGCCTGAGGAAGAGCATTCCATATTGTTTGTAAGCGCACCTAAAGTTCGTCTGGAGAAGCAACAGGACGAGGATCACGAGCGAGACGCCGACCAACGAAATCCCACACATGTTCAATCAGCGACATATCCGGGGAATACGTAGGCCAAGGAAGAAGCTGTACCTGCCGCGTTGCAAAGAAGGATTGAACAGTCCCAGCAATATGAGGGCGGGCATTGTCCTGTTGAAATACAGCGCCTGGCAAGCTTTGAAAGAAGGGAACAGCTTGGGGCTGTAGAACTTCACTGATGTACCGGTTGCTGTTCAGATTTCCCACAATTCTTAGCAACTTTATCGTCCATGATATGCTATGGCACCCCAGACCATAACTCCGGGTGTTCGTCCACTGTGGCGTTCGACAATGCACTCCGGAAGGTGGGGTTCACCGGCATAGCGTCTGACACGAATGCGGCCATCATGGTACCACAAATTAAAGTGGGATTCGTCAGAAAACACGACATGCTACCAATCAGCACGTAAGTCTCTATGCTGAGTGGCCCATTGTAGCCGCAGGCGGCGATTGTTTTAGCGTGAGAGGGATCCTGTATAAAGGAGTCCTTGCGCGCAGTCCACGCTGCAGCAGACGTCTACGAATTGATGAAGAACACAATGAAACACCTGTAACTATTGACCACTGTGCTGCCAATTGTCTAGAAGAAGCTGTACGGTCCGTCAGCGCCCTGCGGACCAGGTGTCTATCATCGCGAGCTGACGTCCCATTTCGGGGTTCACTCATGGATTTCCGAGTTGTCCGACACTCGTCCGTTCACTGCTTCCAAAGACGCATCACTGTGCTGCTGTTACGCTGCACACGAGCGGCTACTGCAAGATAAGACAATCCAGCTTCACGTAGGCCGTTGATTCTCCCCCGTTCAAACTCTGTAAGTTGTTCTAATCTTGCTCTCTTTCGTCGAAGAAGCATAAGTAACGATTGAGCTAAAATTTACCTCTAGCAGATAACCACCGATAACCATACACGCCTCGCTACAGCCCGTCTATTTATTCGGATCCATCCGCCGTTCAGAGGGCGCTGCCGAGCATACGCATGCGCTACGGATTTGAAATTCTAATCATTTGCATATCTGCACTAATTTGCATTTCCTGAAAATTTCAGCTCACTCACGTAAGTCCTTCATGGTGTTGCAATTTTTATTTAACTCGGATTATGATTTTTTTTTAAACGAGACAGCCAAAGATTTTTTTATATGCCTTTAGTTTTTAGTAACTCTATAGAGTGAACGAATGTCTTGAGGTGTACCCATACAAAACTGGACAATCGACTGGCTCCTCTCGTCCAATCCATCGAGGGTCAAAAGTGGCATTGAGGCCTTTATGCCAGTTAATGCAGAAAGGGTCTGGGGCCTCGTCGTGATGAAATCACAGAGAGTGAACCTTTGGTTTCATCAGAAAATATTATCAATAATTCTAAACTACTGTATATTATCTAGTACTGAACATAACTGAATATTATTCCCCCAACTGAAATATTAGCCAGTAATTCTAGTTATAAACTGAAGTGACAAAAGTCATGGGATAGCAATATGCAAATTTTCAGATGGCAGTAGCATCGCGTAGAACAGGTATAAATGCGCAGTGCTTTCGCCGAGCTTTCATTTCTGTTCAAGTTATTCATGTGAAGAGGTTTTGGCGTGATGATGACCGCACGACGGGAATTAACAGACTTTGAACGTGGAATGTTAGTTGGAGCTAGACGCATGGGTCATGCCATTTCGGAAATCGTTAGGGAATTCAACATTCCCAGATCCACTGTGTCAAGAGTGTGCCGAGAGTATGAAATTTCAGGCATAACATCCCATCATGGAGAGCGCAGTGGTCGACCGCCTGCACTTAACGACCGAGACCGGCGACGTCTGCAAAGAGTCGTAAATTCTAACAGACAAGCAACACTGCGTCAAATAACCGCAGAAATCAATCTGGGACGTACAAGGGACTTGTCTGTTAGAACTGTGCGGAAAAATTTGGCTTTCTTGGGCTATTCCAGCAGAAGACCGACTCGAGTGCCTTTACTGACAGAACGACATCGCTTGCAGCGACTCTCGTGGGCACGTGAGCATATCGGTTGGTCCCTAGATGAATGGAAAACCGTGGCTGGTCCGATGAGTCACGATTTCAGGTGGTAAGAGCTGATGGTAGGGTTCGAGTGTGGCGCAGACCCCACGAAGCCATGGACCCAAACTGTCAGCAAGGCACTGTTCAAGCTGTTGGTGGCTCCGTAATGGTGTGGGCTGTTTTTTCATGGCATGGACTTGGTCCTCTATTGCGACTGGACCAAACATTGCCTGGAAATGCTTATGTTCAGCTACTTGGAGATCACTTGCAGCCATTCATGGACTTCATGTACCCAAACAACGATGGGATTTTTATGGATGACAATGCGCCATGTCACCGGGCCACAACTGTTCGCGATTGGTTTGAAGAACATTCTGGACAATTCCAACGAATGATCTAACCACCTAGATCGCCCGACATGAATCCCATCGAGCATTTATGGGACATCATCGAGAGGTCTGTTCGTGCCCAAAATCCTGCACCATCAACGCTTTCACAATTATGGACGTCTATCGAGACAGCATGGCTCAATATTCCTGCAGAAGACTTCCAACAACTTGTTGAGTCCATGCCACGTTGAGTTGCTGCACTTCGCCGGGCGAAAGGAGGGCCTACACGATATTAAGAGGTATCCCATGACTTTTGTCACTTCAGTGTATATTTTCCAAGAAGGTACTATGCTTTGGGCCATTCAGTCGATGTGGCTGCAAGTATGGCCAATCAGGAAATCGCTTACAATACTTATAAACACATTAATAAAGAACTACTCCTGAAAAGCATGTGACATAATATGTAATATGAGGTTTAGGGATGGGAAACACATGGGAATTGTACAAATTAAAAACTCCACTGCTTAGAGTGGTAATATAATAGGGTATCTGCTCACGTCACTTTTACTTTGTAGTTTAACATGGCGATGCTAGCTTAGCGATTTTTGCCAGCAGTATCTACTGTTGGCCATTATTACTCTATGTTATTGGCGCGAAGGAAGAAAAAGGTCTACTATCCTACAACGATTTTAAAAAGAAAGACTTCCTTTTTTTAGTAGTCAATAAAAGTAAGCTTAACTTTTCTAAATATTTAACATTTAATTCTGTTAATAAATTTTTCTCCCAAAATAATTAAAAAATAAAATATTCATTTTTATGAACATTTTGAACATTTTTTATTGCATTCACACAAAATGATCAGAATTATAACGAGAATAATATTTATTGTATCTATTTATCTTTAGTGAGCATACAGTTAAATAAATATATGATTCGAATTTCTTGGACTGTTTTGAATATCTTCGTAACACGTTTACGTTTTTTCAAATAAATGAGAGCAGGGAAAAGTTGCCAACGAGCGATACAGAGCCAATTCTAGTAGGAAAGGGATGGGAGATGTTTAGCCAATTTTATGGTCCTTTTAAATAAGAGGGACGCGCTCTAGTTTAATACTACTTTATGAGAGATGGCCTCTTGTGGGAAAAGTACATTTGCAGAGTCTATGTAATCTACAGTATTAAAAAATCATTTCAGACCCCACATGGCTGTACTAAAAAATGCTTCTTTTATGTGTATTTTATCTTCTTTTAAAGTTTGACCCATGAATTAAGGGACAACCTGTATTGAATGACTCAAATAACTTCCAATATTTCAGATGTATTATTCTCTTTTTTGTCGCACTTTTCTTCGATTACGAACTTTTCAGGTAAATTAAGAATAGTGTGTATATTAATTATATAAAATAGATTCTTAGCTTAGATTCGAATCTTCAACCTTGCGGTCAGAGATCAGTTTCGTTACCCCTACTATTACAACATCGCAGCACCGTGCCTAGAGTAGGGTTGCTGCTTTACAATTTGGGAATGATGTGGGTGAAAACTCTAATTGGGTTCTGTGACTCTCTACGGTCCTATGTGACCGGGATCTATGGCTGGAAGTGGATTCCTACATGACACAGCCGGAATTCGAACCTGAGGTAATAAGCGCCAGTGTTCTAGCCACTCGGCCATCAGGCCCCATTTCATTACCTCTGCGCCAGTTCGTCTTGTTTATTGAAAGGCGGCAAAAAAACAGAACAAAAAATCAACGTAAATTGATTTTTATCCACTCAACTGAATGATTATTAGCAGCAAGAGCAAGTTACGTGTATAATTACTTCAGTTACGATGTTTTTAAAAATTACTTCGGTGAATTAATTACAGTTAATCAAGCGTAACACATTCTTCAAATCTATTGAGATCATCCATAAAAATAGTTTCATTCATATAAATACATTGGTAGATAAACTCCTTTATCGGTATTTCGAGTAGTTACAGAAAACTTTCTGCAATTTTTATTTCTTTTCTTCTTCGTTATCAGCGAAATGAAAGTCAGCTAATCATTGATCCGTGAAGGTTTTTATTCTCGAAAGTAAAATAAAGAATCGCTTAGGAACAATAAAAAAGATATTAAGGGGAAAAAAATGAAACGGTTCCGATTCGTTAAGATAGCATTCGTAACTATGCTGTGCAAGGAATGGGTTCGCAAATCCAAAGTAATAATCAAACCAAACATAAAGTTAAAGCTTGGATTATTTTTATTTCATGCTGAATTCAAATTTTGCAAACTGAGGAATTTTTTTATTTTTTTTTAAATCTGAAAGAAACGAATTAATGTGGCAGAAGAAAGTGCAATTTCAGCAGCAGAAATAATTCCAACTCTTTTATGAGTCTGAAGGAGTCTTGAATTTCAAATATCACGGGAAAAAACAACTGAAACTTTTATTTCGCTTTTATTTGTCCATTCATTTGGTGCATTTTTTCTATCTTTTTCTTTTTGAAGTACTTTTATTTTTTTGCTGAGAATCTTTCATTCGTTTTAAATTACATATTTATTCGAGTATTTATTTGAAATATATTGTTAAGCTTCTCCGCTTTCAATTTAAAAAAATTTTTAATAGAAGTGCAAGCAGAAAAATCGATTATTTTTTTCAAAATGCGATTTTTTAAATATATTTTCTTCTAATTATGCTCAGCTCCTTATTGAAACTTCTCAAAGTTATATTATTGAACTTGAAACCTGGACTGTCAGGCAGAAAATCCCTCTTAATGCTGATAAAACTGGAGATTTTTTCATTGCTGGAAAAACCAATCTTCCGCTATCCGAGCATCATTATTTAGTAATCCCTGGGTTCAACTGGGTTAAATAGTAGCGTGTAATTCTTAATAAAAGAGACTAATTTTCTGTTTTTATATTAATTAAGAAAAAAAAGTTTTGACTCCTGCAACGGATTAGTTTCATCCCATTAAAAGTGATTCTTTATTGAAAATAAACTAGTGATCGACGTGTCCTACATGCGCCTGTAAAGACGCTGCAGTTGAATGGAACTACGATTGACGCTAAGTTGAGAGAATAGCATTCTTAAAGTGTTTATTCTGAAGCTGTTTATTTTTAAAATGTGATTATTCTGAAGAGATTTATTCTTAAAATGTGTTTATTCTGAAGATGCTTGTTCTTAAAATGTGTTTATTCTGAAGATGTTTATTCTTAAAATTGTTTATTCTGAAGAGGTTTATTCTTAAAATGTGTCTATTCTTAAAATGTGTTTGTTCTGAAGATGTTTGTTCTTAACATATTTATTTTTAAAATATGTTTATTCTTAAAATGTGTTTATTCCGAAGATGCGTGTTCTTAAAAATGTGTTTATTCTGAAGATGCGTGTTCTTAAAATGTGTTTATTCTTAAGGTGTTTATTATAAAGATGTTTATTCTTAATTCAGTGTCAAGAGGCTTATTCTTAAAATATCCACCAATTTCTTTAACACTCTTTATTATTCTTAACTTTTTTCGCTTCTTAATTTTATTTTAATTTAACGTTTTGCTTATTTAACTTGTGATTTATTATGATCCTATTTTGCAAATATGGTAAAGTTCCTCTTACCTTTAGGACTATTTCAAACAACTCATCATGTTCTATTCTTTTTCATGTCTTTCAAGCCTTTAGAGATAGACCCTGAGGAACCAAGGCACCCTTGAAATTCCTTCAACTTCAAGAAAAGTGATGAGATTTGAAGATAGAGATAACTAAATTGGATTTTGCGTGTATTTAATGTGTAATAATACAATATTGGATCTCTACTCCATTTGATCCAGATTCAGATACCCCCTTCCACCCCCGCCGTTGAAATCTTGCAAAGAGCAGTCTCCCTCGAACACTCGCTCTGTACCACAAATTGCGACAGAGAAGAGACCTGACAGTTTCCTGAAATGCTTCAACAATGCAATCAGTGAAGATTGCACAGAAGCTGAATACAAGACCGATTCAAACGTACAATCGACACTGTTGGGGATTTTGAAACAATAATTATTCTCAAACTATGTCCTTCTATTTAAATGTCATTTAATTTTCATAATTTACTACTTTCATCATTAATAAAACAACTGATATATTTATTTTTCATCGAATTAAAAAATATAAACACGTAAACGTATGCCAAACATGACATCATACGTTGAGATAAGATATAATGAGTATAAATTATAATCAATTAAAAGTGCAAAATATATAAATGTTTCTTTAGATGCAAAGGCGAAAAGAGAAGTATGTGTATAAATAGACTCTTGGTAATTTAATTCAGGTAGGTGGTGCTGCAATCGATATAATTCTTCTGTACTTGTGTTTGTCACTGATCTCCTTCTGAACGGCTTTGCCGGTTTTGGTGAAACTTCTTGTGTGTGTTTGACAAAACGTGGAGAAATTTTTTTATGCTATCCCTTTTGTTGTAAGTCGCCACCAGAGGGTGCTGCAATCTATCCACCTCTATACCGTTCACAACATCGCTATGAAAATGGATAATAATATGTATACGAGTATGGAAAATAGGTTTGTGCTATCCACTAAAGTGTTACTTGCCACCAGAGGGTGCTGTAGCATTTCATCTTATAGGCAGTTCAAACGATATCCGTGAAAATGAGTATGCACTTGTATTGGAACATGGAGAATATATTCGCGATATGTCCTTTTCTACAATACATTTTTTGTGTCTGGAAAACGTATGCCGGATTATGCTAGTATATATGCATATCTATGTCTTATATTCCCCACTTGTAAGTATTTTATTTATATATTCCCCATTTTCCCACAGACATGTAGCGAATCGAGCGTTGTTCAGGTCACTTCATTACACGCTTCTCACTCTAACTTTAAATGAGCATCTCCAGAGATGCTCGAGCGGGGATAAAGTTGGCAGTAAACGAATTTATGTTCAGTTATTTGGGTTTCGAATCTGGTTCTAGTAATTTGGAATCACAATGCACTAATTGAGTCCTTTTTTTAAAGTTCAATTTGTAAATAAGTGTATATTATTTATCAGGTTTTTAAATGCTATAATATAGTTGAAATGAAACAAATGAATTTTTTTGTAGCATTGTAGTGTTAAGACATTACAATGAGATAATAAGGAAGAATATTAAGTTCTGGCCAACATGATATAGCTGAAAAAAAAACCCCTAGATAATTGCCTTCTTCCACAAAAAATTGTAAGATAAAGAATTAAGAAACATTAAAGTACAATCAATAAAAGAATCTTACGATATAGTTTATTAAAGAGAATATATTAAAGCAAAAAATAAATAAATTAATAAATAAATAAAATGAATAAAATTCCATTCGCGAAAATTCTAAAAAGAGGAAAATAAATTCTATGAACAAAATTTTTTTTGTTAGTAAACGAAGTTTAATAAATGTATTAATGTATACAATACAATATTAATGCAGTATGTATAATAAATATATTTCAAATATAATAAAATTATTATATATGCTAATGTATTTTAAATAATTTTTCTAAGGGAAGGAAATCAAAAATAAATAAGTCAACAGCCCCAGAAGGATGTAATAATAAGAATGAATTTCAGTTGTATAATGAAATAAAGTTTAGAATTGGATAAAAGTAAAAATAGAATTAGAATAGAATATTTATATGTGCTCTTTTCAAAAATTAATTTTTGAAACGTATATTCATTTATTCCAAAAAATGCTGCTTTTGTGTTGGCAAAGTTATGTAGCTTTTGTAGCAAAATGGTTTCTAGTACATTCTCTTTTAGTTTTCCTTTTCTTTTTGTGTTGATGTGTTGTAGCAAACGTTATCCTGCAAAAAAGAGAATATAAAACCCAGCAAACGTTATCCTGCCAAAAAATGAATTTCAGAAAATTACCTATCGCGAATATATTCTCCATGTCCCATAAAATGTGCATACTCATTTTCATGGATGTCGCTTAAATGGTCAAGATGAAATGCTGCAATACCCTCTGGTGACAAGTTATACTAAAGTGGATAGTGAGAACCTATTTTCCATATGATATGTTGGCATAAATAACCAATTTTAAGCCAATCTGGCGAATACATGACCCATTTTTATAGCGATGGGTTGAACGGTACAAACGTTGATAGACTGTAGCACCATCTGGGGACGACTTACCACAAAGGGGAAAGCTTAAACTCCACGTTTTGACGCTTAAACTTCACCCTTAGCTCCAAGTTTTGTCGAACACGTAAAAAAAATTTCATCCAGATCGGTCCAGCCGTTTAGGAAGAGTTCAGTGACAAACACATGGACAGAAGATTTATATATGTGGAGATATATATACACATATATGTATATTTATGTATCTATGTATGATATATATCGTTTTTCAATCGGGGATGTGTGTTTATAAAATTGATATAATCATGAGTTCTGATTCATTGAATGCACTAATAATAGACAATTATTTTAACTAGAAGTTACTGTAGAAATCGCTTACAAGTTCTGAAGAACCACATCGCCGTGCATTCTAAAACTGTCAAAAGGTTCCTAAACCCCATACTAAAAAAAGCAAATCTCCTTCACATTGAAAAATAATATTTATATTACATGTAAATCAGCAGCTGTGCTCTATCAAAGTCCGATTTGTGTTCGACTTATTGTTTAAACTATACGAAGCAAACCACACATACAGAGACTCCATTCGAAGCTACTCCCTGCAGAACTAATAAAGTCCACCACTAGATTCCACACCCCTGCCCCCAAGACAACCGACCCTCATCTCCTCACCACCCCCAGATGGTATTAATTCGCAATTAATCAATTTACTCTCCCAACTCCAAATTGAATCGGGTTCAAAGACTTCTGCGCGCGTTATGAAACGGCAGGCCGCGGAGGGGAAATTGTAATCGCCGTTGTCGTGCATAAACACGGAATTACTCAGAAGTTTAGGGATCAAAATTAAGCGGAGGTCCACTCAACCGATGTCCTACATTGTGTCCTGGTGTTTGCCTCCAGATTGACAGTGCAAATCGGGCCATGTCCGCAGAGGCAAAATGAGAGATGGAAACTAAACTCTAATAAGATTGGGCCGATGAAGCCCCGAGTGAGTTTGGGTTGGATTGATATTGGGTTAAACAGGACGCCATGGAGGCTTTCACAATAGTTCAAAGCAATTCAATAGACTTTCGCCAATACGACCATTCCCTAATTTATGGAAGTTTTACAATTGCTTCACACTAATGAATAAAGTTAATAATTCAATGTACTAGCTTCACACTAAATAATGAATAAAGTTATACTTTAATAATTCAATGTCAATCTTCAATAATAAACTTAATTTTCAAGTTAATAATTCAATGTACAATCCTCACACTAAATAATGAATAAAGTTATACTTTAATAATTCAATGTATAAGCTTCACACTAAGTAATGAATAAAGTTATACATTAATAATTCAGTGTATAAGCTTCACACTAAATAATGAATAAAGTTATACATTAATAAATGTTAATCTTCAATAATAATCTTAATCTCCAAGTTAAAAATTGAATGTATGCTCTTCACACTAAATAATGAATAAAGTTATAATTTAAAGTTAATAATTCAACGCATAAGGAAATCTATCAGTTATCAGGTTACTTTATAGTGCATTTAAAAGTTATTTTATAAGTAAAATCCAATTATATTTTATATGTATAATAATGCCAGTTGTAATGCACTTCACTATCATAAGTGTTATAAATTAAAAAAAAAAGTGACTTTATACGAAAGCATTATTCAATCTCTTTCATTGCTAATAGTTAAATGAACAATAAAGTCAAAACTTAACTTTATGAATTTATATTAAATAAAAACCGTATGTAATTTTTAATTATCGATATCATTTAGTAATTTTACTACTATCACATCCATTGTTTTTTTGTCAGACAGAAATATATTCATATTTTTAGATGTTCACAAATATTTTGCATGTATTAATAATTGTTTAAGCTGCTTTGAATAATTCAAAAAAAAAATTATATTTAAATGTTTAATAAAATAATTTTACAATGAATTTAAACACATAACTTTTGAATAAATATAAAGGAAAAGGTTATCGGATTAAAAAGAAAGTAATTTTTACTGAATTATCCCGTGGAAAATCAACTGTTAATACCATAAGTATTCCTTAACACAAACGTATTTATTTGAAAAATGTTTAGAATTTTAAATGACGGCTTCCTCTTCTTCTTCAGTGGCGCAGAAGCCTAATGGTGGGCCAAGGCCATCTGCCTACTGGCAGATTTCGAGACAGGAGATGTGTTCTTTTTATAGGATAGGAATGTGAACTTTACGCTCAACAGCCTTATTAGACCAGTACCTATGGTTTAAAGCGGATTACGAACCACTAAAAAAAAATCCATGGCAACTCTGGGACTTGAACCCGATACCCCTTGGCACCAGAGCGCTAGTCACTCAGCCATCAGGCTCCTTAAATGCCGACTGGAGTTTAATATTTAAAAAAACCAAAAAACCAAATTATTAACATTGAAATGTACAAATATAACTGTAAACTAAAAGCGGCTAAAACAAGACACTACGAAAATAAAGGTTACGTTATGTTTAATCAATTAATTTTAATCTATTTAATTTAATCATATAACGTAAAAATATATGTTTATTATAACTTATAACGTAGCAATATTTTTCGCTATGACGTAAACATTCATTATAACGTAAAATAATGTATAACGTTATAAAGTTTTATGTTATTTAGTAGATTATGCAGGAACTGGAAATGAAAATATGAAAACATATGAAAAAGCTGTAAACTTATTCTTTACTATCTATTACCGAATTCTGGATGAAAAATGTATTATATTAAATTTAATAAAAAAATACTAAATTCAATACTGTATTAAACTAACATTTCACCTCGATCGTTATAAATGGTATTAGATTGTATGAATTGGAGTAAAACTAATAACTTTTCTGCGAAAAAAAAAGGATTCCGGTTTAGCGATAGAGAATTACCGATGTTGTTCGATTGAGTTCCCTCTAAAATATAACGACAGCTGCAACCGATCTCCTGAAGATTAACATCATTTTCTTTTTCATCCCCAAAATTGCAATCAAGGAATAGAATTGATTCAATACTTAAAAAAGAGACTTTTTAAACTTCAGATAAGAGGAAATATAGTCTGAGATTTAGTGCAGATTTATAAATTAATTAATTATAATCACCCTGTATATATATAAATTTGTCCCAATATAAATAAAATAATTCCCAATACAATTCCAATATAATATAATTCCCAATGTAAATAAGACAATTTGTCTAAATTGTCTTACATAAATAAATTTGCCCCCTATAAATTTTTGTCCCATTTTCAAAATGTTGTGAAAAAAAGCCGCATGTCACAATGAGTTCAAATTTTTAAGATACTTAAAGAAGAGGGAAACAGTTTGGCATCAGAAAATGTTCCAAAGTGTATTAATAGAGAGGGCTGTAAGAGGCGTAAAGAAAGTGAATTCGGCTTCCAGTGATAGTTTGAATCCAAATGTCAGCGTATTTGGCATGAGTTGCTTATGAAACCAACTGTAGTGTTCAATGTGTTTGACTGTGCCGGTTTTTTTGACGGAAAAAAGGACTTCCAAATCATTCAACAGTTGTGACATTAGGAGTAGAAAGCCCATCCACCATGGCAAGGTCATACCCAATTGAATGGCAAAAATAGGTTAAACTTTTTTTGATGCCATACCGTTTCCCCTTTATTCAAGTATCTTCAGTTCAAATTTGAACTCTTTGTGAAGAGTGGTTTTTTTTGACAGCATTTTCAATGTGGGACTTTAATTATAATCACCCTCTGTATATATATATATATATATATATATATATTTCCATTGGCATGGGAGTTCATACATATAAACAAATACAACAAGGAACGAAAAAACAAAAAACGTCAAAACGCAGTGGAAGAAGTAAAGGCCAAAGTCCTCGGCCTCTGGTAAGGCAGCATCTTGCCATCTCTGAGTCAGTTCTGTGGAGCGTCTCATAACATTGCAGGTGTTTTTCTATTCACAGGCTCTTTCAAGCCACAAAGACGACAGTAGGGATGGTCATATACACTTATACGATATTCTATAAGACAGTCCTGCCTTGATGTAAGTCTGAAAAAAGGTACTGCATTTCGGCGAGGCTTGTCTGGTAGTGTATCTAGCTCTGTCTCACTCCAATTGTTACTCTCTATTCTTTCCCGTAGCTCTGAAAAGGTCCTCATTTTCATAATGTTTTCATACGGTTTTACAGAAAAGTACGACATTCCAAGAATAATTTGGTAGAAATAATTTAGTGCCCTTTCGAGAAAGGGAATCAGCCTGCTCGCTACCATAGATACCGCAGTGGCAAGTATAAACTTATATATGATAAACTATAAAAAGATAAGTCATACATTTTTATTTCTAATTTCCTGAGTAGGATCCCTTGCGATATAAGCTCATGGTACATGACATCTCTAAGCTATTCGTTTTGTGTAGCGTCACCACTGCAGTGGATCAAAGTCGTTCTCTAATGAACTGTGCCCTCTTGCTTTATAGAGGGAATTTTTCCCTCAAAAGTCACGGAGAGCAGCTGGAAAGGGCGAGACTTGTGATATGCTTAAGGAAGCCCTTATTGCTCGAAGAACGAAAGTCTTTTGATTTGCTTTGCTTCTGAGCCAGTTCCCTTGCAAACTCATAGATTCCTTGGATGTGCATGATAAATCTGTAGGCCACAATGTCTTTCTAATGACCCCTAGGAACAGAAGAGGTAGGTTTAACTTTACCCTATAATACTTAAGAGGAATTCCTTCAATATAATGATGGCATTACTTCATCCACAGATTATGTGATTAGAATATAATAGTAATAGAATACAGTGGTGTGGTAGATAAAATGGAATATATAGAATAGTATATAATAGTTAGAATATAATATTATACAATACATTGGCATATGATAGCTAGAATTTAATAGTGTACAATACATTGGTATGTAATACTTAAAATAATTGTGTAGAATACGTTGGTATATATCATCTAGAATAATAATGGCCAACCCGTGGCCGAATAGCTAGGCTGCAGGAGGGCGGAGGTTCAAATCCAGACTTGAATTTCTCTTACTCAAACATATCATTTTTGGAATCGTTACCTTAAAAGCAAAATTAAGTATACATCATCGTAAAAAAATGCAGTAGAAAAAAAAGGGAAGGAAAAGAGAGTCCCTGGGATTGAGTCCATCCCCCCAGAGATTCCATCCTGCAAGGTGGCATCCATTTTTCAACAGTGTCTCATTTCTCATCTCTCGGTTTTATTTTTTGGCGAACGAAGAAGTAATTGCTTAACGTGGCTCCATCAGTGACTTAGTGGAGAGCCTTCTTGCAGAAAGGTTTGTTTTGGGGCTGATCCAGTATCGAGTGACCGCCTCCCTCCTTGTAAACAACCGGCATTCCTCCCGATGCAGAATTTACCCCGGGCTGCTCCAGGAGTTAACAAATAACTAAGAGGATTAGGGTTTTGGTTTTGAGGGCGCAATCCTGTTATTATTTTGCCCAGTGTTTGTTTTGATTAGGTGGAGTCTTTCTTTTACTTGGATTACTCTGTTGCCTTAGTTTGTGAGC
This sequence comes from Caerostris darwini, assembly GCA_021605075.1. Lineage (NCBI taxonomy): Eukaryota > Metazoa > Arthropoda > Arachnida > Araneae > Araneidae > Caerostris > Caerostris darwini. Next base: position 279,157 of record BPLQ01011645.1, on the reverse strand, counting down.
ATTTGTGGTTCTTATAAAAATTTGAGAAAAATTGATTTTCTTTAGGTTTCAAGATATAAAATAAATACTTTACTAAATTTTTTTACTCAAGAACACAATATATAGAATAGTGTCCATTGAAATATTCTAATCCACGAAATTATTTACTATTATACAGTGATATATAGTATTATAATAATATTTTATTATTTTTTTACAAATTAAATTTAATTTGTAAAAAAAAATAATCTTGCATATAATTTGTATCTTTTATCAGTTTCAAATAATTTTTTTAATGACGTATGATTGAATAATTAATGATTTATTTTAATCATAAATCTTTTAATTTAAAGATTTTTGAGAAATTTTGCATTGTTGCATACAACTGCGAATTATTTAGAAGGAGTCACTGGCAACTGAATTACTGGTACATCTTGCAGAATTACTGGTAGTGAACCAGACTTTAATGTAACGTAATTAAAATTTTCAAAAAGATAACTTACATAAATGATTATTATTTGAAATTCCTTTTTCCAAACATCTACAATAATTAAATGTAGAGTTATATACATTTGTTATTTAAATTGTAAAAAAAATGTCTGAGATTTGTATGAAAACCTAATTGCATATTTGAGTCGTAGTCTGTTTTCCTAGCGAGTGCCGTAGTACACATGGAATCTGTTAGAAATACTCTAGCTATAGAACTGTTGTTAACAAAAATAAGTATTTGTTACATTTGTACGAGTGTATATATATTTTTTTACACGAACTTTAACATAACCTTTTAATTAAAATCATAAATATAACCCATACCTACTCATATTTAACAAGCGACCAGTATTTTAAATTGTTGAAACTACTTATTAATTATTTATATATATTTTTTGGAAAATATTTTATCGACATTTACTTTTAATTTGAGTAATTAATTTGAATTCAACAAATTTAATCATTTAGCTTTCTGTTGTAAGAGAAATAAACAAAAAATGTTTTTCCTATTTTTCCAGTCAGTGTCATAATACACATGAAATCGGTATACAACTATTGTTAACAAAAAATAAGTATTTGTAATATTTATGCTAATATATATATATATATATATTTTTTTTCATGTCTTTAAAAAGAAAACAGCAATTTACAGACATGCTATTTTACCTTTTTGTAAGCCATTTTGAAATGTTTATAGAATAAATATTTATTATTGAATAAATACATATAGATTAATGTTCTTATTTTATAGTAACTCTATACGTGCTGTTCAAGCGACTAAACAAACTCTATGAAATGATCTATCGAATATCATTTTGCAATTTGTGCAGCAATGTTTTTGTTCGAAGGCTCGTTGCTGTTTTGTATCCGAAACGTTTGTTACAAAACTCTATGAAATATGGATTTGTTTCGAAACATATGTAGCTGACAGGAGTATAAATGTTCAATTTATAAACATGAGTATAGACTTGCAATTGACTTCTTTTCAATTTTGAGTTTGAGAGAAAAACAGAAGTTGGAATTTTTAGGAAAATTTATTTAGTGTTACGTTTACTTGAATGCAATCGAATTGGAACAATTTAGATGTCCGCTAGAATATCAAATAAACATTATTAAATTTTTTGCTGGAATTGCAGGGAAATAAAAATTTTTTTAAAAAAGCTACCGACTTCTGAAATAAATATTGTCATATTAATTTTAATATAAAATAGAAAAAAAATATATTTAGTTATTATTTTTAGCATTCTTATTTATTTATTATTTTGAACATTCTTATTTAATTATTAATTTTAACAATTTTATTTATTTATTTTTTAATATTCTTATTTACTTAATATTTTAAAATTTTTAGTTACTTATTTTTAGCATTCTGATTTACTTATTATTTTTAACATTCTTATTTACTTATTAATTTTAACAATTTTATTTATCTATTTTTTAATATTCTCATTTACTTATTATTTTTAAATTTTTATTCATTTATTATTTTTTAATATTGTTATTTACTTATTTTTTAATATTTTTCTTTTTATTTTTAACATTCTTATTTACTTATTATATTTAACTTTTTAAGTACTTATTTTTTATAATTTTATTTACTTAATAATTTGTAACATTATTAACAAAAACTTCATTCGTACATATAGAAAAATATATTCAATATGCGTATAAAAATTTAATTTTACAAATAATGATATTTTCTGTATTGGAAATTAAATAATTAATTTCAAAATTAAAAATAAAAGCCAACTTAAAAAAAGTTCAAATTTTATCTTTTCTTTTCAACTTAAAAAAAAAAAAAAAAAACTACAGTTGAAGTATAATTGTCAATTTACTATTCATCTTCAAAGTGTTTTTGTTTGTGTTTAGAGTTTATGCAAAAAAGCTTTTATTTGAAAGTCCATTTTTGTTCTGTATCAGAAAAAAAAAAAAAAAAAAAAAAAAAAAAAAAAACTTGCTACAAAGCTATATAAAATTTTTTTATGATGTAATATGGTAATTGGAAAAACAATAGCAACCACAAAAGATTTTTAACTGTTATTTCGATTGTCAATAATGTTTGGGTATTTAATATTTTGTTTCCTGAATGCATTTAAAAAAATCTATCTGTTACAAATTAAATGATAAATGGAAAGACTATGAGAGAAAATAATAAATAATAAATGAAATATTGAATAGTGCTTCGAATTTTATAACTGAAGGCAATAGCAGAGAATAGAAAAAAGCACTAATATTAATTAAAAAATCTTTGTTCGTTTTAATGAGAGAAATCTTTGATAATTAATAGAAATATTTTGAATCCCTTATTGTTTGAATCGAACTTTAGATAAATTGAAAAGATATCTAATTAAAGTAAATACTTAAATAATTTCTATTGTGTCTAATACAAATGCAAAAGTCCAACAATTAGAATTTAGTAATTCTTTACAATTATTTTCTCATAGCAAGTGAATAATGAGTAGATTTTTGCATGTGTTTAGGAAGGAAATTTATTTTAATATAAACAATGTTATGTTTTTCATGGATGCATTAAAGATACAGTTGCACTTTTTTCAGATTTTGCTAATATGGTGAGAATATAATGATATATTTTTAACGTAAGGTCTGACGGGCGAGTGGTTGGCGCTCTGCCGCTCAGTACAACAGGCTTCTAGTTCAAGTCCCGGCAGTGGCATGGATGTTTGTAGTGGTTCGGAATCCACTTTAAACTGTAGGTCCCTATCTAATGGGATAGTAGAGCGTTGTGGGGGTACTGTGACTCGCGTCTGTAGCCTATCTTCAAGCTACATGTGCCGCCTGGGTAATGCTCAATGGGGGGAGTGGTGCAGTGCTTGCTGATGGCATAAAGATAACTGCATTGAAAATCTCTGTATTGCCAGCTGCATTAGAAAAAAACATTTTTGATGTCGTGAATTTTTTAACTCTAAATATTTCCGAAGTAAATAACACTTAAATCGTAGTTTTGTAACCATGTTTCTTCCTACGCATTGACGAGAGCGCCTCTTGTGACGTTCAGGAGAAAGGATCAGTTGGCCTTCAGACTCTCACCCGGAGAGGAAGTATATTACAAACGCGCCCCACGCATGCCTGAGTATCAGGTTTTCCTCTTTCCAACTGGAATCCTTCCACGAATCTATAACTATATGTCTTTAAATGTGTTAAATATTATGAAACATTACATGAGGAAACTCAGGTTTTATTTTCGTTACATTGTTTACGAGTTAAATTTTCATAAAAATCAATAGATCGTAAGAGGGGGCTTTAAAAAGCTCTTCCATTGAAAAGTCAATTTATCTTTTCTCGTCTCAAGTCCGCGAATGAAAGATGGATGAGAAGGAAGAACTTTTATGGACAAACTTTAACGAAATAAAAATCAAGTTTTACAGTGTTCACAAATTCAAGGAGAGCTTCGGGGTGATCTGAGAATCCCGTATGTATTTCATATTGTTAACTAACAACAGGACCGGCTCTAAAAAGAAGACGCAACTCATAAAGATCTGAGTTCTTTATCCATCGTTATCAGTGCTTAAAGTTTTAATAACGGTGAGAAACGCTACAGCAAACCCAAAGTGCACTCTTCTCAGAAGTAATGAGAATCTGTAACATTTTCAGAATGTGCACTGCCGGAAAAAAACAGGACGGAAAAAGCAATCGAATCGCGCCACTCGAAACTAAGATGACAATGAAAAGAAGCGAGTGCGTCGCTTTAACAAGTCGAAAAACAAGTTGTTTGTCAAAGGATAATGACGGCTTCAGGAAATGTTTCGACAAACATGGGAATTATCAGCTTAGCGTTGAAGGATTCGAAGGTCGAAAATACGTCTTAACAAAACGTCATTTCCGGTGGAAGGAGCCTGTGAGGTGGATGGGGGCGAAATATCCATTCAAGCGATTTGGAATTGAAAAGGAATATCTCTTCGTGGGTGTTCTTTGTTAGGAATGAATTATGTATTCGAATCGTATTTCATTTTTAACTACCATCAGCTGACATATTAAGTTTTCTTTTGTATTATATATATATTTTAATCTGATCTATATTAATTTGTATGGGGGCTGATGGCCGAGTGTGTCGCGCCCTGGTGCTCGCTACCACAGGTTTCGGGCTCGAGTACCAGAAGTGCCATGGTTTGTAGGTCTAATTGGATTGTAGAGCGTTGCGGGGGTAGTGTGACTTCTTCTAGTGTCTTCAAGCTACATGTGGCCCCTAGGTATTGCTAAATGAGTAACGTAGGTGCAGTCCTTGCTAATGGCATAAACGAACTGTCTGTGTATTGCCAGCTGCATTAGAAAATATATTAGTTTGTGTGAACAGATTCGTAAGAGGAGCAAGGGGGTTATTAAAGATTGATGCTTTAAAATGTAATGTTTATAATACTACCATTCTTCGTCACAAGGATATTTGATATATTGCAGATACAGCGTTACCAAGTTTCTCCAAAGGTGGTACGCTACACAACACTAACATTTTGCCACTGCAAGAGATAATTACCACCCTTCTCCCGAATTTCCCTAGCCTAAGTTGAGGACTATCCTGTCTACAGATATGCCATGTCCATTGCCCAGTATAGATACGGAGACTTTCGTGGCGTTTCGAACCAAGATCCTCTCATTCGAAAACATTAAGCGCTATCAGCAATCTCAGACGAGTTCAGCATATACTATTTAATTTACTATTTGTACGTTTGTTTACGAAGAGAGCTGTGGTTCTTTGAAGGGAAATGTATTTATAATAAAAGTGTCTTGTTTGCTGTTTCGCTTTGTTCAGTCGTCTAAAAGTACACAAAGTGAAAAATGTGAGATAACAAAGCATAGCATAAAACTTGAGTACATTTTACTGAACTTTTATAAAAATTCATCATCATCAAAAAATATTTTAATAATATTTTAACACATATTTCTAAGAAATTTGTTCTTTGCTTTTTTCCCCTTAATATTAAAAAATAAATATTTAATACTCCTATTAGGATAAAACTTTTTAAATCTCTAAATATTTAAATATAGATAATATAAGTTACTCAAAATCTTATTTTTTTCCCAAGAGAAATTAAATGGAATTTTTCTTTTTCAGCATAATGAAACTCCTGACTTTTTCTTTTTTTTTCTTTTTGTAAACAGCGTCTGGAGCTTGCTTAATAATGTGCTGAGTAAACAATAAAAAAGTTTTTAACGAACTTTTCGCTATTTTTGTGTACAAACCGGCGAACTGACACAACATCTGGTCCCTTTAATTTTTTTTTCCTCAAACTTTAAGAGATTGTAATTATTTTTTAATCAACCTTCATTACGGTAAGAAGTAGGGCTCATATAATGCAAAAATTCCAATAAAATTTCTGTGTCAACGACGTATTTTTATTAAAAAGTATTTAGTTTACTTTCTTCTGCTTATAGATTAGAACAGAGTATTTTGTTCTTGTTTATTGTGATATACAGTGCAAATATTCCATTGCATAATATCTTGTACAGTTGGAAAATACATATAACCAAAAGTCCTTTTACAGAGTTGTAACACTTTATTTCCAAATGAGGAAAAAAAAACCTGGCTCTAACCATCCTGAACTCTGGGACAATGGGTGTACTGATTACGGAGTTCCAATGTAATTTTAAGAGACACTAAACCTCCACACCTTAAAGTTAGTTAAAATGTTAGCACAAATGTATTTTCTTGAATTATGGAATAAGAATAAAAATTAAAAATAAAAGAATTGAAGAAAACCATCTCCTACTTGAGAACAATTAAAGCAAGAGATCGCAGAAGCTATTGTTTCGATTAGGTGTCGTTTACACCATGCCACCTGCCCCCCACCCCTCCGGAAAAAAAAAGAAAACGAAAAGGAAAAAAAATACATAAACGTGACAAAATTATAATTTGATGCAATTGATACAAACAGTTTACATGGATTTTCAGGTTACAAGTAATTAAAGATTACAAGAATTTAACACGAGAAGAAAGTAAATAATTATAGATAAATATACAATTTTCCAATAGATGGCGACACATTTTTTAAATAAAAAATACCATCATCATAACCATCATTATAACAGCCGCATGTGGGCCAAGACCATCTGACTGCTGGCAGATTTCAAGACAGGAGATGCTTTCTTTTTGTTGGGTTGGGCGGTCAGTCCTACGCTCAACGCTCTACAGTCATATTAGACTGGGACCTACAGTTTAAAGTGGATTCCGAACCATTAAAGCAATGCACTCATTTTCTTTTAATGCCAACTTATTTGCAAGTGCCGCTATTCGATTGCTTTTATTTCCTGTTTTTTCCCCGCAGTGCCCATTTTAAAACATTATAGGTTCTCATTACTTTTGAAAAGAGTGTTCTTCCGTTTGCTGCAGACTTTCTTGAGAATTGTTAAAAGTTTAAACACTAAAAATGATGATTAAAAACTCAGATCTATATGATTTGCATCTTTTTTTTTATAAAGTATGTTCTTCTAGTAATGCCTGCCTTGTAACGTCTCGGCCTATACTAAACCTATAACGGCTTCAAGGAGAGCGGCACTTTCAGGTTCATGGGAACACTTTAACTGTTATTTACAAATGTTAAATATATATATATATATACACTGAAATGACAAAAGTCATGGGATACCTCTTAATATCGTGTTGGCCATCCTTACGCCCGGCGAAGTGCAGCAACTCGACGTGGCATGGACTCAACAAGTCGTTGGAAGTCTTCTGCAGGAATATTGAGCCATGCTGTCACGATAGACGTTCATAATTGTGGAAGCGTTGATGGTGCAGGATTTTGGGCACGAACAGACCTCTCGATGATGTCCCATAAATGCTCGAAGGGATTCATGTCGGACGATCTAGGTGGCCAGATCATTCGTTGGAATTGTCCAGAATGTTCTTCAAACCAATCGCGAACAGTTGTGGCCCGGTGACATGGCGCATTGTCATCCATAAAAATCCCATCGTTGTTTGGGTACATGAAGTCCATGAATGGCTGCAAGTGATCTCCAAGTAGCTGAACATAACCATTTCCAGTCAATGTTCGGTCCAGTCGCTCCAGAGGACCCAGTCCATGCCATGAAAAAACAGCCCACACCATTACGGAGCCACCACCAGCTTGAACAGTGCCTTGCTGACAGATTGGGTCCATGGCTTCGTGGGGTCTGCGCCACACTCGAACCCTACCATCAGCTCTTACCAACTGAAATCGTGACTCATCGGACCAGGCCACGGTTTTCCATTCATCTAAGGATCAACCGATATGCTCACGTGCCCACGAGAGTCGCTGCAAGCGATGTCGTTCTGTCAGTAAAGGCACTCGAGTCGGTCTTCTGCTGGAATAGCCCAAGAAAGCCAAATTTTTCCGCACAGTTCTAATAGACAAGTCCCTTGTACGTCCCACATTGATTTCTGCGGTTATTTGACGCAGTGTTGCTTGTCTGTTAGAATTTACGACTCTTTGCAGACGTCGCCGGTCTCGGTCGTTAAGTGCGGGCGGTCGACCACTGCGCTGTCCATGGTGGGATGTTATGCCTGAAATTTCATACTCTCGGCACACTCTTGACACAGTGGATCTGGGAATGTTGAATTCCCTAACAATTTCCGAAATGGCATGACCCATGCGTCTAGCTCCAACTAACATTCCGCGTTCAAAGTCTGTTAATTCCCGTCGTGCGGTTATCATCACGTCAAAACCTCTTCACATGAATAATTTGAACAGAAATGAAAGCTCTGCGAAAGCACTGCGCATTTATACCTGTTCTACGCGATGCTACTACCATCTGAAAATTTGCATATTGCTATCCCATGACTTTTGTGACTTCAGTGTATGTATATATATACATATAAATACAGAACTCTATGCATTATAGTTTATTATTTACAAAAAGGGAAAAATTAAGAATTCAAGTGGATTCGCAAGTGCAGTTCACTCCAAGGATAAAGGAGTTTTTAAGTCTACGAGGAATCTAAAATACGTAATATGCGCCACACCTTAATTATTGTACGTAACCGGCCTATTCAATGACTTCAGAGAAATAGACAACACTTCTTATCGGCTTGTTGTAGAACTCTATCACCCATCACAATGGAACAACTCAAGGTGTTGTGCATATTCCATCTGTAATTGTTTTGACCTCTGAGGGTCGCACACGCAATCAATGATTTCATGAGTCTCATTATAGATGATATCGTAATATCTGCTGTCAGATTTGCGTGACAGGTTATTCTCATGAGTACAAAACACTCATTGCCGGTAATATAACTATCTACAACACTGCTTGTCTGCTGTCCCATTTCTAGTGATGTGTTGTTCTTATGTACCTGCCGAAGAATATACATTCCCCTCTTCTACAACTTTTTCAGTGGGATAAACGCTACATATATTAAGACACTATATTCTAGTTCTCCGGGGATTCTCTTGTACCATACATTGTAGAACAACTTAGTTACTCTTAAAAATTCTTTAGGAATGCTTCAATGGACTTATTTGTGGAAAACAGGATCTCCAAAGAACATTAAAAAAATGATTAACACTTGACAAAAACATGAGATGCGCGGTGAAACGAGAGACATGATTTATGCAGTGCTAAAATCTGAGAAAATTAATCGGCTCTCATCCAGTATTAAGCGCTGTCGCCGCATCGTCAGTGGGCACAAAGTGAGAGCCCTTATTTATCTCCCACTGTCCTCCGAACTGCCAAACTGCTGTCGCGGAGAAATGGATCGTCCATTCTGAGACACTCTGTTGCGACCGAATCAAGCGAAGGGTGACTTCTTGCTTTTAAGACGAATGGTACTGCGACAAAGTTTTGACTTTTCGATTAATGAGGAATAGTTATTCACAGATGATGAATGTTTCCTAAATAATATAATATTGTAGTATAATTTTTTATGAATAATATAATGATATTAAATTTTTAATTGCCTTCTATCTGGCACTCTATTCTGTTTCCAAAATTTATGAATTAAGCAAAAAATAAGACGAACATACATTTTAAGGCGAACAAACAAAGATGGAATTAGAAACACAACAATTTTGCATAATAAAATGTTGAATTGTACAACCCGCAATGAAAGAAAAAAATGAACACAAAAATTTTGCAAAATATACGATGACGAGGTATGAAGATATATATATATATATACATCCATCTGTATATGTATGAATATATGTATGTATGTATATAACAATATCCTATATATATCGAAAATGCTGAAAAACTATATAGCTATAACTATATATAGATGAATTTTGCGAGTGCTGCAGACAATGGAAAGGGGGCAAGTGCACGAAGCAAGCGATTTCCAAGAAGACAGCTTCCAAATCGCCGACGGTACACATTTTCCGTAGTGAATCGTTCTGTGCTTGCAGTTTTATGTGGTCCAAAAAAGACATCGCAGATGCAGTGGAGGAATCACGTTTGAGGATGAGCCCGAAAGCTGTTGGGCGTGCGTTGGGTGTGAGCAATTCTACAATTTGGAGGATTTTATATGCATAGAAAAATTATATTATTTGTAGAGAGGGGAAGTACTGAAGCAGGACGATTACCATCTGCGTGTTAACTTTTCCCGTTGGTACTAGAACTATAAAGAATCCTGTCTTTCTTGAGGAGTCTATTCACTCATTTTCTCCTCAGAGGAATCTACTTTTTGTTAAACACCAATAATTCTACTTTTTGGCTGCATGATAATATTCGTATCTCAAGACCCCACAATTACCCGTAAAGACTTTATGTTCTTATTTGGCCTGCATTGCACATAACTGCTTAGTAGGACCACACATTGTACGTAATCAGTTATACAGTCACAGTGCATCTTTATACGAGCATTTGTTACCGGCATTTCTTTCTGAATTTCTTGCAGTTTAATGTGGTTTCCGCACGTGTGAGCCATAGTTCACTGGTTCTAAATTACTTTGACGACACTTACTACCTACATAGGATCGGACTGGATGGAGAAATCATCAGATTTGACATGCATGGAATATGAAGATCATGATCTACCCGAATCAGATTGGGTCCAATTGAAATTTAATGGCCGGACTGACATGCAAAAAATGTGGTGTCATACTTGAAATTTTTGCTTATGTAAATTTTTGCTGTGCCACGCTGTGAAACTCGTATTACTGTTGTAAAAGCTTCATCATTCAAACACCCATTGTAAACGTTAATTGTAAGTGATGGCTGCAGTATTAGCTGATGGTAAGGTCAACTTGACGATAGTGTTTGATAGAATCTTTTTCAGGAAGTCTTTTCGGAGATTCTGGGACGAGGGAAATTTGGCCACCCTCTCCAGGAAGTAACATTTCTTGCAATTGATGTAAGGTGGCTTTTCAACTTTCCCTTGAATGGGACAATTCCTTCAATGCATGATCCTTGCCACATTTTAAGTATCTGGGTTTGATGTTACAATTGGAGGAATTGGGATGGAAGTAGTTGTAGCGGAAATATTGCACGTTTAAGACAGACATTGCATGTCACGTGCTACAAATTACACTATAGAGTAGTAATATAATAAAGCGCTTGTCAGGGTTGACAGTTTGGGGCAAACATAATCTTCACGAGATCATATACCTCATGTGACTTTTACTTTATGGTTTAACATACACTATGATGGTTTGGTGAATTTTGGCAACATTTTTTACTATTGGCTGTTACTATTCCATGCTGTGCTATGTAGCAACGATTTTAAAGAATATGTTTTTTTACCTATCAATATCTCTAAATTTAATTTATCATTTATATTCTATTAGTAAATTTTTTTACGTCCTATTTTCCATCCAAAATGTACTTTTTGTAATGTTTTATTTTATTTCATACAAAATGATCAGAGCTGTAAACAGAATAACATTTATTGTATCTGTTTATCTTTAGTAAGAGTTAAACAAATACATGTCTTGACAAGAAGAATGTCTCGGAATTTTTCGAATCGTTTCGCATCATATTTACGTTTTCTAAACAAATGCGTTCAAAGAAAAGAAACTGAGTAGAGATGCAGTACGAAAAGGACGGGAGATGTTTGCCCCAACTTTCTGATCCTTTAGAATAGGAGACGGGCATTTATTTTATTACTACTCTATGAATGACACGCGTCATTTCCGCAGACACATTCAATAACAAAAACGGCCTATTTCTTCACCCTTCACCTGAGTTTACATGCTTGTCTGATATTATTTAGAGAATAATCTTTATTCAATTCCTTCTATTAGCTCACACTCTCCCTATATATATCTTGTTCAAATTTTCAAGCGTTCATAAAATACGTTTGATTCATCCACTCAAATTCAAATACATTTTTTTGAACTTGTGGAGGACACTCGATGTTAATACCCTTTTTTCAAATATCAATTCATTCATTAAGTTTAATTAATTCCTTTTAGTTTTTTTTAGATTTAAGTTGCATATATCTACCAATAGATGGCACCAGATAAACTTAAAAAAATTAATGGATATTATTTATAAAGGATATGGATATTTGGATGTTAATGGATAATTTAATTTTTTGGAATGGATATTTATTTATTTTTTGCAATAGAATGAAAAAAAAATAGGAATTGACTTTGAAAACTTTTTTTTTGTATTACTTGTTTTTTCATCTGCATCAGTTTGCATTAAAAGAAAAAAAAAATTTTTCCATTTTTTTTTTCAAACTTCATAAATATTGCTGAAGGGATGTAAGTACTTCTTAAGTTTTCTTAGATGAAGGATAATGTATTAAAAATGGGACGAATGTGATATTGACGGCTTGATGGCTAATTAGTTAGCGCTCTGGCTTTTGGTACCATGGGCTTCATGTTCGAATCCTGGCGATGGCATGGATGTTTATGAGGAGTTCGGAATCCACTTTAAACTGTAGGACCTGGTCTAATGAGCTCAAAATGTGCACAAAATGATTATAGGGCGGCAAACCATACCAAGCCATGTACTCTTTGAATAAACCAAACCAAGCCATGTACTCTTTGAATAAAATTTCTGTTATAATTTTGCATTATTTTATGGCTCTTGATGGCGGAGTGACGAGCGCTCTGGCGCTCGGTATGACAGGTTTCGGGTTCGAATCCCGGTGGTGGGAGGGAAGATGGTGAATATTTGGCTAGTGGAGATGGTTAACATTTGAATAGTTTAGATGGCAAGTATTTAAATAGTTTAGATGGCGAGTATTTGATTAGTGGAGATGCTAATTTCAATAGTGAAGATGGTGAATATTTGTATAGTGGAGATGAATATTTGAAGAGTGGTGATGGTGGATATTTGAATAGTGAAGATGGGGAATATTTGAATAGTGTGATTGGTAATAGTGGAGATGGGGATCTTTTGAATAGTGCGATTCGTAATAGTGGAGATGGTGAATATTTGAATAGTGGTGACGGTAAACATTTGTATAGTGGAGATGGTAAATATTTGTATAGTGCAGATAATGAATATTTGTATATTGGAGTATTTGTATATTGGAGTTGGTGAATATTTATATAGTGGGGAGGAATATTTAAATAGGGAGATGATGCATATTTGAATAGTGCAGATGGTGAATATTTGTATATTGGACATGATGAATATTTGTATATTGGAGATGGTGAATATTTGTATAGTGGGGATGAATAGTGCAGATGATGAATATTTGTATATTGGAGATGGTGAATATTTGTATTGTAGGGATGAATATTTAAATAGTGAAGAGGATGCATATTTGAATAGTGCTGATGGTGAATATTTGTATAGTGGAGATGGTAAATATTTGTATAGTAGAGATGATGAATATTTGTATATTGGAGATGGTGAATATTTGTATAGTGGGGATGAATATTTAAATAGGGATGAATATTTGAATAGTGCAGATGATGAATATTTGTATATTGGAGATGGTGAATATTTGTATTGTAGGGATGAATATTTAAATAGTGAAGATGGATGCATATTTGAATAGTGCAGATGGTAAATATTTGTATAGTGGAGATGATGAATATTTGTATAGTGGGGATGAATATTTAAATAGTGGAGATGATGCATATTTGAATAGTGCAGATGGTGAACATTTGAATGGTAGAGATGGTGAATATTTGAATAACGCGATTAGCAATTGTGGAGGTGATGTATATGTAACTAATGCAGGTGATTATTTGAATAGGAGTGATGGTGAGTGATTTGAATAGTGCGATTGATAATAGTAGAGATGACTATTTGAACAGTGACGATGGTGAATATTTGACTAGTGAAGATAGTGAACATTGATTGATAGCGATTGTTAATAGTGAAGAAGAGAAAAGTTTGAAGAGTAAAGGTGGTCAACCTTTTATAGTGGGTTTGGTAAAACACTGTATCTGCGTATATATGCATAAAAGGTTTAAAAAGCAACACTAAAACTGGATTTTCTTTGTCTCCTTTTAAAATTTTTTATGACAGATTGCAAAGCAATTTTTCATCTATTAGAGCAACATATTGATCCATATCTGTTATGATCCACTCAAATATGCGGTTTACTTTTTGGCTTTTATTTAGATATTGCACGATATGTGTATAAAGATTCCCTTTTCTTAATTTTGGGGAATCAGATGTCTATTATAATATTTTTGAAAACCTTAACAATTGAAAAGTTTCTAACAACCATCGAATTTATAAAAGCGATTATACTTTTCATTAAATGAATTTTGCAAATGTCTCAAAATTATTGTATATAAAGAGAAAAGTAGTTACACAGTACCTTGTATTTACTAAGTAGATTTATACGTGCATATAAAGTGTTCACTTTACATAACGCAAGTTTACAGAACCTATTTTTACGTTTTATAAATTTTGCAAATATGTAGATCACAAAAAGGGTAATATTAGAAAAGCCTTGACAGATAAAATCTCACCGAATTTTCTCCTTTTCTGCCCCGAGCCTCAAATTACAGTGGGAAATACAGAGTTCTGACTTAAGTATTTTACTTTGCGTCGTACGAAATAGAAATGAAAATATTTCAGCTCTTTCCGGCCCCCTCGGCAAAAGCCGGGGCTCAAACTCAAATTTCGCACTTTATGTTGGGTGCGTATTAGACTTCTGAAGAAGAAGATGCATCCTTGCTTCGGAGTTGAGTTGTTTGTTCGCTGGAGAGAAAAGTTCTGTCACTTTAAGTGAGAAATATATGGCTCGGGGTGCAGCGCGTGGGCTCAACCTGGAAGAATATGACTTCAAATAATTTTCCGCTCAGATTTGCAAAGGTTCTTTTAACTAAAACGCCCGGCCATTCGTCAGTGATAAATATAGTGTTAGTTTAAATAAACTTCATTTTTATTTATTGCAACAAATGAGATGTTTTAAAATTACTTCAATGCCGAGGTTTTAAAAATCATAGTGGAGCATATATTTCATCTTAAACAAAATGTTCTTTTACAACAGACCCAAATGATCTTGCGGGCCACTTTGGAAAGGCATTCTAACTCCGCGGGCCACCTATACAAGGATATATCCCCGTAATAGATTTAGACCCACTTTAGACGTTTTATGATGAGAAAAAGTGAAAATAGAGAGTTATTATTTTGGTGTTTACTATTATTCTTACAGGTAAACATAATAACAATAATACTAAAAGCACATTGTAAAGAAATATACGCTAAAAATGAAATATAAAAATATATATAAATATAAACGAAATAAAAAAGGAAATCATTAAAAAATAATTATTTTAGTAGTGCAATATTTGTTTCCCTACTCTTTCTTTTAGGTTTTGCACATCGATCTCCATTTGGGTATTTGCACATCATGAGTTCGCTGAATATAATTTAATTGTTCTGCGAACTCATAATTGTAACAGGCAATAGTCGTAAACAAATAAATCATAAATAAAAAAAGGCAATATCTGTCCTATATTCGCATCACTCAAATTTCATAGCAGACAGGCAGTGTTGTGGATATTTAGATTGTATGCAATTAGTATTTTGTACTCATGAGAACAACGTTGTCACTTATATCTGGCAGCAGATATTCAGTGTCAGGAATAATAGAACTTCATGAAATTAGCAACTGTCTGTGCGAAGTTCAGAATTCGAAACAATTACAGATCGAGTATGGACTACGTCATAAATTGTTCCATCGTGATGGATGATAGACCATGGGCTGAGAAAGTGTCTACGCTAATGAGAAGTAAGGGAAGCTGCCCCTCCTCTTGACGGATTGTCTTAAAAGGAAGTTTTTGGAGAAGAAAAGAGAGAGTTCTGCAACATGTCGAGGAGAAGTGTTGTCTATTTCTCTGATGTGTCTGAACAGGCCGGAGTTTTTGCCTGTTTTCAAAGTGAACCCCTTGCGGTCTCGTGAATCACTGTGATGATGAAGGTTTGCCGCAGACGTGTTTTGAGATTCGCCGTAGACTCGAGAACTCTGAAAATCTAAGTCCTTGGAGTGAACTGCACTTGTGTATCTAATTCATATATTTAATATTCATTTCTTGTGTGTGACTAATTCTCAATGTCCTGCAGTGCGGGACGGGCATCCCTTGAGGGATCTACTCATGGATGAAGGGAAAGGGGCAGCTTCTGTTGCGATAGAGCACCCGTAGGTAGAAGTCTGACTTTTGCTTCGTGACGCTCTTACAGTCATATGAGACCGGGACCTACGGCTTAAAAGGGATTCCGAACCACTACAAACATCCATGGCACCGCCGGGACTCGAATCCAAAACCTGTGGTACCGAGCGCCAGAGCGCTAGCCACTCGACCATTCAGGCCCAATATGCATTTCTGTGTAAGTAGAGTTTTGTATGTATATTTAATGCTTGTAAATAAAAAATAAAGTGTTAACATGAACCTAAAAGTGGCCCTCGTCTTGAAACCATTATAAGTCTAGTATAGGCCGAGACGTTACAATATTAAATACGGAGATAAAAAAAAAAGAAGTTGAATTATTACAGATTTAAAAATTTTATGAGTTGGCTTTCTAGTGTCGTCTATATACATATTTTTCAGAAATATTTACGAAAATTAAAGGAAAAGACAACAACAACTTGCGACTTGTTTACAAAAGGAATATATTTTATTTTAGATTTTGTTTAGAGCGAACAAGATTGAGCTGATAACTATTTTCGTAAGATCGGAAAGGTGAAAGATAACAAGGAAATAATTAAATTTTTCAATCTTCTAATCTCAATTTTTCAATCTTTATAATTAAGTTTTTATACATTTCGCCAAATTTTCTTCATTTAAAAAATATTTATTTAATTTAAAAAAAAAAAATTATTTCTTAAGTTTTGTGTTTTCTGAAAGTATTACTTTACGTATAGAAATAAAGAAATCTTGATGTGCTTATTCATGTTTTAAACTTTAATTATATTTTTAATTAAAAGTTAACGAAGCATTTGCTTTAGTAAAATTATTTTATAATTTTTTTAAAAAAAAGCTGGTCCTAAAATTAGATGAATTTGCATGACAAGATAATTAAATTAAATTTTTTTAAAAATTTTATTTGAGAAAGTATTAAAACGTTCTTTTAGACTTTCAGGCATTTTAGGAAGTTAATAGTAATTTAATTAAACATTTTTATGGGTTAATAAAAAATTTGATTAATTTACGTGATGGATATATTTTTTTAATCATATAAATCCTGAAATGTTCACACTTTTCTTTTTATTAATGTGCATGTTTATTTCAGGGGGACTAATGGCCAAGTGACTGGCGGTCGGTGCCACAGGTTTCGGGTTCGAGTCCCGGCGTTTCCATGGATGTCTGTAGTGGTTCGAAATCCATTTTAAATCGTAGGTTCCGGTTTAACATGACTGTAGAGTGTAAGGCTGACAACCTTACACAGTAATAACAAAAAAAAACATCTCGCGTCCAAAAATCTGCCAGTAAGCAGACAGTCTTAGCCCACCATGGGGCTGATAATGATGACGCCATTGATAATAATGATGACGACGTTTATTTCAGCATATTATATACTCACTGACTGATATGATATGGGGTTACCATGTACAATAATCATATAACATTTCATTTAATGTACTGAAAGGAACTTACAGAATTATTTCAAGGTTAAAAATTACAAAAAAAAAAAAAAAAAAAAATAAAAAAAAAAAAAAATAAAAAAGATTTACATAAAATGTATAATTTTGACACATTCTTAGATCTACAAAGTTTTTTTTGTTGCATATCGACAGGTGTTTTATTCTCTTACACGGGGTTGAAGGTTTGGTTTGGTTTGTCGCTCTACGGTCATTTGTGTCTACTGTTTGAAGTGGATACCGAACCACTCACATGCATCCATGCCACCACCAGGATTCGAACCTGAAGCCTGAGATACCAAGTGGCCATTAAGGCTCGCGGGATTGAAGGAGATGCACACCGACTGTTGATGAATATATATTTTGAAGCAACTGATTTGCGTGACGTATCAGAATTAAACCCCTGAACATTTCCACCAGGCAAATTGGTGAGACGCTCACGAACTTTACCTACAGCGTTATCGATTCTCATCGCTTCTGACAGCAATTACTACTACTACCATACCACATCACTGTGCCTAGAGCTCAGTTGCTCTTTTACAGTTTGGGAATGATGTGTGTGAGAAGTCTGACTGTTCTCTGGGACTCTCTACAACAATAGGAGACAGGGACCTACGATTTAAAGTGGATTCCGAACCCCTACAAACATCCATGGTACCTCAGGGACTCGAACACGAAACCTGCGGTACCGAGCGCTAGCCACTCGGCCATTCATGCCCCCTGACAGCAGTGACTGCAACGATCACTGCCAGCGGATTCAAGCTTAAATACTCTTGAATGTTAACTGCGTGAGTTATTATGCCACCTCGCCTCCGAGGTAAACAATCCAAAATTCCTTGGATTTTGCAATTGCCTTAATGAACGTCGCTTACAAGAAACGTAAATAACGTTGGAAAAAAAAGTCAATTATTTTTTCTGTCTTGCTTCATAAACTCGATTTTACTGCAAAACTCTCAGGCAAATGCATAATATGTGGGGTGCACATTATAAATTTTAGTCCTGGTTTATTAACCTAACTCTATTTTATCTCTGGGTAAGAGCCTGTAAATTATTCTCTGAAGTAGCAGCTAATTATACAGTTGTGGAAGGATTCCCCTTCTAGCTCTCGGGATGAGAGATCGTCACTAACGGCAGCGACTGTTTTGCCGTACGTCCCCTCTGACGAGAGACTCGAAGCCCACTAACGATTTCTTCCGAACGCCGCAAGGGGCGCTCTTGCAGTGCGGAGGATGAAACAAGAATGCATAGGTGGAACTGCGGTGGACAAACACTGATCTCTGGGGCCACAACAATTTAAATTAAATAAACCCAGAGTGTTTAGAAGTTCTTCTCTTATTCCCTCTTTCTCCTTATATCTTTCGTAGAACCTTACTAGCCGACGGATTTATTGCACTTCTCAGTGGCATGATCGCTGGAGATTTCGGGAGTTTTTACAAGGAAAAAAAATTCTACATCAAAAGCTTACTAAGTCTCTTCTTAATTATGATATTTGTAGTGTGCAGATTGGTCAGTCCGATTGTAACTGGATGTAGTTAGGTTGAGATACTTGAGGCACAGGTTGGAGAACTCATACGTGTTGGATGCGCAAAATTTTCTTCCTGTCCGGATAAGAGTCAATAGGTCAGCAGACCCTTTCTCCTGTACACCACAGGGGACACTCTTGCCAATGCGTAGAAGAAGACATGGTTACATATTTAACAATGGTTTTGTTATGTTTTAAAATAAAATGAAATGTACTTTTTACTATGAAATTGTATATTTAATATTTTTAATATTAAACGTATTGAATTATTATACATCACATATTACAATAAAAATGTGCCGTACATTTAAAAAATGTTATATTTTACAGCTTACTAGTAGACAGTTGTTACTAATATTAGGCTAAGTAGTAAATAATAATAATAATAATAATATTTTGTAAATTTATCCTGTCGAGAAAAAAATTTCATAGTTATGAAATTCGTATTTAGAAAAATTTCAACTTATTACGATGTCTAATTTAATTAGAATTGGTTATTTCATCTTTCCACATAATAAGGAAATTGAATAAAATTTTTATACATATGATAACAATATATGTAAAAAATAAACAATAGATGGTCTATAAATGGTTGCATGATAACATTTAAGATGGACAATGAATATTTCTAGATTATTTCAAGATTATTCTAGAAACTTCATTATAACGTGCTTTTTTACTAAAATAAATAAAATCACATTATAATGAAGTTTCTAGAATAATCTTTGTAACACTTGCAATTCGGTTCTGAATTCTTCTCCTAGGTAAGATATTTGTTTATTTAAAATCAGAAAAAGATCACCTATTGTTCTTAACATCAACTTATGCAATCCGTTGTTTTTTCCCCTCATTCCTTCATCTGAAGTGTCATTACTGTAATACTCCTTCTAATGTTGCAGTTTCTTCTCATTTCACATTTATACATTTCATTTTTAAAATCTCCAAAAAATATTTTTTTCTCTCTCTTAATTTACTAGTACCTTTTATTTTTATTTTTTATTAATTATATATTTCTAGATATAAAATATGAAACACACAATTTCAATGGGCACTGAGCTAAAGCAACGCTTCTCCGACATCATGATAAAAGTGTGTGGCTGCTCCGCGGACAAAGTACTTTGTGTAAACCAACCATAACTTCTTAATGCAGTAAAACAATTAAATTGAAGAAATCTCAGGTGAATTAAACTAAGAAATTCATATCTCCTGCAAGGAGCAAATAGTCTCGACTAGTCAAATTACTTCGTCTTCAGAACATCTCACCCCAATTCCAAAACAAATTTCCCCTTCAACACATTTCGGAAAAAAATAGGAGGAAAAAAAAACCTCTTTTCTGGAATATTTCACCGCACTACACTTATTTCAGAACTGAAATAGGTTGTCTCGGAGACGTCGTCTGGCCAACTTCTCGGAAAGTGCCAGGGGTTGGAGGGCGGGGGAGGACAAACGATATTTCGGTGAAGAGCGAAGGCAAACCCGAACCACGGAAGTGAAAGTAATTTATAATGGAATAGGAGCTCTGCTTCCATTACAGGCGACGTGCGGCTATTTGACTTACACTTGTAAAAAGTCACGAAATCGGATGTTTGCTGTAGCACGAGATTCTTACGCAGGATTTGTGTCAAAGGTCCTCCTAAAGTGGGAATAAATATGAATCCACTACTTTAGGATGGATAACTTTTAATCGAATTAAAAAAAAAACAAATAATACTTTTGTTTATTCTTTATTTCTTTCATTAAATCAGTTTTTTTGAAGGCCACTTTATATAATGTTTGTTAAAAGGCCATTTTGTAAATAGAAGTAAACTGTTTTAGAAAGGCGTTTTATATACAGAAACAATTTTTGTCCAAAAGATTCTTTATATACAGACGTAATCTTCCTTAGAAGACCACTTTATAAATATAAAATAAATTTTGTTGGAAGGACATATATGGACATTTTTATTTTTGTCCAAAGGGCTCTTTATATACAGAAATCTTTGTTATAAGACTGCGTTATAAATAGAGTCTTTTAGGCATGCGATAAATTTTGTCAGAAGGATTTTTCATATACAGAAGGGATCTTTCTTAGAGAGTATAGTAATCTTAGAAATCTTTGTTAGAAAGCCACTTTATAAATATAAAATAAACTTTGCTAGAAGGGCACTTTATGAACAGAAGTAATCTGTTGCAAGACATCTTTATAAATAGAAGGATCTTTTATACACACAATTGTCAGAGGGACACTTAATAATTTTTGTCAGAAGGACACTTTATATACAGTAGTAATCTTTCTTAAAAGGCAATTTTATAAATTAAAATAAACTCTGTTAGAAGGATTTTTTACACACAGAAGTAATTTTTGTTCAGGAGGACTCTTTATATACAAAGGTAATCTCGTATAAGACTGCTTTATAAATAGAAGGGTCTTTTATGCACATAAGTAATTTTTGTCAGAAAGGCTCTTTATATACAGAAGTAGTCTTTCCTAAAAGGTGTAGTAATTTTAGTAATTCTTAAAAGGACACTTTATACATATAATAATCTTTGTTATAAGGCCGCTTTTAAATAAAAGGATCTTTACACATAAATAATTTTTTTTATCAAAAGGACACTTTTTATACGGTAGTAATCTTTCTTAAAATGCAACTTTATAAATTAAAATAAACTTTGTTAGAAGAACAGTATATACACAGAAGTAATTTTTTTTCCAAATGGCTTTTTATGTACAAAAGTAATCTGTTTTAAGACTGTTTTATAAATAGAAGCATCTTATATACACACATTTTTGTCAGAAAGGTTCATTATATACAGAAGTAATCTGTTATAAACCGCTTTATAAGTAGAAGTGTCTTTTATACCCACAAGTAATTTTTGTCAGAAGGTCTCTTTATATAGCATAGTAATCTTTATTAGACTGTAACTTTATAAATAAAAAGTAATTCTGTTAGAATGGCATTTTATACACAGAAGTAATTTTTGTTAGAAAGTCTCTTTATATACAGAAATAATCTTTCTTAGAAGGTACAGTAATCTTAGTAATTCTTAGAAGATTACTTTATAAATATAAAATAAACTTTGTTAGAAGGAAATTTTTTTACACAAATGTAATATTTTTCCAAAGGGCTTTTAATATGCAGAAGTAATCTTTGTTAAACTTCAACTTTATATATAAAATGCCATGGATCTTTGTAGTGGTTCGAAATCTACTTTAAACCGTAGATCCCAGTCGTGATATATGATCGTTGAACGTTGCAGGAGTAGTGCTACTCGCCTCCGTAGCCTATCTTCAAGTTAAAATGATGAAAATGATGAACTCCTCAGATGTCGAGAGAGTATTTCTGAAATTAGAAATTACATGCAAGGTTCAAAATTATTTGTTATTCGTGATGATTCTGTTAAGTTTCATAAGAATAGTGAAATTAAGTTCGAATTTCTTTAAACATTACCTATACTTTGAAAAGCGGCCTGATGGACAATTGGTACCACAGGCTCAAAGTTCGAATCCTGGCAGTGGCATGGATGTTTGTGAGTGGTTCGAAATCCATGTTAAACTGTAGGTCCCGGTCTGTTTAGCCCTTGTGCGCACAAGATGACCGTAGAGCGACGAACCAAACCAAACTTCAGTTGTAGAGAGAATATTTCTAAAATTGAATATTAGTTGCAAGGTTCAAAATTATTTCTTATGTGAAATGGTTCTGTTATGTTTCATACTATTGGTGAAAATGAGTTCGAATTTCTAAAATACTATACCTATATTTGAAAAGAAGACACTTCCAACAAATAGGATTTCCCTGAATCAAGAGTTGTTGATTCTAGGTAAGTCAGAAAGGTGGAATGGGCACGATAAATTTAAAGGACTTAATGTGCTTTCTTTAGGTTTGAGGAGGGGATGGAACCCTCTCCAATTCCATTTGGGGCATATGTTTGAAACTGAAGATGCCCAATGTGGTGCAGAGTAGTACGTCCTTTTGCGTAGAGTTCTGTCTTTCTATTAGCGAATGACATAAAATCAAATCAGTAATTTATACTTGACTGTGATGTTAATAATGTCGGAAAATTTAGCTAAGTGCCGCGGTGCAGAGTATAGAAGAAGCAAAAATCACTCTATTTTAATTAATTTAAGAAATTAAATTTTATTATACATATAGGTAAAAAGGCAAAACTTGACAAAAACCAGAGTTTTGGTTTTAACTTAATTATGATAAAATCCTGCAGCCAGCCGCACATCGAGCTGACAATACTTGATGGATTGTCAATTTATACACCCCTGCCCGACGTCACGACCCATTATATGCCTTCAGCATAGGACGTCGGATTCGGATGTAAAACGAAAGTGAAATATTTGGATGGTCTCCAATACTTTGGACAACAAATAAAAGGTCAGCACGCAGCGGCGAGCCACAGCGACACATGAGCTCTTATCGTAAAACCGAGCGATGAAGGAGCAAGATCGTCCAAACTTAGATGGTACTGATTAAATAATCAGTTAATCGGCAAAATCAATAATTGTTAAAACCTTCTTGGATATGGTGGTTCGGAATCCACTTTAAACCGTAGCTCCCGGTCTAATAGGATAGTTGAGTATTGTGGGGTAGCGTTACTCGCGCCCGTAGCCTATCTTCAAGCTGCACGTGCCCACTGGGTAGTGCTCAATGAGTGACAGCGATAGAAAATATTTCATTACAGAAAATATTTCATTACAGAAAATATTTCAACAGAAAATATTTTCACAGGCAAATGTTCAATTCCGCAAAATTTAAAATTTTTTCTTCTAACAATCTTTTTCAAAGTTTTGTTTTAGTATAAAAATAATTATTTAGATCCTCCCTCCTCATTCTTTTCATTCTTATTTTATTTAATTTCTTGTATGTTTTTTCACATTTTATCTTTTTATTAGAACAAATGATTTGACCTTGAAACCAGTGTGACGTCATCGGTAAATATTTTGCTATGACCTATTTCGTTTTTCACCATTCTTTTTCCATTCACTCCTCTCAACTGTGAATATTTCCTTCTTTTCCTGAACATCGCATTTTATTGATCCTCTCCGATATAATTGAAGCTACAAATTGATTTCCTGAAATTATTTTTTCTTTCGTGGAACGCTTCAAATCCAGATAGAACTCTTGAGAAAAGAAGAGTTCTTGTTGATATTTGTAAAAGTTTCTTTATTGGATTTCTGTTTATTAAATTATATTTTCTTCTATACAGAGTAGAATTTTTTTCTCACGGGAAGGGTTTTGGCATTTCATTCCCAGAAGGAAGGAATGTATATTCTTTGACAAATACACAATAACAACCCATCACTCAAATTTGACTGCAGACAAGCAGTATTGTGGGGAATTATATTACATACAATTAGTGTTTTGCACTAATGAAAATAGCTTGCCACTCAAATCTGACAGCAGAAATTCAGTATCATGTATATTGAGACTCAGGAAATGAGCTATTGTTTTTGCGACTTTCACAGGCCGAAACAACGGTGTCCCTTCGTGATAGGTGAAAAACCACGAGCTGAGAAATGTCTACTCAAATAAGAAGGGAAGGAAACCGCATCCTCCTCTTGACGAATTGTCTTAGAAGGAGACTTTTGGTGAAAAAGAGAGAGAGAGTTCTGCGACGAGTCGACCAGAAGTCTTTGTTTTAAAATTTTCTCTGAAGTGACTGAATAGATCAGCGTGTGAGTAAAATAGAGTAAAATAAAGTAAGTAAATAGACTACTAAGTAAAGTCAGTAACTAAGTAAAGTCAGAGTAAAATAAAAATTAAAGTGTTCCCATGAACCTGAAAGTGGCCCTCTTCTTGAAACCGTTATAGGTCTAGTATAGGAGGAGACATTACAACACTAATCTTTATAGAAAGTTGTTTTGACACAGCCACTATTGAATTTACTCGTTTCTGAAAATAATGACAACGACCGCAGTGCAAGCTACCAGAAAATCGAATATATTTTTATGCTGTGTATTATTCAAAATTTTTAGAAAAGGAAATTAAATTTTAATATTTTCAAAAGGAAGGGATTGATCTCCTAACTCAATTAAATTGAATTTCATTAAACAGTTCTTTACAGGGATAATTAAATGAAGAGAAAACTACTGCAATCATAGCGGAAAGGGTGTTTAAAAAAGTTGTACGCAATGGGCATAAGAAGAAGGACGCTCATCGATAGGGAAGATGATGAGGGGATCGGCGAGCGGACATTTTATGACGTCGTAAAATCCATGGCTCCAAATTACGAGAGCATCTCTTATTAAGTAAGTTGTCATCTATAAACTGTTTTACAACCTTTTCAAAAAATAAGAGTGACGTTCATAAGGACCCAATATATCTCTCACACTGTGTGTATCAAAAAACATATATTTCAAATTGGAGGAATTCCTCTATCATGTCTATATTGGTTATTTATTCTGAAGAATTCTTTTCTTTTTCCAAGACCGAGTTAGACAAGTCATTTATTTTGAAACCAACTATAGAAGAGCCCGCCACGCGACTGTTGCCAGGGCAACCTTGGAATGAACCCATTGAAAGCTCATACGTGACTGTTTTTCACTTCCTTGATAGTACCATCCAAATTTATGGTCTGCAGGGAAAAACTGCTACAAATCAGTACGCCGTAAATTCGCTTTATACATTTCGAATTGTAAGGAAGACATTTCTTTCCCTCCAGGCATCATCTCAGAGGAAACGAAAGTCTTATAAATTGTGTGTATATCATATATATATATATCATCGTGTATATATATACACTGAAGTGACAAAAGTCATGGGATACCTCTTAATATCGTGTCGGCCCTACTTTCGCCAAGCGAAGTGCAGCAACTCGACGTGGCATGGACTCAACAAGTCGGAAGTCTTCTGCAGGAATATTGAGCCATGCTGTCTCGATAGACGTCCATAATTGTGAAAGCGTTGATGGTGCAGGATTTTGGGCACGTACAGACCTCTCGATGATGTCCCATAAATGATCGATGGGATTCATGTCGGGCGATCTAGGTGGCCAGATCATTCGTTGGAATTGTCCAGAATGTTCTTCAGACCAATCGCGAACAGTTGTGGCCCGATGACATGGCTCATTGTCATCCATAAATATCCCATCGTTGTTTGGGTACATGAAGTCCATGAATGGCTGCAAGTGATCTCCAAGTAGCTGAACATAAGCATTTCCAGTCAATGTTCGGTCCAGTCGCACCAGAGGACCAAGTCCATGCCATGAAAAAACAGCCCATACCATTACGGAGCCACCACCAGCTTGAACAGTGCCTTGCTGACAGTTTGGGTCCATGGCTACGTGGGGTCTGCGCCACACACGAACCCTACCATCAGCTCTTACCAACTGAAATCGTGACTCATCGGACCAGGCCACGGTTTTCCATTCATCTAGGGACCAACCGATATGCTCACGTGCCCACGAGAGTCGCTGCAAGCGATGTCGTTCTGTCAGTAAAGGCACTCGAGTCGGTCTTCTGCTGGAATAGCCCAAGAAAGCCAAATTTCTCCGCACAGTTCTAACAGACAAGTCCCTTGTACGTCCCACATTGATTTCTGCGGTTATTTGACGCAGTGTTGCTTGTCTGTTAGAATTTACGACTCTTTGCAGACGTCGCCGGTCTCGGTCGTTAAGTGCAGGCGGTCGACCACTGCGCTGTCCATGGTGGGATGTTATGCCTGAAATTTCATACTCTCGGCACACTCTGACACAGTGGATCTGGGAATGTTGAATTCCCTAACGATTTCCGAAATGGCATGACCCATGCGTCTAGCTCCAACTAACATTCCGCGTTCAAAGTCTGTTAATTCCCGTCGTGCGGTCATCATCACGTCAAAACTTCTTCACATGAATAACTTGAACAGAAGTGAAAGCTCTGCGAAAGCACTGCGCATTTATACCTGTTCTACGCGATGCTACTACCATCTGAAAATTTGCATATTGCTATCCCATGACTTTTGTCACTTCAGTGTATATACATATATAACATGACTCAATAAGTCGCTGGTCTAGCTAAGAAAAACAAATTTTCTTTTTAGAAATTCGATTTTATTCGTCAACTCTCTTTCAAGAGAATTATTCAAAAAATTCAAAACATATACCACTACATCTCATGAATTATATAATAATTATAAACAATTTTACCTTATTACAAAAAATATTTATAAATATATGTTGACACGACAAATACACATGTATATTCCCCTACCCCCATATATATATATACACATCATTTTTTGGGGCCCTTCAGGGCCTTTGTTCAGCGAATGTCTTTACTTTTTGGTGTACAATTTGATCGTGTTTCTCTGAAGCAAATGAAATATTACTTGTAGGGAACACAGTTATGACTTTTGTTACGCAAATTGGATGTATTTCCAGTTCGTTCCTTGGCAGTTCTCTCATAAATTTTATATTGGTAGGTTGTATTTAAGTTACTGAACTGATGGACCAGGTGAGAAACGATGTCTTTATTGTCTGGTCGTTTTTGAAATCTGAAATATTGAAGGATGTATGTTATAACATGTGGAATGCAACTTAGATCTAACTCTTGGTGGTGAACTTCGGGCAACGTCTGGAATGGCAAAATGATCTACAAACACGATCTTCTGTCTGACTCTCAGTGTCAGTTTCTTGGAGTTCTGCCGTGGAACGCATGGTGTTTATCCTATTATCATCGGTGGCTTTTCCGTGGTCACGAAAGTCTCCGTACTCTCTTCACAGTATTAAACTGACTCCCGACTCTTTCTGTCTCCTGTGTGGTAACCAGGAAAAAAATGGATAGGCCTCACCTTGCTTCCTGTTTTGCACTGCCTCCTGTTTCCCTATGGATACGTTATTGGATTGCCACACTTAAGTGGATGGAATAACGGATGCCATCTGTTCCTATCTCGTTCTTTGTATTTACTTTTTTATGATGTATGTTCACTTGTAAACGTGCCATTGGAAATAAAAAAAAATGTTATGATCTGTTTACATATCCTATTGCTTCCTTTCAGGTAATTTCAAACGGACTCAACAAATATCGGTTCGTTATTCGACACTTTAGGTTTTTAAAATTGACTGTAATTGATTGTATTTTTGCAATCTTATAACTGAATTTTGACAATTCCAGCCTAGATGCGTATGTCGAAAATGCTGTATATCTAGCACTCTTTGAACTCTCGCCACTTGAACTGTAACCGTACTTCGCGTACGAACGTTTTCCTCCTCACTTGTTGGTAGTCACCCGTGGTAGAAAGGGATTTTTTGTGCTCGCAATTCCTATTTATTATATATCTATATATCGTCATTGTAATGTGTCCAATAAAATTATTAAGGAAATATTTGAATCGACTCACTACATCCCGACATTTTCGATATCTCATCTACGGTTCGTTGGACTAGAAAGGTAAGAGAAATTTATTCGAAAATTTTCAGTTCAGCAAGTTGTTTGATGAGGTAAAATTTGGCATTCCTGCCGGGATTGCAGTTAGTTAATATTTAGACAAAATACTTTCAATTTTGAAATGGCGAATGACGAAAATAATAACGAAGATAAATTATGTTTGTTAAAAAAAGAAAAGCTGAAACGAAAAACTGAAATTAAAAATACAGAACGTATATGATGAAAAAGTGGTTCTTTGGAAATTTCGTGTAAATATAAAAAATCGCTTGTGAAAAAAGGAATCTTGTGAACATAAATATGTGAAAAAAAATGGATCACATTCCGAGCAAAGTATGCAATTAAATGAGTCGAAACAAATTTATAGTGTACGAATAAAATTGCTGAAAATAAGTATTTCAAAATGTTATGGTGATATAAATCATTGGTTAACATTTTGGAATAGTTTTGAGTCTGCCATCTATAATAATGACTTATTGACTTATTTTTTTCCCTTTCTAATGCTGCTGGTAGACACTTAGACAGCTTGGTCTTGAATACCTTAAGGCAAGTGCTGCACAGACGTACTCACTTCACATTACCAAGGGGGCGCGTGTAACTTGAAGATAAGCTACGGACGCGGAGTAACAATGCCCCCGCAACGCTCTACGATCCTATTAGACAGGGACCTACTTTTTAAAGTGGATTCCGAACCCCTACAAACAACCATGGCACCGCCGGGACTCGAACCCGAAACCTGTGGTACCGAGCGCCAGAAAGTTGATAAATTTAATTGCCTTAAAGCACATTTAGGTGGCATTGCTTTGAATACTGTAGAAGGCTTTTCTATTTCTGCTTCTACATATGATTCTGTAATTAATCTGTTAAAAGATATATTTGCAAGAAATCTTTTATTGATACAAACACACATGAAAAATATTTTAAATATAAAATCATTAAGAAACTCAAACGTTTGTTTATTTTGAGTATGCTTTCTCTGCATTTTATAACTGAATTTTGACAATTCCAGGCTAGATATGTACTTCAGTACTTGTAAATACCTTTTATTTAGCAATTATTTAATATTCTAACCCTTTACTCATACATGTTGCGTACAAAAAAAATGGACGTCTTAAAGATTGTTGCAACCATAGAGCTGGCCTTCATCCTAAGTCAATTCTTCCTCTGCAGGTATTGTATCGCTCCAGCGATATATCTTCGCTAATGGATGTTATCCGTGGTAAGTGAATCGGTTTCCATCAATAACTCATCTATTCAGTCAATAAATTAAACGAATGCGCCGCTATTGGAAATGCTGCCGCTAATGTAAGCGATCTCTTATTTGGTTGATTCGAATTCCAACAAAATTCATCGGAATGATTAGTAATATTAAAAGGAAAATCGGGTGACGTTGTCGCAATGTATTCTACAAATGTTTTTACAATGACAAATCATTTGAAATTAAAGAAATGCATTTGAATAATGTATTTGTTCGTCGCTCGTCCTCATACAATTTAGGCGGCCTGATAGCCAGTTGGCTAGCGCTCTGGTCATTGGTACCACAGACTTCATGTCCGAATCCTGGCGGGGGGAGGGATGTTTGTGAGGGGTTCGGAATCCGCGTTAAATTGTAGGTCCCGGTCAAATGAGCCTAAAGTGTGCACAAAGTGACTGTGGAGTGACAAACCAAACCAAACCAAACACTTCTAACAGTCTGTCTATCGATGCAAAATGCTTCACTCACATTGTCATAATCGCCATCTTGTTTCTTCGCTTCTTAATGTAGTGACTACAACAATATCGCCAGCGGATTCGAATCCTTGCCCTCCTACACTCGAACGCATTCTAGCTGTTATATACCAATGCATTATATACTATTCTTTAAATTTTATATCCACCGACGGGCGCTAAGAAGGAGACGATAGTACCTTCAAGGAAGAATCTTAAGAGTAACTAGCATCGAATATGCATGTCGTGTGAGAAAAACCGAGAAAACTCCATCCATTCACCCGGACTATAAATGCAACACAATGTCACTATAGCCATCAAATCTCATCATTCCCAGAAGCAGCGACTGCAACATTCCGCCAGGGGATTTGAACCTTGGTTTTCCTGCAAGCGTGTCAATGCTGGCAATGTGCAGTAATCACTTCACTTCTTGAGTTTTTAATTGGGAACGATTAAATGAACGATTTAATCACAAATCGAATTAACGATCCACGAATTGGTCCAAATCAATGTACTACCCACTCACCAGGCCTACAAAAAATACTAATATTCAAGAATATAGATTTTTAGAAAGAAGAATCGAGTTTTCTGTGAGGTCGAATCGATGCACTTAATGGACGGGAGGGTCCCATGAGATCGTTCAATAATAAATGTGTTCAATTTCCTGCACGTCATCCATCTTGCGAGAGCAAACTTGTACTATACGAAACTTCCCCATTTTGAGATGCTCTATATCTTTAAAAACCAAAAATATTTTTCATAAAACGAAATTAAAGAAAAAATATAAGATAAGTTTTACGGCGTTCATAAAATCGCACATTATAGCAAGGCTTAGTTTCGTGGTTCTTAAATCATCAAGGCATGCCCAAATAGTTGATTTTCAGACACTTACATATTAAATGAAATAATTTTAAGTAACAAGTTAACAGACATATTAATTATGATAATCCTCTTACAGCAAAAAGTATAATATTTCTTAATTATTGTTATATTTCAATAACACGTTGATTGCAAGTATTAATACTGTAGTATTGAAGAATGTATAGAGGAATGTATATTCTTTATCAAGTACATAATAATAATCTATCACTCAAATTGGACAGCAGTGTTGTGCAGAGTAGAAATGCAGTATTGTGGAAACTTATATTACATGTATTTAGTGTTTTGTACTCATGAAAAAACCTGTCACTCAATTCTGTCAGCCGATATTCGGTGTCATGTATAATGAGACCTCATGAAATTAGCAACGTAGTAGTATATGATTTCGTAGTAGGATTAGTATATAGTATATGATTTTAAAGTAGTATATGATTTTGAAATGCTTCATGAATAACGTTAATCTTCAGAAATGTTTTGGAGAATTTGTCTTTTGCTTGAAGTGTTTTGTAGTATGGTTTTGAGTCACTTTTCATGTTTTGGGTTGGGATTTTAAGCATTGGTATATCCAATGGCTGTAAGTACTCGTAGTGCGTTAATAAATTCCTTATTTTTGAAGTTTTATATTTATCAATTTTGGCATTTTCCCATGCCTATTGAGCTGTATAATACTTCTTATTATATTTGGAATAAAATTGGGAATACTTCCTTCTTCATTTATGCCTGGAATTTTCGAACTTTGATATATTCTCTTGACTATTGAATGTGATAGGGATTTTTGTAAAATTTGAAATACTTCATTTTTCACTAATGCCTAGAATATTCAAACTTTCATCTTTCTTTAAGCTATTGAAACGTTTCTTGTAGAATTGGGAATACTTCCTTCTTCATTTACAACTAAAAGTTTAAAACCTTGATACATTCTTTTGGCTATTGTATGTGATAATGTTTCTTGTAGAATTTGGAATACTCCATTCTTCATATACGACTACATTTATCTTATTTTTGTATATTACTTTTAGACATTCTTGACAATTCATTCGTGATGAAGTTCTTGATCTATTCAACATTGCTGTATTCATATGACTATTTCAATTTGGCCATTCTTGCAGTATTCCAATCAATTGCTTTATATATCTCTTGCAATATTAAATGGCATATTCCTGAGTTAATTCATCCGTTCTCGAATGTTCACGCATGTGAAATTTGCTGAGCAGATTTCAGTTTTTTTATAGGATTATTTAAATTCCCTTTATGCTTCTTTTTTAAAAAGAAATTATCACTAGCAACGAAATAAAATAAGCAATTTATTTAGGTGGTTCGGAATCCCCTTTAAACCGTAGGTCCCGCTCTCATAGGGCGTCAGTGGGGGCATTGTTACTTCGCGTTCGTAGCCCTTCTTCAAGATACACGTGCTCCCTGGATAGTACTAATTGAGCAGTGCAAACCTTGCTTTTGACATAAAGATGAACTGTCTCTGTACTACCAGCTGCATTAGAAAAAAAATTTGATCGAGCTCGACTCGTAGTAGGGGCAGCTGGGGAGCATTGGAGAGAAAGTTCCATTCGCTGGCGACTTTGTTGTAGACACTCTTTCAAAAAACAAAGAGATTCGATGGATTTTGTGATGTTCACCATCACGCCTCGTGAGTCGGACTACATGGTGGGAGTTTTCATGGTTTTCTCCGATACGAAAATGCGGGGTAATTCCAACAGAAAAGTCCTAATGGAAGGCACTGTCCACCTTCTTCATCGATACGGAGCCAACTCAGACTTCTACCTACAGGGGCTCCATCACAACAGAAGCTGCCCTACTTTCCATGAAACCCCATAGGTACTTGGACTTGGTCTAGATATTACTGTGTATCAAATGGAATAAGAAAAAAACAAAAAACAATTTGATTCATTTAGGGAATGTTGTGAAAATAGTGATTGTTTCAGTGATTGTTTATAAAATGCAGTAATTATTGAGAAATGTTACTTATTTATTTACAATAAAAGTGCGATTTCATAAAAGAAATCCCTCTACGTTTTCATTAGTAAAAAAAAAAATACATTGTACTTAGCAATCATAAATTTCTTTTTAAGCTGTGTATAATGGATTTCTTAACTTTAAGAATAATTCATGCATTAAAAGTTTTACAGTAAAATATTAATGCAGTATCTAAATATAAAGGTGCTGATGACAGAGGGACTAGTGCTCCGTCCCTCAGTGCCACAGGGTTCGAGTTCCGGTGGTGTCATGGGTGTTTATAGTGGTTCGGAATCCACTTTAAAACCTTAGATAAATAATAGGACTGCAAAGCGTTGACGGTCTAATATGACTGCAGAGAGTCGGGTGTAGGACTTGCAAACTTACCCTATTAAAAAAGGAAAGCATCTCCAGTCTCGAAATCTGCCAGTATGCAGACGGCCTTGGCCCATCCAGGGTTGTTGCACCACTGAAGAACAAGAAGAATCTAAATATAAACGCTTTTACGCGTCTTTTCAGACAGCTTCGTACTGGTTTACTGTCTGCAATTTTAATTATTCGCAGTAAACTGCTTTGAAAAAGTGACATCGAAACGTAACAACAGACAAAAGCGAATCTGCAACATGGATGCCAATTAACACTGGCTTTCGACATCAGCAATTACGAAAAGAGTTTCATTTTTGAGAGACAATGAGAAGTTCTTCAGAAACAAACATTTCAACAAAACAAATAACAAACAAAAGTAAGTGAAGAAATAAAAAAATAAAAAAACAAAGCAACAATTAAAAAAAAAAAGGAAACAATGTTCAAAACAAGGTTTCGCATTCATGATCTCACAATTAACTGTTAACGCTTTCGTACCTTCAAGGATTGTCCAAGAAGCCAGCGGCTATAAATTAGCAATTAATTCGCTCGTGGATTACGAAATATTCGACATGTCGCGACCTCTGGGGCAGAGGGGGGGACTCTTTAATTGCGTTCATCGATCGGTATTTTGTTTAGATTGCTTTTCTTCACTTTTCCCTGTACACAATTTATTTCCTGGCGGGTGGCATCCCCAGCGGTGCGCAGACGATTTTCCTGCGAGCGTCATTTTAATTCCGAACAAGTGGAACTGAGCGTCCAGAAGAATTGAGTTGTTGAAGAACTTTTTGTTTCTGTGATGAAATCGTGGAAGTTTGAAAACGTACTTAAAAGATGCATCAAATCGAAGAATCATCAAAAGAATAATTAAACAATTTTAATGTATAAGGCAGTTGAAGAATTCTATAAAAATTTACTTCAAATTCTTTTATCGACGGCATCAAAAAAATTTATTTTAGATGGTTGGATGGAAGATTGATTGATTCCAGTAGAGCAATAAAAACATACGTTGCCTGCTGTCACCTTCATGAATGATGGTATGGAGCCCTACTTTGCACGTTAAGTCAGACGTTCCTGATGAACACTTTCACTGAAGACCAAGTGATAAGTCGAGGTTGTAAGTTTAAATGGCCTTCACGATCACCAGACTTGACCCCTGCAGGTTTATTGGTTGTTGAGATACTTAAAGTCTCGTATTCCCCAGAAACTTTGGTGGAACTAAAAGATGCAGTTCGATAGACCGTCAGTGGTATTCAATACCGACTCGCTTGCCCAGTACCTTGTCGGAGTGGTTATGTTGAACATATTTTACTTTAAGACAAATGCACAATGCCATGTTATTGTGATCTGTTTCGTGTCAGCTTGTGTTTACCTTATTTGTATAAAACTTCACAGTATGGTATAGGAGCGCCCTCTTTCGGTTACTTTTGGAATAATTTTTTATTCATGGAAAGAAAATCTAATATCTCTCAGATCATATTATGGTGGTTTGATGGCCAATTGGCTATCTCTATGGCCCTCGGTATCACATTTTTCGGGTTCGAATCCCGGCGATGCCATGGATGTCTGTAGTGGTTCAGAATCCACTTTAAACCGTAGGTCCCTGTCTCCTATGACCGTAGAGCGTCACAGAGCCCAATCAGATTTCTCACCCAGACCCTTCCCAAACTGTAAAGGGACAACTCAGCTCTAGGCACAGTGATGTAATAGTAGTAGTGGCTCCGAATCCACACTAAACTGTAGGTCCCGGTCTCATTAGCCCAAAGTGTGCACAAAATGACCGTAGAGCGACAAACCAAACTGATCATATTACTTCTTTTATTATGAATTTTTGAAGTTTTCTGAAATTATAGGCCACCTTGTACTTGATTCTAACTTATTATACTTTGTTTTATCTGAACAATTTTATTAAATCTAACATGCTCCTATTGATTACTTTGATGTTAAAAAAAATTTCAATAGAAATATTTTATTAATATGCTAATCTTAATACGCCTCCTTAAAATAACATGGTGGAAGAATATTTTGTAGCTAAATCTTACTTTAAAAAAATACAACTGTTTACTTTTTATTACTCGCTTTATTTTTGTTTAATCAGTTTTATCGCTATGAGACACCAAAAAAACTCTTTTTAGAGCATGTTACTAAATAACCCTTTTTGATTGGGCAACAAAGTAATAAATAAAAAAATCTGGATCATTTTGGATAAACCTAATTAAGGGAATTTTTGCTTCAATATGCTTCCTTCTCTTCTTTTTCTTTTGTTTTCCCACCTCATTAGCTAAAGTAAAGAAAAAAAGTTCTCATTATTTTTTTCCTATATACATATTGTGATATTGCATTTATATTACGTCGCATGTTACCTGTTTCAATCCTGAGGTAGATTAAGGCAGTTCTTTCTCTTTACAGTAAGTAATCCACGGCTTAATTTTTTAAAGATGAATGTTTTAATAATTATGAATGCAATTAATATTATTATTTAAAAAAAAGATTCGTCACTAAGCTACAAAAAGGAAATTAATTTCGCTGAACACAACCTGAAAGAGATTACCTGACACAGTTGAAAGAGATTAAAATAGTACGTCATACTTATAAGTATTCATTGCATATTATTTAAAGTATTTTTCTTTAAAAAGAAATAGAAATGTTTCATTTCATTGCCTTAAACTCTTTTTCATGCAAAGTATTGATTGTTTTTTTGTCTAAATATGTCTTGTTAGTGTTCTTAAAAGTAAATAAAAAACAAGAAATTACAAATTTACTTTTCATCTATTTTTAAAAAAGGTAGTATTTTTCCCACGGAAAGAGTTGTAGCATTTCGTTCCCGGATGAAAAAGTATATATTTTTACCAAGTACATACAAAGAACCTATCACTTACATTTGATAGTAGACAAGCAGTGTTGTAGTTATATGATATTCGGTATAATAACGAGGAATTTCGCATTTGTGTAGTTATATATAATGCTTGTAAATAAAAACTAAAGCGTTGCCATGAATCTGAAAGTGGCCCTCTACTTGAAGACGTTATAGGTCTAGTATAGGCCGAGACGATATAGTACTGGTCACCCAAATGTGCAAATAGTTCGATAGAAAGGTTAAGTATTCATGCGTATGCAATACGATGAATAAAAATAAAAGATAAAGGTAAGTATTAAAGAACATGGCTGGAAGTTCATGGGAGTTGTATATGAAATATCCATAAAAAAACCATCTGAATGGCTTCAGTATGGGAGAAGGGTCTGTAATATTGTAGAGATTGTAAGACCTCATCAAAAGCAGTGAACCTCTGTGTGTGGTGGGCTCGGAAGGAAACCAAAGCCGAGGAAAGACCTTTTTTTCGTTGTTTTGCAGCGGAAAGAAGAGACAGCAAGGATATTGCTTTCAGACAAACTATCATTTGCACCACTTGCCATCTTTAAACAATAAACCTTTTTCTGCATTACATTTATACTGCTAGCTTCCTAATCATTTTAAGTACATGTCGGTTTATCTTGCAAAACAATGATTTTATACACTGAGTTTCACATCTTCAGAGTGATTTCTTCCGATACTAAGGCAAAGAAATCATTTCGCGCTGAAGTCTTGCACAATAGTGAATAAGAATATACAGTAAGGAGAAATAAGTTTTAAAAAAATGTAATATGGATGAAACTAATGGATGACAACTATCCAATACTGATCTAATATACACATGAAATCTTTCAGTGGATATATGGACATTGTGGAGTTTTTTGGGAACGAACAGGCTGATTACATTGCAAGAAAGTGATGAAGATTGTTCCAATCAAGGTGTTTATCAAGATGACATTACCATACTATTCCATAAAGCTGGATACCAAACAGACTATGACTAGAAATTATAAATTACAGTTGCTTGACCGAATACATACCAAGCGATGCATTGTTGAGTATCTTCTCACTGTTCCAAGAGCACCGGGAATTTTTCACCCACCAAACTACCCTCTTTGTGATTTGGCAGAACCGAGCTCATCTCCATCGTTGCTCGCACCCGAGACGGCGACATGTTGGCAAGCTGAAGAATTCTTGAGGCAACGACTGTGGCCAACTTTGTTGAATTCTGTTGTGTACATTTTAGTTTTCTTTTTTTCTTTTGTATTTTTCCCCTTTTTTGTATTGTTTAGCCATTGGAAATAAAAATATAAAATAACTCATGGTGCTATGTATATAATTGTATACTTTAAACACAATGAACACTTTTTGATAGTTTATTGTTATTAAATTTCTTTACTTAAGCCATTTTTCTTTTAAACTTTTATCACTTTCCAAACTCCCGAGTTTCTCCATTCAATTCACTGTTGTTCAGATAAAAGGAACAACATCCTTTTTATGTCAGCGAAAGTGGCAAGTTTTTAAACAGACAAGCGATGTGGCAAAGGGGGAAAAATGACTGTAAGTTAAGTTTCAGGCTTGCTTTTAAACCATTACTTTTTTCATAGTGTCTATAGAAGAAGATTTTCAAAATGAAGCTGACAGAGAAGTAATTAAGGCCTGTAATAAATAACTCCAAATGTTCATTAAAACTTTGCGGGAAAAAACCTCCTCACATTCCTCTGAGATTCGACCTGATGGTGAAGGTAGATTAGAAAAAAAACCCTGCTAATTAGGAGTTTGATGTATAGCTTCCAAAGTACTCAAATGACTCATGACACTATCTCGGAGCTTGTTTTGCGGTGA
The DNA here is from genome assembly GCA_021605075.1 of Caerostris darwini. Classification (NCBI taxonomy): domain Eukaryota; kingdom Metazoa; phylum Arthropoda; class Arachnida; order Araneae; family Araneidae; genus Caerostris; species Caerostris darwini. The sequence continues at coordinate 241,275 of BPLQ01011645.1, read as the reverse complement.
AACTGAAATTTCAAATTAATTTGTAATTCCTTTTAATTAATAACTAAAGCCGCCGAGCAACTATTTTTATAACGAGAAGCCGAAAGAAAGCGTTTTTCTCCCGTCTCAAAACCGTCTTTAAAATCGCATCTCTGAGCCCAGAAAGCCCCTGACAGTTTGGGAAATAATGAAGCAATGTAAAGTTATAAATAGGGGTTGTTTTTATTTTAAAACAATGGCGTTAATTAAAAGACGTATTTTTAATTGGATTAATTTGTACTTTTTTTTAAATTTTAATCTTTCACAGTATAATATCCTTCTATTTTAATTACACACAGAACACATTTATTTCTATACTGTCTGAAATTCCTAAATTATAATTTAAAAAAAAACTACTAACATATATAGTTATGAATTATATTTAATGTTATTTCGACAAAAGTAGTAAAAAAATTAACTATTAAAATTCTTGAGAGAATCCATAGTAGTTCTTCTTAAGAAGAATAATGCTTATTATAAGTGAGTAGTATATTTGTTTTTCACTTAAAACGAAAATTCTTGTAAAATTCCTATATATAATTTTTCAAAATTTATTTTGCCCCTTATTTTATGCCCAGCACAGTTAATGAAATATTTTCAAATTCAAGGCGGTATATCCCAGCTAGTTCTATGGTTTACGATTTGGTTATTTTTTATTGTAGTTTATATTAATGTGCATATTTTTGATGTGCTGTTATGGATGAAAATTAAAAATACTTATTTATTGAATTTTTAATACATCAAAAGTAAACTCTTATGTGAAACAAAATTACAATATAATGATTAAAAAAAAAACCCGAAATAGCACAGTATTCTGGTTTATCTTAATGTGAGAAAATATATCTGTGAATAGGAAGCAACTGATGAAGTAAGGAATTGTTGAGGCATGTATTGAAACAGATCGATGTTTACAATATTAGCCTATGCACAATGGTAACCAACGTAGGCTGCATAATGTTTGCACTGCATGTCACTGAGGGTTCTGGCAAAGGTGGAGTCAGTGGTGGCAATTCCAACGGTAGTGGGTGTGTTGATGGCAATGAGTTCACTTCGACCACAACCTCGTATTCACGTCGTCCTTCAGCATGCAACTTGTTGGAGATTTCTGGATTGGTCTGATTCCACCTTCGGTGCACAGAAGTCGATATTATAAAGATGTAATTTATTTTCTGATTTCATGCGCATACATTTTTTGTCATCGTGACTTGTATTGATGCATTGAGTTAGTTCTTTTTGAGACTTTTCCAGGGAGCCTTCCCGCATCACGCTCCCCGAAACAGAAAAGCGGGAACAGAGCGAGATTCTACCAGATTCTACCCTACACCGCTGCCAATTTCCTAAGCATAACGCGCGGCTTCTCTTCTACTAGAATCTTTCAATCTTCCTTTACAGAATAATTTATTAAATTTTTTAAAATAGTGTATAGTTTTGGAGTATTAGCATTTCAAACTGAACAGAAAACACAAAATATACACTGAAGTGACAAAAGTCATGGGATAGCAATATGCAAATTTTCAGATGGCAGTAGCATCGCGTAGAACAGGTATAAATGCGCAGTGCTTTCGAAGAGCTTTCATTTCTGTTCAAGTTATTCATGTGAAGAGGTTTTGACGTGATGATGACCGCACGACGGGAATTAACAGACTTTGAACGCGGAATGTTAGTTGGAGCTAGACGCATGGGTCATGCCATTTCGGAAATCGTTAAGGAATTCAACATTCCCAGATCGACTGTGTCAAGAGTGTGCCGAGAGTATGAAATTTCAGGCATAACATCCCACCATGGACAGCGCAGTGGTCGACCGCCTGCACTTAACGACCGAGACCGGCGACGTCTGCAAAGAGTCGTAAATTCTAACAGACAAGCAACACTGCGTCAAATAACCGCAGAAATCAATGTGGGACGTACAAGGGACTTGTCTGTTAGAACTGTGCGGAGAAATTTGGCTTTCTTGGGCTATTCCAGCAGAAGACCGACTCGAGTGCCTTTACTGACAGAACGACATCGCTTGCAGCGACTCTCGTGGGCACGTGAGCATATCAGTTGGTCCCTAGATGAATGGAAAACCGTGGCCTGGTCCGATGAGTCACGATTTCAGCGTTGGTAAGAGCTGATGGTAGGGTTCGAGTGTGGTGCAGACCCCACGAAGCCATGGACCCAAACTGTCAGCAAGGCACTGTTCAAGCTGGTGGTGGCTCCGTAATGGTGTGGGCTGTTTTTTCATGGCATGGACTTGGTCCTCTGGTGCGACTGGACCGAACATTGACTGGAAATGCTTATGTTCAGCTACTTGGAGATCACTTGCAGCCATTCATGGACTTCATGTACCCAAACAACGATGGGATTTTTATGGATGACAATGCGCCATGTCACCGGGCCACAACTGTTCGCGATTGGTTTGAAGAACATTCTGGACAATTCCAACGAATGATCTGGCCACCTAGATCGCCCGACATGAATCCCATCGAGCATTTATGGGACATCATCGAGAGGTCTGTTCGTGCCCAAAATCCTGCACCATCAACGCTTTCACAATTATGGACGTCTATCGAGACAGCATGGCTCAATATTCCTGCAGAAGACTTCCAACGACTTATTGAGTCCATGCCACGTCGAGTTGCTGCACTTCGCCGGGCGAAAGGAGGGCCGACACGATATTAAGAGGTATCCCATGACTTTTGTCACTTCAGTGTAAAGTTCTGATGAATTGAGAACCGATTTTATAGATGCTTTCTCATCAAAAAAGAAGCGTCCTTTTAAAATCATCCAACTATATCACACTTTCGTAATTTACCAAGTATGTAAAGGATTCAATTTTCACATGTCAGTAAGTGTAAATTCTGTCATAGCGAGCGTTTTCAATGCACGACTGGCATCCTATACAACGGACGGCTTATCTTTACTCAGTGTCAGTGTTTCCTGGACACATAATCGATGATGCCCACACGACGTTGCTGGAGACATTGCAGACATCTGGATGACTTTGAGAGTGATCGCACTGAATGAAGCTGGTTGGCATCTAGTCTGCTGCTGGTCAAAAGAGCCATCAGCGCTGGTTGCTGTGAGTGACGCATCAACGGAATGTGTATTGTAGAATGCATATAGCAGAAATGCTAGGCAAGATCGAATGATTGCACGTTAAACTAGAACTGCTCCAATGTAAGTATATTAGATCCAAAAGCTTATTCCATCACCACCTTTTTTTTTTATCATAGATTTCACAAATTACTGATTCTAATGTGGATTGTCCATTTACTAACCATGGGTGGTTTAATATTGTCAAAATTAAAAGAAAACAACTAGTAATTATTTAGGATATAATGTAGGACATTCAGTAGTTAGTCCTAATTCCTTTTAAAACGAAATTAAAACCAATTACATATTCATGAGATAAAGTAATATACTTATGGTTCAAGATGGAGAAAAAAATTTATATTTATGAATTTTCTTAGAGAATACTTCTTTTTATAAAATTATATTCTAGATTATATATATATATATATATATATATATCTATATATTTGTCCCATACTATTATTTGCATAAATTTCTAATAAATTAATTAATTTCTTGATAAACTACATATACTAAACTTTCTCTGCTTGAAATTAAAGCTCTACATCAGAACACATCAATGACGTAAAATAATCATACTATCTCATCATTTGCTTTTCATTTTTTTAAAAAGTTCTTGTTGAAAGAGAAAGTGCTTGTATCAAAACATCGATTTTTCTCCTGTTTCTCATAAAGCGTAAAAACATATTGTTAACCTGGCTTTTTTATATTTTTATTTTGAAGTCTGATGTATGATTTTCTAAAAATAAAATTAGCAGAATCAATAAATTCTTCATAAGTGTTTCGTACATTTTCCCAGTTTTTCGCATACTGTGTTGTTAATGTTTTTAAACTTCTTTGATACATTTGCTGCTCCCTGAAAATTGAAAGCAAACATTTTCAAATAATATTTCTTTTTGCTTTTAAGGATATTCATTGTATGCATTGGCACAAAAAAACATCTCGTCAACCTATTTTTATGATTTTGTACTGAAAACATTTTTTTTTTATGTTTTTTAAATTTCATTTTTTGTCACTGAATGTAGAAAAACTTTGTCACATTGAAAATCAGTGTTGTTATATTTGTTAATGAATAAAATAGATGACAATATATAAATGCAAATTTATTACTTAAAAATAAAAATAAATCAAATACAAAATAATAAAGTAATTTACTTAAAAGAAGAAACACGCTAAAGAATATTTGTAAATAAATTATTTTTATTGAATTGATAAAGTAACGTGATGTTAAATATGAAGTCTGAAATCTTAATAAATTTAGCCAAAAGACATTACATTTAACACAATGCAGACCACTGTTGTTTACAATTTCTTGAAGAACACTGTTTCAGCATATCATGATTTCTATCAGATTTTCCTGCACTAACCTATATTAGACAAAATTACTGACACTCATTTTTACTAGGGTGCTACATTTTTTGCTACGATTTTTCTTCTATTTTTTTCATCTTTACCTTTTTTTACTTTTACGATTTTGCTTTTACTTTTTTATATTTCCACGATTCACTTTTTTACATGTGAGACTGCCATGTTATACAACCCTAAAGTGTAACGTCTCGATCTATAGTAGACTTATAACGGCGGGACCACTTTAACATTCCTGGAAACACTTTTAACTTTTATTTACAACCATAATATATATACAGATATAGAACTCTATTTATTACAAATTATTATTTACAAACAAAAATTATAATTAAAGAAATAATTTTTTTTTGCAAGATCAGTTCCCTTTACGGACGGCGATTTTCAGAGTTCTCGAGTGTACAACTAATTTTAACTGTCTGGTTTGCGGTAGACCTTAATTATCACATTGCATGATACACGCAACCACAGGGAGCTAGCTCACTTTGGAAACAGGCAGAAACTCCGGTCTATTCAGTCACTTCAGAGAAAAAGAAAAAATCAACCCTTCTGGTCGAGTCGTCGAAGAACTATTTCTCTTTTCTTCACCAAAAAATAAAAAAAAAAGAGTCTTTTGGAGACAATCCATCAAGAGAAGGGGTGAGTGAATCTCCTCCCTAATCATATATACTATCCACTAATCCATCTATCCACTATCCACTAATCATGATGTAGAAATCCATCAAGAGAAACGGTCAGCTTTCCTCACTTATTATGGAGTAGACACTTTCTCAGCCATGATCAATCACTAATCACGATGCAGAAACTCGTGACATAGTCCATATTCCATCTGTAATTGTTTCGATCTGTGAAGGTCACACAGGCAATCGCACATTTCATGAGGTCTCATTATTCATGACACCGAATATCTGCTATCCGATTTGAGTGACAGGTTGTTCTCATCAGTACAAAACACTATTTGCATGTGATATAACTAACTACTATAACTAACCCATAACACTGCTAGTTCACTTTCATATTTGATTAATGAGTTTTTATTATGTACTTTTTAAAGAATATACATTCATTTCTTCTGGGAATTAAATGCCAAAACTCTTCTCCTGAGAAAAAAGGCTACACTATAAACTTTTTTCTCTAATTTCTTGCCTGTATGCTTCGAAATTGTATCTACCTTTGATTTTGAATTTCTTTGAATAATTTAGAAATATTTTTTTTGTATAAGATTCTGTAAAATTAAAGAGGCTCTGCAATAAAGTTTTTTTATTATTTAACTACTTTTTGTTTTATACTATAAGAAATTGCAAATTCATTTTAAAGATTTAATCAAGAATTTTCCCTTTTTCTTGTCTTAAAAAATCTATCATTCTGTCATAAAATTTATTGTAATTAAAAATGCAGTTAAATTGGAAGTATTTTAATGATTTTATTAATGTCTTAACTTTTTTTTACAGCTGCCTTTTAGCTTAAAAATAATGACAAAAAGAATTTACTTCATTAGAAGTTTTCCGCTAATTATTTCATTCATTTGAATTCCTTGGAATTAATTTTGTCTCCAAATGTGTAGCAATTTCCCGGAAAAAAACACTTTATTTTTGCTGTCATTTCTTAAATGAGGTTAAAACGAATTATTTCTTCGAAGAAATTAAGGAAGGCATTAAGGAGTCCGTAAACATTTCCTCTGAGAAAAATTCAATTATGCGAATCTAAATTGTTCAAAAAGAAGAAAAAAAGATCCCAGTTTTTTAGGAATAACATAGTTTAAAATGGGTGACAGAACAATCATTATACTGTAAAATTAAAATCACATCGGTAATTAATGAGTGAATCTGTGGAAAAATTTCGAAAATTATTTTCCTTTTTCTTTTTGAAAAAAAAGTAATTTATTACATAGAGTGTTATAGAAAATAAGTAATTCTCTATAAATCTATGCAGAAAGAGTTTTAAAAATTTATCAATAACATAATAAGCTTTTTTCTATTTATATATGTAATTTTGATGATCGAAGATTTTAGAAAGATGCACGTGCATTTAATGAAAATGCACAATGAAGAATATATTAAACTGCACTCACAAAATATGCTTATAAACACTATCAAAAATAGATTTATATATTTACAAATAGTATTTCAAAGTAGCTTTTGCATACTTGTGTATTTATCTTTTAATAAGACAGTTATAAAACATGCGAAGCAATTTATAAGTTAAATAATTATTTATGCTGCAAGAATCATGAGTATTTGAATACATTGTTTATGAATAAAAATTAGATTCATGTGATTAAAATTGTTATACTTTCTATTCCTTCAGTGGAAAAATGGGATAGGAAAACACTTAAAATTAAACAGCACTTTTTTACACAAACACTTTTTAAGACAATTCTAATGCAAAATCAACTTTCTTCTATTTATGCATTTATCTCTTAATGTGACATTTATAAGACATTTGAAGCATTTTAAATAAATATTTACGTTGCAAGAATTATGAGTACTTGAAGAGGCTGTTTTTAAAAAGAATAGTAAGTAATGAATGTAAGTGAATATATTTTCTAGCAGAACTGTTTAAAAATGTAATAAGAAAAAAAAATCCAAATGGAAAAAATTTTTATGAACAAAGTATTTCTTGCAATTTAAAAAAAAAATTTTAATTCTTTCTTTCTACTAACGAATCTCCAATTTTACGAGTCCTATTTTGACAACTTCGATTTCAGAAATGTCATACAAAATTATTTCAACTCACTTTCGTCATGTTTCGCGATTACTAATCTACGTTGATTCTTGGTTCAAACTCTATACTTTTTCTTCTTAGCTAACCACTATTAAATAGTTAAGTTCATAAAAAAAGAGAAAACAAACTAATGAGCATTTTTACTTCGGATTTCTCTTGGAATTTTCTTTTAAATAATTATTCTTGAATATATTTTTATGGGAATTTTGACTTAACTTTGTTTAATTCGAGAGTAAAGAGTGCATTCTAAATATATGAGATTTCGTTTTGTTTCAAAATTCGTTGTTTACACAAGAAGGAATCGAAAAAAAAATATTTTCTCAAAATGGGAAAACAAATTGAAGGCTAAAAATATCCATTAAATAATGTTTTATAAGATACACATAAAATCATTTTAAGGTTACATTACTAATTAGTCATCGACTTTTCATTATAATTGCTAATAAAGGTGATATTAGTTTTAAGGTTTACGGTTGTAGGTCCCTACAAGTTATAATTGCAAAGTCTGTAATCTTCGAGAATTGTTATGCAAAATTCGCTTCAGAACCAAGGTCGAAATTGGATGAGCGAATTCGGTGTCTTTCCCGGAGATAAGTCTGTGGTCGAGAAGAATTCTTCCTTTGGGCTTGAGGGGGGAGAAGGGGAATGTGCTAATCCTCTAGAAATTTGGAGGTGCTACTTCAAACTGTGGACTTCAACTTGAATGGTTGTAAAGTTTGTAATCATTGTGAATTGTCATGCACATCTCGACTATTTGTCTAAATAATCCTGCCATATGAAATATATATAATTAAAAAAACCAGCCTAAACGCCTACATTTTTTTCTGACTGCCAGATTCGAAACTTGGAATAAATTTTTATATATATAATATTTTATTCAGGATCCCGCTATAAATCTGTCGGGGGGTCGTCGTGTTTGAGGAGGGGGAGGGCAGGTGGGTACGAACCTCCCAATGCCATTCTGGAGAGTCTGGTTAAAATTGCGGGCTCAAAATTTGAGTGTAGAGGAGTAGGACTACTGCGCAGTCTTCAATTGAAGTTCCAGGTTCGAATACTGCCGTTAACGCTGACGGCCTGATGGCCAATTGTCTAGCGTTCTGGCCATTGGTACCATGCTCCAGGTTCGAATCCTGGTGGTGACATCGATGTTTGTGAGGTGTTCAGAATCCACGTTAAACTGTAGGTTCCAGTCTAACGAGCCTAAACTGTGCACAAAATGACCGTAGTGGGACAAAATAAACCAAACCAATCAGTTAACGCTGAATTTGCTCCTAGTGGCGAAAGTATAGAGGATTTGAAATCAGTATTTTAATGCACACTTTTAAAAGAATAAATATTGTAATAAATGCATTACAGAAAAAAAAAAAAAAAAAAGAATTGTGAAATTTAAAAATAACGATTCAATTTTTATTTTATTTGCAAATAAGTTGTTTTACTTCGATTAGTTAGATGCGTAAGGGACATTATGTGCTGTTTGACAAGCGTTTTAAATAAAATAAAACTTTTAAAATCTTCCATGCTTTTCAGACTAGCTGATCAATGCATTTATTATATATATATATATATATGAAAATGGAAGAATCCATTACATGACAGCAGTCAAACGAGTGATACGTTTAATATTTTATCAATCCCATTCATGAATGTAAGATACAAACATCCCACGCCTTCAGGAAAAATAAATAAAAAACCCCTGATGACTGGGTGTTATTCTCCCTCCTGCCAAAGAAATCCTCTTTCGGATCCGAAACAGAGCACCAGGTGGCTTCAGTTATAAGAACTTAAGCTCGTTTTCTTTGAATCTGCATCACACAGGGAGAAAAACAGAGAAAAAACAAAGCAAAAGGTGTTTGGTTTAGTAAAGCTAATCCGTTTGCCCAAGACAAACACGCTAATAAGTATCGCCCGATCCTTTCAGCGATTCTGCTCGTTTTTTTGTCGCCAAAAAAGAAATCGATGAGGGAAGGAAAAACTGGACGCCTGCGCATGATCCAAAGAGAGTGGTTTATCATGGAAATCTGTACAGCAGTTTTATTTTGATGTTGTTTTGAATGTAATATGAAGGGAATAAAACCTGATCAGTTTACTGACGCCGTGTTATCTTGAAAATGAAATATTTGGAAACTATATTAAAATGTCACGCATTTCACCTTGAGAGAGAAACAAAATGAGACGAACCCATTTGGAAATTTTGGATCAAGAGGGTTTATTATTGTGCTGGAAGCATTCAAATCCTTAAATGTTGTTCTAATGCAGCTGGCAACACAGAGAGAATTTATCTTTAGGCCATAAGGAAGCGCGGCACCCACGAGCACTACCAAGAGGGCACGTGTAGATTGAAAATAGTCTGTGGACACGTGTAACACTACTCCCACAACGCTCTACGATCCTATGAGACCGGGATCTGCGGTTTAGAGTGGTTTCCGAACCACTACAAGCATCCATGGAATCTCCGGGCCTCGAACTCGAAACCTGTGGTACCACCGAGCACCAGTTACTCGGCCATCAAGCCCTCAAGATTAATTATTATCATCATTCTCATCATCAATGGCGCAACAGCCCCATGGTGGGTCAAGGCAGTCTGCCTGCCGGCAGATTTCTAGGCAGGATATTAGTATGGTTCGGTCATCTTGTGCACAAAATAAGCTAAACAGACCGGGCATACAGTTTAAATTGGATTCCCAACCACTACACACATCCATGGTATCGCCGGGACTCGAATCCGAAACCTGTGTTACCGAGCGCCAGAACGCTATTCACTCGGCCATCATGCCTCCAGGATCTATTATTTTAAATATGTATTGAGTCGTAAATTAAAATAAATGCCCTACTTATTAAGGTGATATGTTTCTCTTAATGAATAACTTTAAATTTTTCACATTCAGATTATTTGCTGAATAATTAAAAAAATTATTCATATTATAATCTCAGTATCATTAATTTAACTGAACAAATTAAAAAAATTACTTAACGAGGGACTCAATGAATAGTGTACCATTATTTGAACCTGGAGAAGAATCAAGCATTTACTGCCCTCATGAACTTATGGTAAGGAATTATAAAAAAGTGGGTGTCAATATTACCAGATTCCAACACTGATAAGGACGGGAGAAAAAAATTATTATACTTTTTTTTCCTTAACCCAGAGTGCTGTACTTAAATTGCAAGATTTATTCTTGGCAGTATTTCTGTCACGTGATTATACGAGGAAGGCACAGTGGATAGATCAACACCTCGATTGAACTCTGTTTGCTTTGTTGGGTGCCATCACTTGCGAGATTTCTTTGTGCACTCGTTACAATCCTCTTCCCGTGCAAAAAAATGGAATAAAATAGTTTTTTTCTTTGCTTCTTCAAGAAATTCGATTTTAGAACATGTATCCATAATCTAAAGAAACTTTACTTTCGAAATTCGAGCGACTTTTTAAGGAATCTTTTAAGAAGTTAAATTTTTATGTGGGATTAAAAAAAAAATGGTCATAAATTTTACAGAGACTAACAATTTTAAAATCGTTTGGTAAAGTCGGCGTTTTATTCCAGGGTGTTCTGTGAAATAGAATATTCGAGTTGTAAAAGTTTCTTTGGAATTTTCTCATATTTCTAAAGATGTAAGCTTGAAAGAGGCTAAGGCAGAATAAAGTAAGTCGTGTTTAAAAAAAAATACAACTTGAATTATTTTATTTAAAATTACACCCAAAATATTATATTTTCCTATTTGTGAAGACTTAAGGAAATAGATAGAATAGGATGAACAAATAGAATGGGATGAACATATATTTACCTGAAATAAAAAGCAGAATTGGGTCTTCCAATAAGGTCTTTTATGGGTTAAGAAGTCTGTTTCAATCACAGTTCATATGCAGAAAACTATACTTTTTATATAAAACCTTTATTAGACCTGTTTTGGTCTACGGCTCTGAAACTTGGACTTTGGTAAGATGGGATGAGGCCCACTGGGGTCTATTGGAGCGGAAGATTTTAAGGGTAATTCTTGGAGGTGTTAGAGAAAGTAATGCCATGTAGTTAGTTTATATGTCACGTTGCATTCGCCCTCTTAATAAATTCATGTGTTACCATTTTTAAATATGAAATAATTTTTACTTTTAATTATCTTACTTTTAATTTTTATTTTGTAATTATCATACTTTTAAGTATTCACAATACCCTTCAAAAGATCAAGTAAAACTTTTCCTTTTTGATGTTAATCATTAAAAAAAATTAAATAAAAGTTAAAAAATATGCTTATTTGTATGATTGTTTTTTTTTCTTTAAAAATACTAAATGAAAATTTTAAAAACTTTGTATTTTCTGTAAGTATGTGGTATCAGGTTTTGTGAAATTCTTAGTGACACTGGTGTGTTAATTGGACGTAGAGAGTTTTAAAAATTTCTTTCCTTTATTAAAAAAGGATTTTTCGCTTATGAAATTCATGGAATTTTTTTATTATTGATATCGAATCTTTATTGTTTGTGAATGAAAAAAACAAAGCATCTCTCCAAATATAGTTTTTTTTCTCACAGAAATATTCGAAATCCTGTTATATACTGTAACCGTGGTTCCACCTACGCAACCTTGTTTCCTTCTGCACACTGCGGCTTTCGGAAGAAATTGTCGCTATTTTGCCGTATAACCTCTCACGTGAGAGGACGTACGGCAAATCAAGGGCTGCCGTTAGTTACGGGCTCTCACCCCGAGAGCTAGAAGTGGAATCATTCCGCAACTGTATATTTAGCTGCTGCCTCAGAGACGTCTGGTTTACAGTCTCTCATCCCGAGAGAAGATCTAGTCAGCACCATCCACTGCTTAAATTGGCCTACAGACTCCCATCCAGAGATGAAGTATAGTTCGCTATCCAGCATGTACCTCAGTAACTTTATTTGCAGCTAGAAGTGGAACCCTTCCACTTAAATATAAGTATATCTATTTAAATGTGCGTTGTATATTAATCTTTGTAGTGTGTGGTGCTCGTGCTTGTAATTGAAGTGGTGCGTTTTTAAAATGTGTATTCTTGTAACTTGACCACATCCAGATCGAGCTGCACAAACTAACGATGACACCTACTACAATACTTAATATTGTTTTTTATTTATAATTCCTATTAATAATGCTTGTATTTAATATTTCTTTTTCATGCTAACTAAATCCAATGCTTAACCAATTCTTTTCTTTAAACTAATACTTATTAAGTTATTAATTTATTCTCCATAGCACTTATGCTTTCTAATATTTATTCAAGCAAAATAATAAGGCAAAGTGAGTTCTAACTTTTAACACTTACAGTTTGACAATTAAACTCCTTCATTTTCAAAAAGTTAGAATATTTCTGGAACTTAGAATGCATTTCAAAAATTGTTTAAAAGTTAATACGAATTTCTTCGCTCAAAAAATCCTGATCTTTTAAAGGTCGGAGATAGCATTAGCTCAATTATATAATTTACGAGTCAATTATCTATTGAAATAAAACTCCATTATTGCGAACAATTACGTTTCATTACAAAAATAACTCTCTAATTAAGCCTTCAATTGTTATCTTCAGAATTTAGTAAAATCTTTACTGCTGTGAATACGCAAAAATTGCTACTCATTATTTAGTATGTGTGCGCTGTCAGGAATTTTTATATTTCGCTGCAAATGCTTTCGCTTTAATTTAATTATGAAGTTATGTCTAGTATTTTCTTAAGAAAAACAAATTTGGGATAAATCCCCAGTTTCTTTACATAATATAATTTCGTAAACTTACGCATAATACTTTTAGGAGTGAAACAATTCATGCGAAGCATAGTTAAAGTGCAACAACAAAATACACCTCAAGTCTAGAAAGAAGAAATATATTTGATTCTAGATTCAGATATTTGTTCTTTTTTTTAGCCCATTATAAATTACTATAACTATTCACTTTATTATACTAAATAATATAATTATCTGTAATTAAATTATAAAAAAAATAATAATTATATGTATTAAAACAAAAAATAATTATCTGTAATTAAATTATAAATAACAATTCACCCTTTTATAAATTAATAATAATTTCAGCTGTATAACTATATAGGAATTTATGTTAACTATTTCTGTCTCATGTCTTACGTGCAATATATGCTTGTGTGGCAGAGGAATTGTACATAAAAGTTGATTTAAAGATGAGGATATATATTTAATATTCCTCTATGTATTTCCTTTTATACCCCCAGGAGAATCAGCTGAGACTAGTTGGTGTCTTAAGAAGAAAAATCTAACAGTGGATAGACTTGTTCCACCTCTTTACTGCTTATTTAAAAAACAGTTCCTTGAATGTGAATGGAGGGATTTAAGAATTTAAGTACGATGTGCTTATGATATATCACATAATAAATATTTCTACTTTCAGAAGTAGTGCTGAAGCAGTTAAATTCGTAAATATTTTAAATAAGGACAATAAATTTCTCAACTGGGGACTTAATAAATGGACTACTTTATAAAAATCTAATTTATTTACGTCATCTTCTTCTTCATTGGCGCAACAGACCCACGACGAGCCAATGGCAGATTTCGAGACAGCAGATGCTTTCTTTTTACGGGGTAGGGCTATCACAGCTTTACGCCTAGCGCTATACAGTTGCATTAGACTGGGCTCTACGGTTTAAAGTGGATTCCAAATGGTTTAAAGTGGATTTTGTGCCACCGAGCGCCAGAGCGCCTGTCACTCGGCCATCAGGCCCTGATTTATTTCATCCAATAACATTTATATGTGTACAAAACAAAGAAGTGTCTATTATCATATAATATTTTCCTCACTTTATTAATAATTCAGTAAGGATTTGCTAATTTATTCTTTTCCAAATTTACAAACTCCTATTTTTTTGGAAAATATTTCGTTATTATAATGTCTCAATTTATATACATGTTTGGAACTATAAAAAACTTTATATACATAATTTCAAAGAATTATTTCATCATCATAAAGTCATATTTCATCATCATAATGTCATATTTCATTATCATAATGTCTTAATTTCTGTATATATTGTGAAGTATAAAAAACTTTATATAGATAATTTCAAAGAAATTTTGCAGCAAATTTGCTTTAGCTGCTTGAAAGCGTTTGAATTCATTTAGTATTTCAAAATTGATTTTTCATTTAGAGGTGTTCCATTTTTCATAATATTTTTTAGAAGAGTATCCCTTGTAGGAAATTGTCCTGATTTCTTGTTTAAAATTTTTAGTAAATTTAAAATGTACACTATGTGTTTATTAAATCCAAACTCACGCCATCTGTGTAGCATTTTCAAATAAGAATATTATTTGTTAAGCTATTAAGTTCAAAAAAAATCAAAACTTTAACAATTTAAAGTGGCAGTTTGATGGATGGGTTTTTACATTAAAAGCAAACAACCAACAGTTTTCAAAAGCCAGAATGGCATAAAACTTAAGACCCGGACTTGAACGACAAAATGAAGAGGAGAAAAATTCAATTTTGTATCAAGAAAATTCATTTTTAACCAGGCATGCCATAAAAAAAAAAAAAAAAAAAACCCAAAAAATGGGATTGGCAGAGGTTAAATGAAAAATGTATTCATATGAAGAAGTCTGTTTCGTAGAAAAATAGTAATAAAAAACACTTTTTCTGCGCCAGACTTTAATTAAATTTCACCCACGCTCTCGTATAATAAAAATAAATTCCACTTTAGTGACACTGGTCTTGGAAGGATTCAGAAGAAATGCTTGTTTTCTTTCCGAACTTTTTTTAAATTTTTTTTGCTGATTATATATTTCTTGGTATACAGACGTATCTTGGGACTGATTCATAATAGTTAGGCCAACATTAATTAGAAAAGCAGCAGATGAATAAACTTACCCTGGTAAAAAATGGAGCATTTAACAGAACAAAAGATTAACAGATAATGTAACGCAGGCAGATATACATATTCAGCATCTGAGTATAAGAAATAAATTTAATAAATTTAAATTCATAAAAAGTCATTTTTAATTCCCTCTCAAAATGCTAACACTACTTTTTCGTACAAATGAAATTAAATACACACATCTTTTTGAGCATGTTTTTCTAATGCAACTGGCAGATACTTAGACAGTTTTTTTTTTATGCCATAAGCAAGGACTGCACCGCTGTTACTCATTGCGCACTACGCAGGGGCATGTGTAGTTTGAAGATAAGCTACAGACACGAGTTACAGCGTAAGTCTACGATCCTATTTGATCGTAAACTACGATTTAAAATGGATTGTGAACCATTACGAACATCCATGACACCGCCGAAACTCGAACCGGAAACCTGTGGTACCGAACAAAATCCATTTATTTGATTCATTTTTGAACCTTCTTAAAGACTAATATGCAATTATTTCAGGAAAATTAAAGTAGGGGTTTGTAGCATATTCAATGTAACGCGCGTTAGATTTTGATTAGTAAAAAATTGTTACTAATGAACAAAAATGACATAAAATCGCTCGTGGGCAAGACATAAATAAAACCAGAACATCTTAAAGCTGTAATAAAGTAGTGCTCGCATCGAGATTGCCAGTGTGGGCCAAACATGATCTTCACATGATCATACATCCCATGTGACTTTTACAATCGCCACTAGGCCTGAATGTCCGAGTGTCTAGCGTTATAGCTATCGGTGCCACAGGTTTCGAGTTCGAGTCCCACCTGTTTGTAGTGGTTCGGAATCCACTTTAAATCGTAGGTATCGGTATGATAGGATAGCAGAGCGTTGTCTTGAGGTTGAGTCAGTCTTCAGCCCTCGTGGTTCCCCGCTGATGTGAAGCCGCATATTACTTTTAGCAATGGCCCTGTCACCTGCGACGGGGTCTTCTGGACCTGGTGCAGGCTTTCCTACACCAGGAGGATTAGTGACAACTGCACTATCGCCCCTGCCCACTGTCAGGAATGACATGATGGCTGATCACTTTCATGATTACTTTGCCCCTTTCATTTGTACAGTACTGTTCCCTTTGCTTACGAAGGGGAAAATGAGCTCATATTGCACTTTGGAATCAGTGATTGCACTCATTTAGAAATTGGTTTTTGGCATGTATTTCAGGGTTTCGTAGTTTAAACATACGCATGGATGGCTGGGCGATTTTTTTACAGCGACCTTTATTGTTGACAATTACTACTCTAGGTTGTTGGCGCGAAAGGGGAGAAAAAGGTCTATTATCGTACAAGGATTTTCAAAAAAAAAAAAAAAAATATCGGTACATTTTCTTTAGCTGTAAATAAATGTAAATTTAATTTTTCTAAATATTTGTTATTTATATTCTGTTGATAAATTTTCGTGTAATGAATTTTCCCTCCAAAATTATTATAAATCAAATATTCATTTATATGAATAATATTTAAAATTCTTTTATTTTTTATTTTTTTATATAATATTTTTTATGGAAAGTGATCAGAGTTGTACGCAGAATAACATTTCTTGTATATGCTTATATTTAGTAAGAGCATAGCTAAATAAATGTATGATTTGAGAAGAATAATTTCTCGGAGTTTTCAGAAATGTTTCGTGACATGTTTACGTTTTCTAAATAATTGTGCTCAAAGAAAAGTTGCCAAATGCTGATAAAGTGCCAACTTTAGTAAGAAAAGTAAAGATATTAGTCCCAATTTTTGGTTACTTGAGAATAGGTATTTTATTACTACTGTATGCAGAATACAGAGATCATATTTTAACTAAACTTAAACATAAATAAACTTAAAAGATAAAGGAGGCATCTAAGGCACAAATGAATGGGAGAACCACGGTCAATCCATTGCGATATTTGTTTTGCTTATTTTTTACATAACATTTCAACACGCACATTTCATGTTCGTTTCCCACAGCAGTAAACATAAAAACTAACGACGTATTATGGGAAAAATACTTGCTAAAAAAGTCTGCATTATCATCATTTCAACTACAATATTAGCAGAACCTTATAGAATGATGTACCAAAATATATTAGCTAAAAAATAAATTAAATTTCAATCATAATTTAAATTAATTTAATAAAATATTAAAATCTTGTGACTCAATGCATGACATTCAACAATAATAGGTCCTGTAAGATTATAATGGCAACACAGCCTAAAAAATTACAACCTGAAAAATGTTTAAGAATATATGTTCCAAAATGTTTTTAAAATTTTTTTTTCTTATCGTTACTTTGAAAGATTCCTTGGAAATTTAATTGCATTCTTCTTAGTTTTCTTTCAGATACATAAACACATTTTTAATTTCTAGTTGTTGATTCAATCAACTTTCTGAATTTAATTATACGGAATAAAAGACAGCGAAATAAAATGAAAACATTTTAAGAAAAATAATTTAATGCGATTTCTTTTTTTTTCAAAGAATCTATACAAATGATTTTCAAAAAAAGAAACAATAAAATGAAATGAGCATTATTTGATGGAAAAAAAACATTAAATACAAAAAATATTGCTTAAAAACCAGTTGTAGGGAATTTGTGGGGAAAAAAATAGCACCATATAATTAAAGCCAAGGCGAAAACGATTAGTTTTTCAAAGCGATAATAAACACTTTAAGCAATTTTGTTTTCAACAGTAATAAAGAAAAAAATCTTTTATCTGAGAAGCTTTTATGTATTTGAGTATTTTGTGTATCATCAACAAAAGTGTTCAACAAACATTATACATATAAAGGAAATTGGATACTGTTGAAAATAAGAACTAAAAACAATGCATTAATAATTGTAAACACTTAATTTACTGATAAATAAATTACTTTCTTTATAGATTAATGAAATGCATTTATAAAAAACAAAATAATAGAATTAAGAATTAAAATATTTAAACAAAAAGTAAAAAAAAATAATAATAAAAATTTACTTAGCATACTTATTAGCATAGACTTTTTCAATACAAAACAAAGTCTTTTATACGATTTTTTATAACAAAGTTTTATAATTTTTTTAATTTGGGAATTTTCCTTTTGTTTTGGAATTTTATTATTTTCTTTAGCATGGAGTATTCGAAAAAAAAATGAAAAGGAGGGGGGAAAAAAAAAGATTGTAGCATTTTTCCACCTGAAGAAAAAATGAATGTATATTCTTTGACAAGTATTTAAAAATAACCCACGACTCACATTTGACAGCGGTTAAGCAGTATTGTTTGTAGTTATATTACATGCCATTAGTGTTTTGTACTAATGAGAACAAAAGATATTCAGTGTCATGGATAGTGAGTTCTCATGAAATTAGCGATTGTCTATGCGACCTTTGCAGGTCAAAATTACAGATGGAATATGAACTACACCATGAGTTGTTGCATCTTGATAGGCGATAGACCATGGGCTGAGAAAATGTCTACTTCAATAAGAAAGATTTCGGGTTGTCGCTCTACGGTCACCTTATGCACTCTTTTGGGCTAAACAGACCGGGACCTACAGTTTAAAGTGGATTCCGAACCACTCACAAACATCCATGCCACCGCCAGGATTCGAACCTGAAGGCTGGGATACCAAAGACCAGAGCGCTAGCCACTTGACCACCAGGCCTACCAATAAGAAAGGAGGAAAGCTTACTTTCCCTATTGATGGGCAACGGGCGTACCGGTTACGGAGTTCCAAGGTGGTTTTAGAACCACAAAATCTCCACATCTTAAAGTAGTTAAAAAATGTGCACAAAATGTAAATGCTTAAATTAAAGAATAGTAATAAAATAAAATAAAACAATTTAAAATTTAAGAAAAACATCTCCTGCTTGAGAACAATTAAAGCAAGAGATCGAAAAGCTAAAGCTTACGGTACAATTAGGAGTCCGTTGTCGAAGCCCAAAAATTAAAAAGTTATCCGTCCCTATTGCCGGATTTTCGTAAAGAGAGGTTTTTGGAGAGAGTTCTGCGATGAGTCGACAAAGAGTATTGCTTTTTTTTTCAAGTTACAGAACAGGCCAAAGTTTCTGCCTGCTTTCGAAGTGAGTTTCTTGTGATTACGGGCATCACATTGTGTGACAATGAAGATCTGCCACAGACCTGGTGAAATAGATTCGATATAGACACGAGAACTCTGAAAATCTTCGATCTTGAAGTGCACTGCACCGACATAGAGTTCTGTATATATATTTATTGTTCGTAAATAAAAATTAAAATGTTCCCATGAACCTGAATTGGCCCTGTTCTTGAAGCAGTTACAGGCCGAGACGTTACAATAACAATATTATTTAAAATACACAATTATTTTACTGCAGTTCTTAATGTAAACAATAATTTTGAAATTCAAATTTTTTTCGAAGACACCAATTCGCTCGTATTACCATATACATACATTCCTTAACTACCTGACGCTATTTGTCAAATTCTTATAATTTTATTTATTGAAATTATTATTTAGAGGGATAAAATTACTTATACCACATTTTGTTGTCTTTAATGTGCTTGACAGCAGTCTTTGAAAACACGTATAACGTTCAATTTTTTAAAAAGCAGATTAAATTGTTTATTACGTACAATATGACTTAAGGTAATATTAGCTGTGTATAATAAACATCATTTAGAAAAATAAATACTTTTTTTATTTGAACAATTAATCTGCGTTCCTTATTACACGTTTAAAATATCTTAATTGTTTAATGTTCTAAATAAAATTATTACTTAAGTTAAAATATGAATGACACAAATCTTTAAGATATTTATATACTCTTTCATGATGTTGTTGTTTCTTATTCCACTTGGTAGACAGCAACACCTTGACTAAGTCCAAGAACCCATGTGGTCTGATGGAAGAAGCCTCCTTTGCGATGGAGGTATAAGTCTGACTTGGCTCCGTGTCGCTGACTTATTACAGTAGGGGTGTCAGACCTACGCCCAACGCTCAGCACTCATATTAGACCGGGAACTATGGCTTAAGGTGGATTTCGAAACACCACAAGCCTCCGTGACACCGTCCAAGTCACTCGTCCATCAGGCCCCTTCTTGCACATTTCATTGATGCATATTTCCATATAGGGGTTTGTTCATCGAATTCAAAAGAACTTTGTAAGCATAATCTCATTCAAAATTCAATTACTTTTTGTTCTTTCTGTTGAAATCTATTTCCGTAGCTTATCTGTTGTGTCCTTTCTTCAGAATCTGGCTACTTAATCTATATATTTTTCCTGCTGCAGAATAAATATCAAACACGGTAACCTATTTTCTCAGCTGCAACAAATACGAGCCATCTCCCGACGCCGCCTAATCTTTCAATTTGGGAATGGGGGGATTCCTCCCTGTGCAACAACTTTCTTCCTCCACACAGCTTAAGGATGGCTTCTCCGCTTTGCTTGGCGACTGAAGGGATTAGCTTTTGTGGGCGATTCTTTTACCAAAACATCTGGAGTTTTCTATCAGAAGCCCCATTCTGCAATTTACTCCACACACCACATCAAGAGGATTGGCCACTTCCAACTTTGAATTGTCAATGCAACCTGGCTGAGAGTCAATCCTGTTCCTAAGCGAATTCACATTTATTTTTTAAACGTTGATTGGCAAATTCGTTGCACTTCATAAGAATTTATAATGTTTTTATTCACCAACGGTAAGTAGCGCTAGTCCTATTTTTGAGGATCCATCAGGACTCTGCTAAGTAGTTAGCATTGCTATTCAGGCTGCTGGTGGAAGTGAAATTCAACTCCAGTTGAATTCAACTGTCGCACTCACGGCTCCTTCGTTTTTTAAATCCACATATTTACAACTTATATCATTATTGTTGAACATTTCGATCCCTTGATAGTTACTATTTATAAATTGTTTTATTGTATTTTATTTCCTTTAGTTGCTTTCATCTAATGAAATGATAGATACTTATTGCAGTGAATATTTCCCTTAAAGATACGATAGGCTGCTATTATATCATGTAATACATGCAAGGTATACTATATAATATACATATATTTAATTTTAGAGATCTATATTTTAATTTAATTTTTAATATAATTTTAAAAGTTTAATTTAAAAAAGTTTTTTTACGCCAACGACTCAAATTACTAAGCAAAGGCGCCAGATATTACAGTTACCATTCCCGAAATTTTAATTATTAAAAGAAGTAAAACTTTAACCAATTTTAAGCTAAAAGCGACTTTATTAAAGTTTTATTTTTTTCAATTGCTTTGTTTGATACTTTTTGCAATGGAAAACACTTGATGTATAACATGTGTTTTACATTTTTCGTGAGTGTTCTATAGGTTCATGAAATCTTAGTTTTATGCATCAAAAAGTAATATTAATTATTTATCAATATTTAATGAATTTGTGTTTCAGTTGCCAACAGATTGGACATTATTATGGAGAGAAGTATTTGTGAAATATTTCCATTAAACTAATATATAAATAAACAAGGAAGTCCCCCTTAGTCCTGTTAGTGGCAAGGATGTGTTCCTGGGAGGAGTGGGTGAAGTAGGTCAAGAGTTTCAATTGCTGGTAATGTCACCCTAGGCGTCAAGGCCACTCCATTATTGACAGCTAACACTAACACTACTACACCACACCACATCACTATACCTTAGAACAGAATTTCCACTTTTACAGTTTGGAAATGATGTGGGTGAGAAGAAGTCTGATTGGGCTCTGTGACGCTCAATGATCAAAGAAGATCGGGACCTACGGCTTAAAGGGGATTCCGAACCGCTACAAGCAATCATGTCCCCGTCGGGATTCGAACCCGAAACCTGTTGTACCGAGAGCCAAAGAGCTAGCCACTTGGCCATCAGGACCAAGTTAACACTAACAGGCAAAGAGGCAGTGTCAGAATCCGGTCTTCGTGGTGCCTCGTCTAAGTTGAAACTGCTTCTTACCCTTAGCCATACGTCCTGTTGGCCAATTGGCTAGCGCACTGGCCTTTGGTACCACAGCTCCAGGTTCGAATCCCGACGGTGGCGTGGATGTTTGTTAGGGATTCGGAATCCACTCTAAACTGTAGGTCCCCGTCCAATGAGCCCACATGTGCACAAGACCACACACCAAACAGGTAGCCATGGACGAGTCGTATTGCTTGGAGTGAGGTAGGAGATGCCGTCATGAAGTGACTTAAGTAACAGGATCTCATGGTCTAGTTATCTAGACCAGGGGGACATGAAACAACAACATAAAGAAAGAAGTGAAGTATAAATATATAATATTAAAATTTACTTTTCTGTTGAATGCTTTTTGGGGGGAAAAAAAGCTAAATTCTTCATTTATTTATATTCCGGTTCAATTGGAAAAGAAGAAAAAGTGTGTGGAGTATATCTATTAATTTTCTTTATGAAAGAGAAACAATTTTCCCACATTTTTATTATTTTAGCGGAAAGCGAGGAGAAAAAATATCCTTCTCTAAACAGCTATCACGTTTAAAATATGGATAGTTCTGATTTTCAAGCCAACAAATAGTTTCAATTCTCAGTTTCAAACTGTGTCAGTTATCTTCATTTAAAATAAATGGCATCAATGACTAGACAATAAAAAATATCCCGCTATTTCAGTCTTGGAAAAGTGTCATTTTTCTGTTTTTTCCATATCGCATGCTTATTTCCTGTCCAAATGACCCACTTTTCCCAACTGAGATCGATCTACAAAAGCGTGCATCCGAAAGAAACTTTTTATGAAGCGAATATCCGAAAAAGAAACAGCCAGACATCAGGCAGACTTCGGCGATCCAATTTACATCTTAGTTAACCTTGTATGCTTTAAGGGCCTAAAGACCGAGTGACTAGCGCTCTTGCTCCTTGTGCCATAGGGTTCGGGCTGGAGTCACCGCGGCGCCAAGGGTGCTTGTAGTGGCTCTTAATCCTCCTTAAACCGTAGGTCCCTGTCTAATAAAACTGTAAAGCATTGGGCGTGGTGCTGAGCTGATAACCCTAATCAATAAAAATGAAACATATCATATCTTGAAATGTGCCAGTAGACAGACTACCGTGACCTAACATGGGGCTGTGAAGAAGTTGCCCACCTTAAATGCATAAATATTTTTTCTTTCACTTATTTTTGTGAACATTATTATAATAACAAACTAAATCATCATGATCATTGGAGTAACAGCCCCATGGTGGGCCAAGGCTGTCAGCCTACTGGTAGATTTTGAAACAGGAGATGTTTTCTTTTTACGAGATACGGTACGCACAAACACCACATACATACAATATTTAACGTATTTAAAGATATATAATTATAGATTCAGATTCAAACTAAATCATCATGATCATTGGCGTAACAGTTCCATGGGGGGCCAAAGTTGTCAGCCTACTGGTAGATTTTGAAACAGGAGATGTTTTCTTTTTACGGGATACGTTACTCACAAACACTACATGCATACAATATTTAACGCATTTAAAGATATATAATTATAGATTCATGGAAGGATTCCACTTCTTAGGCAAAAACCCGATACTCAGGTACGCGCGGAAAGCGCGAATATACTTCTTTTTTCTAGGTTAGAGTCTGTAGGCCAACTGAGCATTTCTCCTGAGCATCACAGGAAGCGCTTTCGTCAATACGTTGGAGGAAGCATGGTTAAATCTTTAGTTTTATTTAATATCTAAAAAGCAATTACAATAGAAATTAGAAAATCTTTTGATAATATTTAAGAATATTAATTCATTTTTATATGTCAGCAAATTTTTTTTGTTGCTATTCCTAATATGAATTAAAAAAACCCAAATTTTTAGAAAAATCTTTCAAGAATTAAAAGATAAATAGTTAGATTATGTATATTTTTATATTGATGTTTAAAAATTCTTTTTATGAATATCCTAAATTAAATAATATTATAATCATATATGCTTTTATTTCTCCATAAATATAATAAAATATAAAAAGAAAATAATTATAATTATTGGCAAAAGATAACACAAACTCAAATTTCTATTAAAAACACAATTATTCATTGATTCCTTCATTCTAAAATATAATAAGAAAATCCTTCTCCTTTTTTTATAAGTTTCAGATCGATTTTGCTACAATTATTTGTTTTCTCAAACAAAAAAAAAACATTATGTGAAGAAATGTCGAACTTCAATGTTCTTGAAGGAAGGAAATTTAATTTAAAACATTTTATTTTAATCTGAGAAATGCGATACAATTCGTTTAAAACATTAAACTACTTTATTCGAATTTTTGAAGACTCACTTAATTGATTCCAGATTTAGAAAACGGTAAGTTACTTTCAATTCCTGACAATGCACATAAGAGAACAAAAATGCAGCTGTTAATATTTTTAAAAACGTTTTAAATTTATGCAAATCGTGTAAGGAAAACGTTCTATTGTCTCCCTTTTGAGATAAATTTGCATTTTCGGAATAAAAGTTTTCGAGCCGCCTTCGGGAATTTAAAATCCGGAACGGTTAAAAAGATTTAAAATTAATTTCATCCTACATTCCCATGGCGATTGCGAAATTTATTCGTAAGTATTGTATAGCCTTGTTTATTGATGTAAAAATTGCATATCAGAATACAATATATCCTATATTATATCTTAATTTTATAATGAATATTTAATATCCTATGCACGTGAATTTCATTGTGTAGAATTTTATCTCATTAAAATGTACTTTATTATTCCTTTATTTCATTAAAATTATTCATAAGTTTTAATAAATGTTATATACTGTACATATATACTGCCGTTATATATGTACTTCTTTTACAATTTTTGTTAGGTTCTTAAGGAAGCTAAAAAGATTGTGGAACTGCAGAATTTATCATTAATCCAATTTATGTGGCATTAATAAAAGTAAGTGATGAAGGATTTTTCTGTATAATAAATTAAATAAATTTATCATTACTAATTGTCTTAAAATGAATTACCATCACTGTCCCTTGCCTTTGTCATGATTACCCATTTATTCTTAAAACATGGCTAAAGCTCCATAAAGGAAATTTTGAATCAAGTGATATAGTAATTATTCTTGTTATATAAAACCCTTATTAGACCCATTTGGTCTATGGCTCTGAATCATCTAAACATAAACCAGGAGAAAGCGAAATATATGCTTTCCTCAAGAAATATTTGACAATATACACCCAATATTACCTTGGCACTTACACTATTGAATTTGTACTTAGTTATAAATATTAGGATCAGAAATAAATTGTCAAAATATTATCTTACCGGAAATAAAAAAAAGAATTGTGTCTGCCAAGAAGGCCTTTTTTTGGTTAGGAAATCTGTTTAAATCACAGTTCATAAGCAAAAAAACTAAATTCTTCTTCTATAAAACCTTTATTAGGCCTATTTTGGTCTATGGCTTTGAAACTTGGATTTAGGCGAGATCTGATGAGGCCTATTCGGATCTATTTGAGCGGAAGAATTTAAGGGGGGCTGTTCTTGGAGGTGTTAGGAAAATTGATTGTTTGGAAAGAAGATACAAGCAGACATTTATAAATGCCATAAAGACCCAGGTATTATAAAATTTATTAAGATCAATAGATTAAACCGGGTGGCTCGTGCAATTAGAATGAATGATTTAAACCCTGAAAAAAAGGAAGCGAAATGCACATTGGCAAAGCCACAGGGACAGAAAGGAAGAGGACGATTGGCGATGGATAGACTCAATTGAAAAAGATGATGATGATGATGAAGTGATTATTCCTATGAATAGAGGCAAGTGAAAATGAACGAGTGAATGAGCAATAAATATGTTGTGGACAGCAGGTATGAATCTGAATCCATGTGTCAAACTCTGGAAGAAATTTTGTATTTATTATCCTTATGAGTAGAGATGGTAAGTGAAAATAAACAAGTGAAACACTAATTTTCTGTTGACAACAAGTATGGATTCAATTGTAATTGTGTGGAATAAATTGTGTATAATTATGATTTTTAGCTTGTTCAAATAATTTTTTAAATGATTTTTAAAACAATTTTTTAACTTGTTTACCGCGAAATATTGAATAATAAGAAAACCAAGTGTTTGTAGTACAAAAAAAAAAGGGGGGGGGTTTAGGTTGGATAGAGAAGAATCTTCTTAATTGGAATCCGGAATTAATGCTACAAAAATGAATAATCCAGTTCTAGTGAAATGTAATTCCGTCTTTTCACCGGATCACCCGTAGAATATCGTTCTGGACTTCGGTACTACAGGCTTCAGATTCGAATCCTGGTGGTAGCATGGATGTTTGTGAGTGGTTCGAAATACACGTTAAACTGTTGGTCCTGGTCTAATTAGCTCAAAGGATGCACAAAAACACTGTAGAGCGCCAAACCAAACCTCGAAAATAGTTACTGATTAAATGGTTTTATTAATATTGATATTTATCAATAAAACACATATTAGCTTATGCCAGATCACCATCGTTCTATTGAGTTTGTAAATTGTAAATAATTGTAAAATGTAATTGGGGCTTTTTTATTATTAATATTTGCAACAGTATTTGTGATTGAATTAAAATAATTTGTTTTATATTAATGTACCATTTATATACCTGATTAATAGAACGAAAGTCCCTTATTATACAAAACCTTCTATCTGAATAACGAAATTTCGATATATTGGCTATAGCCGTAGGCGATGATAGAGTAGAAAAGGATATACATATTAAACCATTCGAAAATGTTTATACAAAAGTTCTATTTCTGATAACAAACACGGATGATACTCACTATCCTTTCAGAAACTTCAAGTAACTCTCTTTTCATTAAATCTTCATTTGAGAGCGCTTTTGAATTGCAAATGGAAGCACTCGCATTGAGATCCGTTCAATTGAGGGTTAAATCTAAGAAGCAGGTTAACACTTAGGACATTAAATTTATTCCGCTTTATGCAATTTCGGGGAAACAAATGGCGCCATTTTTTTTTTGTTTCATATTCGTCTGCTCAGAAATGCAAATAAGTTCGAATTTCCATCCGTTGAAAGAGCCCCCAGCAAAGTTTTTTAGTTTTCTGAATTCGACTAACAGTTACAGTGAAATCTTTCAAATTTTCAAACAGAGTATCTTTATATAAAATGAGCTTTAAAGAATCCGTTTTTTATTTACATTGTAACTCCGTTCATCTTTGTCTCATCACATTTCTTCGGAATCTGGAATGTTTCTTTGCATCAACAGAAGAGTTTGTGATCTTTCAAAACTATTCATAGAAATATATATATATATTAGGTGTAAGTAGCAAATCGACTGATACTTCTAGAAGTGTACAGTTAATTGATGGTGGGCTCAACTTAAAGCAAACAATAAGTGAAATATGTTATAGGTGATCACCAGGATTTTTGTTTAGTATGTAAATATCTGATTAACTGAGCCTATTCCTGAAAATGTGCCTATACTTTTTAAATGAATATTATAGTTAGCGAAACTATTATTGATTACAAAGGGACATCTCCGTGTTTCAAGTTAATACATTTAAATCCAAATTTGGACTTGGTATTCTCAGAGAAAGAGGCATTCAGAGACTTGAAAAATTCTAAATATTGACAAAGTTCCTCAGAAAATATTTATTGAAATCAATTTAAAGTTTAAATAATTGTCCAAACGAAATTCATTCTCGGTTGTTATGCAATCGCTTGGAATACCTTCAGTTCGCAATGAATACGTATTGGAGTGATTGCGTTTTAACTCTTTGGAGACTTGAATTCCCGCCTTTTATCTTTCAACTGTTGACAACGGAAATTCATATCATTTGCAGAGTTGCCAAACATAATGGAATATATTTACCACTTTTGTAAATAATATTTCTTTTTTAATATTATACATTATTACAAGAATATTTACAAAAAGGGCTATATACTTTTTTTTTATTGCATACTGTCTTCAATGCGTTAATGTTATCAATTCATAAGAGGATGAAACTCTTTCAATAACTTTTGAAATTCTCATGACAACATTCCATAGTTTCTAAAAATGTTTAAATCTCTTATAGTGAGCTAGATCTGTTATTAATTTCGAGATCCATTGTACGATAGTACTAGTACTGCGCAGTTCAGTTATACACCAGGGCTTAGTTACAGAAAAGATATAAGCAAGGTTTACTAAAGCGCAGCTTAACAATATATATTCAGTTATCTGAAATAAAGCTTATTGGCATTGCTGAGATCTTTGTGCTAGATCTTTTAGATGTTTTCTTTAGAAGATGATAGAGATTTAAAATGGCCCCAAGACACAATACCTCCAGAGTAATTCTGTGAGAGCTTTGGAGCGAATATTTCACAAGTTGAATTGCGAGGGGTTTTCATTTTCGAAATTTCTGTTAATTTATTGGATATGTTTAATTAAAAATATTTGTTGCTTTCAACTATAGATACACAGCCATGGTTAAAATTTGAATAGGTTTTGCAATCTTATGATAAAAGAAGATTTTGAATTCATTTGCTGAGAAATGCTGTAGGCTGCCTAAATCTTCGAAAAGACGAGGTGTTATAAAATTTCTCATGACAACTGAATTACAAAATTTTATATATTTTAGGTTGTTTTTCTGTTTAAAAGACTAATTACTCATTTTTTTGTGTTGTGCAACTAATTCTTAGTGTCCTGCAGTGCATTACGGACATTCCATGAGTAATTTACTTATGGATGGAGGGAAAGGGGGTAGCTACTGTTGTGATGAAACTCCCGTGGGTAGAAGTTTGACTTGTATTGGTGATGCTCTTTCAGTTATATGAAACTGGGACCTACGACTTAAAATGGATCCCACACCGCTGTAAACCTCCATGGCACCGCCGGGACTCGAACCTCAAATCTGTGACACCGAGCGCCAGACATTCAGCATGTTGTTGGCAGGAATATTTTCTGGATGTGAAATGAGTATCTAAATTGGTTTTAAACCTTATAGTAGTAATGAAATAGCGCTCGTTATCCAATTCTAAAAGTACAGAAAGTTACTCCCTTTCCTTTCGTACTATAATTGGCTACGTATCGCCCCCTTTACTAAGAAAACAAACACGCTATGAAGCGAAAATTCTTCTTCTCAAGTCATACATTTATCGAACTATGCATTTACAAAAGATAAACAGGTGCAATAAATGTTATGCTGTCTATGTTTATGTTTAACTGTGATCATTTTATGTAAAATACAGTAAAACATTACAAAATTTCATATAGAATACATTACTTTTAAATCAATTTGGCAGGAAAATATTACACAAATTGAATACGAAAATATAAATGCCAAATATTTATAAAAATTACATTTACAGCTAAAAAAAATGTATCTTATATTTTGAAAGTTTGTATGATAACAGATCTTTCTTCAAGCCTACAGTAACATATATTATTATTTAATATATATATATATTATAATGATTTTTTTGAATAAATGACTCTAGTCTTGATATTAAATTTTAGAAAATCTAGAGTTACTCATTAAATTCATAAAATTTCAAAAATTTAAATAAATTTATAAAGTTTAATTAAAATATATTTATTAATTTATTTAAAAAATTATATTTAAAGTTTAATGTATGAAAATTTATATATTAATTATAATATTATGACTTTTCGTTTTCTTTAAAATTGTATTCAATACTTAGAATCAATTAGGTTTTCATCAATTATTAACTTAGTTTAAAAAAAAATTATTTTTTAGGCTGTCTGTAGTTAAATTTTTAGGTTCTCTAAGCTATTTATTTTCTGGCATTTTTTTCACTCTTTAACGAGAAGATATCTTTTCCAAATTAGTCCATTTTACTTTGTCTTAATGTCTCGAAATCTAATAGACTTTTAATTCTTGAGAAAAAACGACATCACTGAAAAGACATTACAAAAAAAAAAAAAAAAAAAAAAAAAAAAAGTACGAAAGAAACTTTTTTATAGAAATTTCTAATCTTCAAACAAAATCACCCACTTTAATTGAGAAGGGAGATTTCTTAAGGTTGGCATTTCTTAAAGACGGCTTTTGTTTTATTCGATCGGGAGACATCTAGCGGAAATTTATGGTTTTATTTCTGAAAATGTTAAGGAATGTAAATAAATTTACAGACTTTAACATATAGATTCGGTGCAATTATTCTTGATATGCTAATACAATTATTCTTGGTATATTTGTACAATTATTTTTACTGTTATTATACATTTATCCTTGACATATTTATATAATTATTTTTATTAGTATTCTTACGGGGTACGGTTGTCAGCCCTACGCCTAACGTTTTACAATCATCGAAGACAGAGACCTACGGCTTAAAGTGGATTCCGAACCACCACAATCATCCATGGTACGTCGGAACTCGAAGTCGAAACGTGGGGCACGGAAAGCTAGCACACTCGGTCATCAGGTCCCAATGAAATTTTACATTGAAATCAAGTATTTGAATGTCAAATTTCATTCAGTAGAATGTCCTTCCCTTAAGAAAAGAATATTTTAAAACTGATGCTACATTATAGAATCTCTAAATTAAATCTAAATGTTTCGAAGTAACTTTAGAAATACTTTATTTATTTGAAGCTACGCTTCCACCGTTTACCAACGACAACATTTATAAAATCAGATCTATCCATTTATACATACTTATCAGAAATATGTGTCCTTAATCTTAGACTTTGTAGCAATTAAAGCAATATAATCTATCGTGCATAGTGGAATGTTGGGAAAAGTTATGATTTTAAATTCCTTGTGGTTTAAAGTTCGACTCTTTATCAATACATAATAAAATCATAATACTGGAATCAATACATAATTACTGCACAATATATAAAACACCCAAAATACCCTATAATATATATATATATATACACCCAAAGAACAAAACAGAAACAAATGACATCCGTTAATATGCCAATTTAAGTGTGGCAATCCAATAAGGCTCCATAAAAAAAAACAGGTGGCAGTGCCGAACGGGAAGCAAGATAAGACATGTCCATTTTTTCCTGGTTGTCCCACCGGCGACAGAGAGGGTCAGGAACCAATTTAATTTTGTGAAGGGGCTTGCGTAGACAATTGTAACCGCAGAAAAGCCGTAGCAATGCCACCAATTCGATTTTTCTCTAGGCTATTCAGAGATATCGTGATTAGGATCGTACCAGGGCTTGTGATTTTTTCTAGTGGCAACATCTTCACTAAGGGTCTCTTTATTTAAGAGATGATAGGCCAACTCCGGATTATTTAGTTACAAAACCGAGGACCCCTTTTTTTTGTTAGGGAATCAGCTGCCTCGTTTCCCTGTATTTCATAGAGGGCCGGGATCCGCTGCAAGAAGATTGTTTTATTTCGATCCGACAACTGTGTCAGAAGGTTAACTCAGTCATCAATGTCTTTAGATCGTGAGGAACTTGGGAAGCTTCTTCTTAGCTTGAAGGGCGACTCTCCATTCTGATAGAAGTACCCCTTTAGAGAGAAGTTCTAATCGGCTTTGTTGTTGGGCCAAACGGATAGCAGAGATTTGACGGTCGAAAGCTGACACGTGGACACCAACAGGGTTAGTGAAATCACAACAGCTCACAATGAACACAATCACTTGATCTACAGTCATCCGTGAAACCCCTGAGCCAACGCGAGATGAGCTAGACAGTACCTATTGTTTCTTATGCTACTGATTTTTAACTGACTGTATGCAATTATCATTTTTAACTGGATTATAATTTTATGGATTTTCAACTGACTGTATGCAATTATCATTTTTAACTGGATTATAATTTTATGGATTTTCAACTGACTGCATGCCATTATCATTCCTCCCCCCTCCCACACACTTTTAACACACTTCGGCTCAAGGCGAGGTATATAGAAAAGGTCTTGGCCTCGATGGGGTTACGAGGCAATAAAAATTGTTGAGCTCCAAAGGCGATGCCGAAGTGATAAATCAAATCTGCAACCTCGCAGGAACAACATCAGGAACATGATCCCGCAACTGAGGATTTGTCAACAACAACAATATACCAGCAGTAAAAAGCAATGAAACTTTAATATAACTACATTGACACAACCGGGAGTTCTAATTATTTCTCCCATCACAACAGGGCACCTTCTTTAATAATGAGACCAAGAAGAATGAATAGTTTATGAATTAGTGAATGAAGTGAAGAAATGAATGAATTAGTGAATGAATAGTTTATGAATAGTTTATCATGAATAAGTTGCACAAGTTACAATCGGAAATACTTTGGTTCACATCCACACACCCACTTACGTCTTCCCATTGAGTTATACATGCACACACACAAAATGCCGCCTGCAGCACCTCTCTATCCAAATCTGCTTTTTAATAGTCATATTTAATACTAGATAGTGAATACTGATAAAATGTAAATATCCAATAGAATTGAATTATTTTGCCATTAATAAAATTACAGTCTATGCAATCTACTGTATATCACAGAATTTGATTTATTTACGTATTTATTGCCAAAAAATATAAATTTGAATAAGAATGCCTATAAATAATTTTATTTCATAGTTATTTTTTTTTTCATTTACAATTTCAAATACTATTATTAAAATGAAATGCATGTTTAATTTTGGCCTCAAACTTACAATATCAACTGCGTAACCCCATTTGAAACACTGAGTTAACTTTAAATATAAAAATTAGGATCCATGCTTAACATCCATCCATGATCCATGCTTATGATCCAACCATTAATTAAAATTAATTAATTAATTAATTTTAAACCTAAAATATTATGATCCATGCTTACCATAATCCTTAATGAATTCATTTTAAACTTAAAAATTAGGATCTATGCTGCCCAATTTCAGTCCACTCTATACGCTATTTAGAATGATGAACCACTTTTGCTAGGAATCAATACCTTCTTCTGTTAAAACATAAACACGGATTTTATTTTTCCCCTCTACGAATGAATGGCCCAGGGACGGCAGGGACAAAGGAGGATTCCCGCGTCCTCTGTTTGTAGTCCTGGCAGGAAATGTTATCCTTTCAGAAATTATTGTCTTCGCTTCCTTTATTTTTTTTCATGTTTACTCTTCAGCAGAATTTACTTTTAAGGAAACCTATAAACAGGATACGGAGTAAAAGGAAACTTACTCAATAGGTGAAAGAATTCTTACCTGTGAAAAAGATGAGAAACAATGAAACAATAGGCTGAAAATAGATTAAAAGCCTTACGTTTTTGGAAAAATATTTTCTGCAATCCATATGACACGCTGATGGCGTTTTCAAAGCAAATTAATAATGTTGCTAGTATTATTATTTTAATGATTATTGCTAATGTTAAGTTGTAAGTGCAGTATGCACCAGGCGTCTGTTTGGAATACCTGGCGGTATTTGGCTCCACCTGGTGATAAGATTTAGAATTTTTCTTTAAATTAAAGTTAATTGTTAATTTAATTAAAGATTATGGTTAAACTAATTAAAGATAATTGTTTCAAATATTCTATTTATGTCATTGTCTTATTGTTATTGTTTATGTCATTGCCATATTTTTTAAATATAGTTTTGTTTGCTCCAAAAAGTTTCCATTAATAACATTACTATTAAGAAAATTTAAAAATCGGAATTCCAAGCAAACAAAAGTAAATATACATACATATAATAGTCAATCAATAAATAAAAATAAAATAATAAAATATTCTATTAATATATAATATTATAATAAATATTCTATTTTAAATCATTGATTAAAATTTTTTTCTTATTTTTTGATAAAAGTGGATCGACAGAACAATTTAAAAAAAATTATCATATGTACAAATCCTTCTTTAGTGAGAAACATTTAACTTTATTTATTATATAGGCTATATTTAACACATGAGATGTAAAGTATATTCAAAAGAGTGCAGAAGAAAGATATTGAAAGAGAACAGTTTAATAAAATGGGTATAATTAAATTAGTTAATTTAGTACACTGTTATGTTTAATAAATAATTTGTGGTATTTTATACAGATTCAAAGAAATTTAAGCGATATGTCCATTCATTTTTTAAATTACAATTTATAAAAGGCAATATACCTCAATCCACATAAATTGTTTCTGTTTGATGGCAATACTTAACACAAATTTTTAATAATTAAGATATGATTTTTTTTTAAATAAAGAAGAATAACAGTTAGCTGGAAAAAAATTATTTGATGTTATATAAAATAATTACATAAAAAAAAAAAAAAATATAAAATAAATAAATAAAAAAATATATATAAATAGAAATACGAAATAAAAAAAATATAATAAAAAAATAAAAATATATAAGAATAATAAATAAAATAATAAAATTAGAAATATAAAAATAATAAATAAAAATGAAATAAAAAAATAAAAAATATGAAAGTAATAAATATAAAACTATAAAAAATAAAAAAAGAATAGAAAAATAAAAAATATAAATATAAATATGATAAATAGAAAATAAAAATAGAAAAAACAAGAAACAAAACTCCATACCATATAAATAAGAGTTTAGTATAAATACTCGTATTCGGGAAATTTTATAAAATTCTCATTAAGGAAAATATTCATCAAATATCTTATTTAATTAAACAGAAACACTTTCGAGAATTCTTGATATTTGAATTGTTCAATTGTCAAAATAGAAATGTTTCTCTTTCAGTAGCTACAAAAGGCCACCTTGATAGATAAAATTTAGTTCATAAGCAGTGATTATTCCTCATGCCCTTTGATCGCTAGAAATGAGATTCATCAGATAATTTGTTAAATGAAAATAATATTCCTGCTTAAAATAAACATAAATGGGAGAAATAAATTAACTTTCAATCTGCGCTAATTTTCAGGCATCCAGTGCAAAGTTTCTCCGCAAATATTCGGAACCATCGACGCCTTCGTTGCAGATGTATTTTGATTGGGTTTATGCGAACCGTTGCTTTCAAAGGGAGAAATTTTTGACAGGGATTCACATGGGCAGGTTAGAGACGGTTTCATTAATTCTGTCCCCCTCCAAATAAACTTCTTTCCTGTTTTCTCCCGAATTTCGTCTCAGTTATGAAATAAAATAAACTTCATTTTAATAATTCGGATGAAAATTTCCTCACGTGGTCAAATTTCTGCAAATATCCAATATGCAGTAGTTAAATATTCAGGTATCTTGAAAGATATGCAATGTGCAAGATCTTCAAAATAAAATTGTCAACACTTTGTAAGTAATAGGGAAGGATAATCAGATAAAACTATATATGCCAATTATATAACTGAAATTAGGGATGTAAAAAAATCACTTATCGGGTGAGAAAAAATACAAGAATTATTAACTGCATTTAAAATGATGTGAATAAGGTATAAGGAAAAAGCATGAAGAATAAAAGGCAATAAAATAACAAACAATTTTAAATGAAAAACATTTAAAATTGTAGAATAGATTTAAATTTATAGAAGTGTTTCTGTGTTCAGAAACACTTCTAAGAATGGTGCAAATATTTTCTCAATGGAAATAAAAATCTTATAATAAAATATTAAAATATCAAAAATAAACCAGTTTCAAAATAAAAAAAAATTATATGGCTTTTATATGTATTATGGCTTTAATATTGGTTTCGTTTATAAATCTTTTGCTTGAATATTATTTTTCAATCAGGTTAACAAACACTAGTAAACATGAACATTAAAATATACACATGAATATTTTTTGATAAAATTTATTAAAAAATTGTATTTTCTGACTTTACAGTAACATTTATGACTAAAAGAATGTGAAGAACATATCATATTAATGTAGACGTCCATCTGCTATGCATATATTGAACTCAAGAAAGATAATATTCTGAAGCATAGTTGAGTTACAGCCAAATATTACTAGATTGTTCTTGTAATTAAAACAAATAAACAAGAAAAAACAAATAATTTCTTAAATAAAAAATTTCAATAACTATTCTCTAATACTAATACTGACTTCATTAACTATCTCTATATACTAATACTGATGTCAATGACTAACAAAATATCTCTAATATATTTCAAAACCTTTTAGTTCAACGATACATAGCACTATTAAAAACATATAATTGAAATTGTATTGGACTCTGAAAATTCTATTACTTATCATTGATATCGTACGATAGGAAGCAAAATTTAGGTTTTCCAGAAATTCTAGAATCCAATTGAAAACTTCCATTAGAATTTCTAATTATCCTAGAATCTAACTGAAAACAATTTACGAAATCTAAAGGTGCGATCCTTAAAAAAAAATAATCTAAAAAAATTTCGATTTTTCCCCCAATAAATTCGTGATCCGAAGTGGGTCGTCTACTTTATAAAGAAAGGCAGCACTGAACGCGCGGACGCATTGGAGCTCCGATTTGCGTAACTCGATTTCTTCCCTCCCATCTCATTTCCCGCATCCAAAAATCATTTGGCTCATCGGATTTTGGTCTTCGTTAAAGTAACCTGTGGGCTCTGTTGGAGAGGTAATTTAAACCTCGTTTCTCTTTATGTTGCAATCGTAACCTCGTTAGTTCTGCTTCCCTTTCACTACTTAATTGTGCAGCTTTGCTCATGTTTGTCTTTTCGCAGACCATCTCGGGACTGTTAACTCTATTACAGCTGTTCTAATGGATAGAACAACCGAACGCTCGAATCTGGTGTATTAGAGAGTTGTATAACAAATTGAATCCAGAAAAGTTGTTGTGTACGACTCGCGGCCCAGATAGCGTACAGGAGGACCGGGGTTCAAATCCGCTGGAGGCATTCACTGTTTCAGAAGCGACGAGACTCGATGATGATTGCGACAATGCGTATAAAGCATCTCGCCTCAATATTCAGGCTGTCTGGTGAGAGTTTTCCAGGTTATATTCAATAATATATGCAAATGAGTGGGAAGCCTAAAAGTCGTTTCAGAAGAAAATCTCTTTCCCCTAACACTCATCAGTGGGCGTGTTGTGACATCTTTGGGCGTGTTCTAATATTAAAACTGATGTCAATAACTAATAACTAATCATGGTGGCCTACATGAGGCCCACCGATATTCTCTGATTTCATTAACTGATAAGTGAATACTTAGCTTTAGCTACTGTGGTCATATGTGAAGAAAAAAAAAAACTTCTGCAACTTCTCTTCTCAAACTTCTAAACAAAAGAACTTTTCAAGCCTACGAATTTATCCTGCCCATTCCCGGCATTGACATGGTGACTTTTGATTAGATTTTAATATAATTCAGAACTGCAATGTGCCATCCACCATTCCGCACCGGCCCTTAAAAAATTCCTTAAGTTCTATTATTCAATGTTACGTACTATTGCAAATGAATTGAATTTAGCGGTGTTTCACGGTTGAAACAATTGTTTCTTTAAATGATGATTCCAAACTTTTGCGTTTTCGGGTTGAAAAGGGGAGAAACTCCAAGACCTACTAATACAGGAATCTGCTTTCAGAAATGAATAATTATCATTTCCAAAAAATTTACATATGTATTCGTAAATATATGTTTGAAAATTATATTTCTAAATCAATAACTACAATATATCCAATAACAATTTCTGAATCTTCCCTTACGTACTTTTTAGAGGCACCTTCATGGGATGACGACAAAATGCCATTGAATTGCAAATTTGTGCATTCACGACCTGTTCAATTGAGGGTGAATCTGGGAAATAAATTTAAAGTAGCTCGTCTTAAATTGATATCATTTTAAGTGCTCAAGGTGAAGCTAATGTTGACACGTTTTGTGTTTAATTGATAGTTATTCTCAGAAATGCAAATGGGTTCAAATTTCCATAAGATGAAAGAGCACCCAGCGAAGCTTTTGGTTTTCAAACAATTTTCGAGGAAACTTTCATTTTTTTTAAGGATAGAAGTGTTTGCCTAAAATTAATTTCAAAAGAGTAGAATCTCTTCTTTACTGTTTGTTGCGGTATCCTTTAATCCATTTGTTTTTCGTCACTTTCTCTTCAAAATCATTTATTTGGACTCGGAGAATGTTTCATTACCACATGCAATAAGGGATATGAATGGTTTTGATAAGGAAAGTTAATGGTTTACACGGATTATAATAATATTAATCTATATCCCATTATACTTTCTTATTTTTAAAACCATTAATATTCCTTAAGGAGTATTATTGGGATATTAATGGTTTTGAATAATAAGAAATATTAATAATTTTGAAAAAGAATATTAACGGTTTTAATAATAGGAATAATAAGGAACATTAATAATTTCAAAAAGGGAATAATAGTAAGAAATATTAATAACGAATACTAATGATTTATTAATGGTTTAAATAAGGAATATTAATGTATAATAAGGAATATTAATGGATAATAATTGTTTAATGGTTAATAATTTTAATAATGGTTAATTTTAATAATAATAATGGTTAATAATTTTTTTAATATTAATGGTTTTAAATAAGAGAGAGTAATTTTTATCTGAAGTCTGTTAGCAACTAAGATTAGAAAACGAAGGAATTGGGCTTTTGGAAAATATTTGTAATCATAATTTATATTTCTGAAGGACTTCAAATATCAAAAGACCCGAACGTTGATAATTTCACCAGAAGATAAAAAAAAAGAACACATGTACCTACACAAAATATGCAACAACTGCATGTGAAACAAGTTGTCCAAGAAATCAGTAAATTATTAGCTCTGCTTTCTCCACACTCCAACTATCTAGGGTATATGTACCCCTATCATTTACAGTGGTGTAAATGGAACATTATTGGCCAGGGGGAGGTGGAGGCCCAGCGAAGGCTTTTAGTGTAACTTTTAATACTACTACTACACCACTGTGCCTAGAGCAGAGTTTCCCCTCTACAGTTTGGGAATGATGTCGATGAGAGGTCTGAGACGCTCTACTATCCTATGAGACAGGGACATACGGCTTAAAATGGATGCCGAGTCACTGCAAATATCTATGGCACCGCCAGAACTCGAACCTGAAACCCGTGGCACCGAGTTCTAGACACTCGCCCATTCAGGCACCCTATTACAATGTTAATAGGTATACATACTAGATTAGTCTAAATGTACTCACAATTAAGGATTTATACTGAAAGAACCAAGCATGATTAGTTTTCAAATTCTAACTTATTTTTGCGGAGGCATGCTCCTAATTTTTTATTACGATCGAACCTGTTCAACGTCCTTAACTGTTATGGATCGATTTTTGTAGCATCATCTTTTAAGAGATGGAATCCTTTCTGAAATGCTACACTCTATCGAATACGAAATGAATACTGATATTATTTAATCATGATTCTATTTTCAGCTTTTGAAGGCAACAAATACAACTATTGCATTTCGTTTTTTTTCGAAAATGAAAGTGTGGTAAGCTCGCTTGGTCCATTTGGAAAATGGATCGATTCCTTGGTTCCAAAACAGACAACAGAATACTTTTAGCTGGTCAGATAAACCCTTACGGAGGATGTGTTTCGCAATTTCTTGCAAATGTTCTTTCTAAAAGAGTTTTCTCCGCCACACATTCATTAACATGCAGCCAAATTTTTAAAATAAATCTTTCTGGATAGTTGGATCGAGAGATGATCTGCTTTGCCTTCAAGGCACATGGCCGACATTCATGATCGTGGCTTCATTAAAATGATTGCGTGTCACCAACTATTCGAAATTCGAATGCCAAGAGACAGAATTAAATAACACCCTGATTGGAACTAAATGCTTGTTAGAAGGCTGATTGTCATTGGGTCACATATAGCAGCCTTAACAGAACTCCCAGTAAATGTCACTGTTCTACTCCGATTCCTGAGCAGTTGCCTTCCCTAATTTGAAACTAATCCCATAATTGTTTGCTTTGTACAAACCGTTATTTTTGGATATCTTTAGGCGTGCTTAATACGTTCTCTACTACATTTGTGTTTATAATCAAACTATTAATCCGAACATCAAAAGTATTGTATAAAGTGAAGACAATATAATTTCACTTTATCACTAAACAAGCCAAAAGGTTTGTTAGGTTGATAAATTTTAAATTCTCTCTGAATAATTTCATGTCAATATTGGTGAAAATCGTTTTCCCTCTAATAAATAATTTTTTTTACAAAATTTGGTTAATGTTATTTAAAATTAAATGAAGGATTATAATTTAAATAATACTAAATTAGACTCTAAAACGCTATCTACGTATTTGTTTATTTATATATATATAATTAATGGTCCAATAAAAATGTTTCCCGATTTTCTTTCATAGCAGATTGGAGAAAACTGAAACATAATGTGTTACATTTTCAGAAGCAATTTTTAGCATTTTGTGTTATCACCGAAATTCATTCCATCTCAGTAATTCAAGAAGTTTTCGCCAAAATATCACAGCCATTAAGAAGTCGCTTCATTTTGTTTTCCCGTTCTAATTGGACGACAGCAGAGATCTAAAGATTACTTTAAAAGAAAGTTCTAAAAAACTCATCTATTTCTTCCTGAAGGAAAGACATTCTTTTCTTTTTCTTCTTCTCGAATTTAATTTTTGAGACTGCAAAATGAAATCACGATAA
This sequence comes from Caerostris darwini, assembly GCA_021605075.1. Taxonomy (NCBI): domain Eukaryota; kingdom Metazoa; phylum Arthropoda; class Arachnida; order Araneae; family Araneidae; genus Caerostris; species Caerostris darwini. The sequence goes on along the minus strand of BPLQ01011645.1, from coordinate 200,870 downwards.
TAAAAAAAGTTGTCTCGAAAAACAAGAAAAGCAGGGCTCGCTAACGTTTTTATAATGCTACTTTCTGTCGAGACACTTTAGAAGGTTTCTCAGTTAAGACTTTCGGTAGCCATTTTTTTTCCTCGTCAAATACATTGGATGAAATAAACTTCCGTCTGGATTTAATGTATTTATGCGCATAGAAACTCATACATTTTATGCTCATGCAAGTTTTGAAAGAGTTTTTTTTCAGAAGGAAGTTTAATTTAAAAAAAAAATGTTTGAGGAACTTTACATCTTAAAAATTAAAACTCAATACATATACAATTTTTTAAAATAATAAGAAAAATAGTTGGAATTTTAGTGAAAATGAGTAATTTATAGCATTGCACTTTTCAGGTTTAGCAAGAGCAACCCTATTATGTGTAGAAATTTTTTTAACACTGAAAGCAACTAATGAATTTAAATTTGATATACAATATATTGTTGAATTTTTATCACTAAATTAAAGAAATTACATTAAAATAATTTCTAAAAGCTTACACTACATACATTGTTTGCTCTGTACAAACCGTTATTTTTGGATATCTTTAGGCGTGCTTAATACGTTCTCTACTACATTTGTGTTTATAATCAAACTATTAATCCGAACATCAAAAGTATTGTATAAAGTGAAGACAATATAATTTCACTTTATCACTAAACAAGTCAAAAGAAAAAAAGCCTTCGAAACTCCAAGCTAAAAATATTACTGTAGGATTTTTCCCACGGGAAGAGTTATGCATTCCATTCCCAGGAGAGAGAAATATATGCTATTTGACAAGTATATAATAAGAGCCCATCACTCAAAATTGGCAGCATACAAGCAGTACCGTGGATATTGATATTACATGCAATGAGTGTTTTGTACTCATGAGAGCACCTGTCACTTTAGTCAGATAGCAGATATTCAGTGTCATGGTTAGTGACTTCTTATGAAATTAGCGATTAGCTGTGCGACCTTTCAAAAAAAAAAAAAAAAAAAACTGATGTTAAACGCGTCGAAACAATTACAGCTGGAATATGGACTACATCGTGTGTTTTTGCATCGTGATGAACGGACTGATAAAATGCCTACTCCACTGAGAAGTGAGGGAAGCTGACGCCATCTCTTGAAGGATTTTCTTGAGAGAGAAGAAAAAGAGAGTTCTGCAGCGAGTCGACCAGAAGTGTTGTTTTTCTCTTTTTTCTCTAAAGTGACTCAACAGGTTGGAGTTCACATGCGTTTCCAAAGTGAGTTCTTTGTGGTTTCGTGTACCACGACGTGTGGTAATTAAGGTCTGCCGCAGACCACGTATTTTTAGATTCAACGTGGACTAGAGAACTCTGAAAATCTGCATCCAAGTAGCTTGCAATGCTTGCATGTGCGGTAAGCGAGTCCAACAGGCTGCCAGGTTGTCGATGTTTTACACACATTGTCACAGTCTCCATCAAGTCTTCTAGTTACTGAGGCCAGCGATTGCGACTCATAGCGCCAGCGGATTCGAACCTGAGCATTATGACACAATAGAGCCCCTGAATATACACAGAAGTGACAAAAGTCATGGGATAGCAACATGCAAATTTTCAGATGGCAGTAGTATCGCGTAGAACAGGTATAAATGCGCAGTGCTTTCGCAGAGCTTTCATTTCTGTTCAAGTTATTCATGTGAAGAGGTTTTGACGTGATGATGACCGCACGACGGGAATTAACAGACTTTGAACGCGGAATGTTACTTGGAGCTAGACGCATGGGTCATGCCATTTCGGAAATCGTTAGGGAATTCAACATTCCCAGATCCACTGTGTCAAGAGTGTGCCGAGAGTATCAAATTTCAGGCATAACATGCCACGATGGACAGCGCAGTGGTCGACCGCCTGCACTTAACGACCGAGACCGGCGACGTCTGCAAAGAGTCGTAAATTCTAACAGACAAGCAACACTGCGTCAAATAACAGCAGAAATCAATGTGGGACGTACAAGGGACTTGTCTGTTAGAACTGTGCGGAGAAATTTGGCTTTCTTGGGCTATTCCAGCAGAAGACCGACTCGAGTGCCTTTACTGACAGAACGACATTGCTTGCAGCGACTCTCGTGGGCACGTGAGCATATCGGTTGGTCCCTAGATGAATGGAAAACCGTGGCCTGGTCCGATGAGCCACGATTTCAGTTGGTAAGAGCTGATGGTAGGGTTCGAGTGTGGCGCAGACCCCACGAAGCCATGGACCCAAACTGTCAGCAAGGCACTGTTTAAGCTGGTGGTGGCTCCGTAATGGTGTGGGCTGTTTTTTCATGGCATGGACTTGGTCCTCTGGTGCGACTGGACCGAACATTGACTGGAAATGCTTATGTTCAGCTACTTGGAGATCACTTGCAGCCATTCATGGACTTCATGTACCCAAACAACGATGGGATTTTTATGGATGACAATGCGCCATGTCACCGGGCCACAACTGTTCGCGATTGGTTTGAAGAACATTCTGGACAATTCCAACGAATGATGTGGCCACCTAGACCACCCGACATGAATGCCATGGAGCATTTATGGGACATCATCAAGAGGTCTGTTCGTGCCCAAATTCCTGCACCATCAACGCTTTCACAATTATGGACGTCTATCGAGACAGCATGGCTCAATATTCCTGCAGAAGACTTCCAACGACTTGTTGAGTCCATGCCACGTCGAGTTGCTTCACTTCGCCGGGCGAAAGGAGGGCCGACACGATATTAAGAGGTATCCCATGACTTTTGTCACTTCAGTGTATATGTGCAGATAATTAAATGTACGCATTGATTGATTTTTTTTTTGTTTTCAACATTCTTATTTCAAAATATAGCAAAAAGGATTTCAATGGAATGTGAAAGATGCAAATAGCGCGATTTGCATGATCTCGATCTCAGTCTCGAGCGCAGTTGACCGGAGGGCTTATTGATGAGAAAGCTTTCACTAAATACTGTCGAGTGGCAGAATAGTAAGCGGACACTAATTGATGCTGCCGAGAAACACGAATCCTTCAGAAGGAGACTCCAGAGGGCGGAACTGAAAATGCCCAAGAACACAAGAGTCGCTCAGATGGATTCCACAACGGATGATTTGAGCTGCTGAGATCTCAGTTGAGAAGAATCGCCTTTCTCAAAACTCGCTCGATACGTAATTAAGAATTTTTCCATTCACTGAGGCGCAAATCTGTTTTTACAATTCATTCATCAGAATGAATCAGTAACAGACGAATTTTGCAAAAGGTTTGTTTAAAATATATAGTCGTTTTAAAACTGTTGAAAACAAGTTTAATTTTAATTTCAATGCTAAAAAATGATGTTTGTTAAAATAACACGCCAATTTGTACATAATATTGAAGCAAAAATAAATGCCACTTAGAAATACTCGCAAAGAAGCAAAATAAATTTATAATACCTTTCAATAGTATGGATTGTTTAAATTATTTGTTTTTGTATGATGGTGAAAAAAATGTATTATTAACTGAAGGTTATCATTGAAAAGTCATTTTAATTTTCTTTCTAATTTCTAAGACAACACCCAGTAGGAGACTTGTTCTTTTTATAGAACAAATTACTAATGCTTTTGAATATTTCCGACATATGCATTTATTATTTAGGTATTTTTAAGGAAAAATTTGAAATATGCAAATATTATACTTAAATTATAAACATGGAAAAACGTCAATAAATGTTTTTTATTTTAAGTATTTGATGCCTTCTTATCTGAGAAATTGAATAAAAGGACTTAATTATGGAGATAATTCAATATTAAAAAAATACTTGAACGACAAATACATTAAAGAATTGGAACATTTCGCTTTGTAGTGTGCAAATACGGGAGGCCCCACGTTAGGCGCCAGATTGGGCGCCTAGTAGATGTGTTGTCGTTTGTTTGTTTGGGCAGCTGGTTCTGGGTGGGGTCGAATCGAGTCACAAGTCCAAGAATGCACAGATTTATTTCGATGCGTACAAGTACCACAATTGCAATTAAAAGTAAATAATATTTAATACACAGCATGAACATTTAAAGAACATTCAATTAGAGATGAGTGGAAGGATTCCACTTCTAGCTCTCGGGATGAGAGATTATCATTCAAAGCCAGTTGCGCCGTGTGTCCTCTCGGGTGAGAGACTCTATGCCAACTTCTTCTGTATGCCGCAAGGGGCGCTCTTGCAGTATGTATGAGGAAACAGGGTTGTGTTGATGTAACCAGGATTACACTATAAAATTACTTTGATTTTTATTATTCTAAAATAATTTTTCTTCACTTGCTTAAAAATGCAAAGATTTAAAATTTTCGAAACAAATAATTTTCCTTTTCATTATTTTAAATCCTGAAATGAGTAATTGTTTTTCTATGAATAATGATTGGGAAAAATAGATAAATACCAGAATATCTCTGACTAATATACTTTTCTTATTATTAATTTAACTCACACTGGCTAACTAACTCAATAATAAAAATAACTTTTGATTTCATTGTCGGCCTAAAGTACTTTTTACGAGACTCCGAAGCAATTTAGTTTCAACCCTTTTCTTTTGTCCGGGCTCGAAGTAGAGTCTCCGTTTCTGAAGGCAGCACTTTCTACCTTCGTCTTTATTATTTGAGATCTAATGGGCTTTTATGACGGAAAGGAAAAAAGAAAAACATGCGATTGCTTTATGAAAGCTCAGTTCTCCCGAATGAAGTCACCTCCCACACATTCTATTAGAGAATGCGTCAGAATTAATAGTGTTATTTTGGAGTCATCTGAAATATCTTGACTAGATGTAGTCTGTGAAGAAGTATACTAGAACAATGAAACACACACGGTGAATATGATTCGTATTCGAATCCCAAGTGATGATAGCACGTGCAAATACCTCTGTTCGAATATCAAGTGATGATATTATTTCATATCTTAAGAATCACAAGATAAAATAAAAGTGATCTTCCCTCATTTTCTTAGACCCAAAATAATATTTAATTTTCAGATCCCATAATGTTAATTTTACAATTGTCATTTCTAACATGTATCATATTTTGTAGATAAAATTCAGATTGAATTCAATTCGGTAGTCTGAATTCAAAAAAAAAAAAAAAAAAAAAAAAAAAAAAAAAAAATCAGTAGTCTGAATTTCACATCTTTGGAGTAATTTCTTCCGATGCTAAGACGAATAAATTATTTCACGCCAAGGTTTTGCACAATAGTGAATAAGAATGTAAAGGTAAAAAAGTTAAAAAAAATTGTAATATGTATAATACTATGTAACTAACGGATCAAAACGAATCCATGAAAAATTACTGATCTAATATACACATGAAATCTTTCAGTGTCGGAATTACTTGCTTTGGAGAAGATGCACGTTGTGGATCAGTAGAAACCTGGACATTGTGGAGTATTTTGGGAACGAACAGTCGGATTTCCTTGCAAGAAAGGACTCGAGATTGCTCCAATCAAGGTGCTCAACACTACCATACTATTCTATATAGCTGGATACCAAACAGATTAGGACTAGAAATTATAAATTACAGTTGCTGGACCGAATACAGACAAAGCGATTTAAAGTTGATGATCTTCTCACTATTCCAAGAACATTGGGAATTTCGATCCACCAGATTGAACTCTTTCTGATTTGGCAGGAACGATCTCCATCACCAGTATCTCGTCACTTCGCGGCGAGATACTGGCAAACTAGAGAACTCTTGAGGCGGCGCCTGAATGGCCAAGTGTATAGCGCCCTGGCACTCGGCGCCACAGATTCGAGTCCCGGCGGTGCCATGGATGTTTGTAGTGGTTCGGAATCCACTTTCAGCCGTAGGTCCCGGTCTCCTATGACTGCAAGAGCATCACGGAGCAGAAGTCAGATTTCTACCTACGGGTGCTCCATCAGAACAGAAGCTACACCCCTTCCCTCCATCCATGAGTAGACTACTCACGGGATACCCGTCCCGCGCTGCAGGACACTTAGGATATGTCACAACAACAACTCTTGTGGCAATGACTGCGGTCAACTTCGTTGAACTCTTTTGTGTGCATTTTCATTTTCATTTTTTACTTTGTATTTGTCCCCTTTTTTGTGTTGTCTTACCATTGGAAATGAAAATAAAAATGTAACTAATGGTTCTATGTACATAATTGTATATTTTGAACACAATAAACCCTTTTTGATGGTTTATTCCTATTAAATTTCCTTATTTGAGCATTTTTCATTTAAACTTTTATCAGTTTCCAAAACTGCTGAGTTTCTCCGTTCAATTCACTGTTGCTTAGATAGAATGAACAACATCCTTTTTATGTCAGCGAAAGTGGCAAGTTTCTAAATAGACAAGCGATGCAGCAAAGGGGGGGAAAAATTACTGTAAATTAAGTTTCAGGCTTGCTTTTAAACCATTATTTTTTTCCGAGTGTCTATAGGAGAAGATTTTCAAAATGAAGCTGACAGAGATGTAATTAAGGCCTGTAATAAATAACTCCAAATGTTCATTAAAACTTTACGGAAAAAAATCCTCCTCATATTATTCTGAGATTCGACCTGATGGCGAAGGTAAATTGGAAAAAAACAACAACTGCTAATTAGGAGTTTTATGTATAGCTTCCAAAGTACTCAAATGACTCGTGACACTATCTCGGAGCTTGTTTTGCGGTGAAACTGAAATTTCAAATTAATCTGTAATTCCTTTAAATTAATAACTAAAGCCGCCGAGCAACTATTTTTATAATGAGAAGCCGAAAGAAAGCTTTTTTCTCCCGTCTCAAAACCGTCTTTAAAATCGCATCTCTGAGCCCAGAAAACCCCTGACAGTTTGGGAAGTAATGTAAAGTTATAAATAGGCGTTGTTTTTATTTTGAAACAATGACCTTAATCAAAAGACGTATTTTTAATTGGATTAATCTGTACTTTTTTTCAAATTTTTATCTTTCACAATACAGTATGTTTCTGTTTTAATTACACACTGCACACACATTTATTTCTATACTGTCTGAAATTCCTAAATTAGAAATTTAAAAAAACTTTTTTTTCTTCTAATGCAGCTGGCAAGTAGACCGTGATCTTCGCCATAAGGGCTGCACCGATGTTACTCACTTTGCATTACCCAGGGGGCGCGTGTAACTTGATGGTAAGCCACGGACGCGGAGTAACAATGACCCCGCAGCGCTCTACGATCCTATTAGGACCGGGACCTACAGCTTAAAGTGGATTCCGAACCACTACAACACACATGGGCAAAGTCGGGATTTGAACCCGATAGTTGCGGTATCGAACGCCAGAGCGCTAGCCATTCGGCCATCAGGCCCATAATTTAAAAAAAAAACAACTAATAACATATATAGTTAGGATTTATATTTAATATAATTTCGAAAAAAGTAGTAACAAAATTAACTGTTGAATTCATAAGAGAATCCATATTAGTTCTCCGTAAGAAGATATTAAAAATAAAAAAAAATATTCATTATAAATGAGTAGTATATTTGTTTTTCACTTAAAACAAAATTTCTTGTAAAATTCCTATATATGATTTTGCAAAATTTATTTTGTCCCTTATTTTAGGCCCAGGACCAGTTAACGAAATAATTGCAACTTCAAGACCGTAGATCCCATCTAGTTCTCCGGTTTACGATTTAGTTGTTTTTTTACTGTAGTTTATATTATTGTGTGTTTTTTTTATTTGCTATTATGGATGAAACGAAAAATACTTATTTATTAAAATTTATTTACATAAAAATTAAATTCTTAAGTAAAAAAAAAAAATAAAATAAAAAATAAAAAAACCCGAAATAGTACATTATTCTGGTCTATCTTAATGTGAGAAAACATATCTGTGAACAGACTTGAATAGGACGCCGAAAGAGAAGTGATCAACTGACGAATTAAAGGGAACAAAGGAATTATGGAGGCATGTATTGAAACAGATCAATGTTTACAATATTAGCCTATGCACAATGGTAACCAAAGTAGGCCACATAAAGTTTGCTCTGTAAGTCACCGAGAATTCTGGCAAAGGTGGAGTCAGTGGTGTCATTTCCATTGCGCTGATGGCAGTGAGTTCACTTCGACATCAACCTCACAATCCCGTCATCAATTTACATTGAATTTTTGGAGATTTCTGGCTTGGTCTTGAGTTCGTCTACATTATGTTTCCTCGAATTTTGATTCCATCTTAGCTGAACAGAAGTCGATAGTCTAAAGATTTCATTTATTTTCAGATTTCGTGTGCATACATTTTCTGTCGTTGTGACTTTTATTGATGCATTGAGACCTTTACGATGAGCCTTCCCGTATCACGTCTGGATCCCGAAACAGAAAAGCGGGAACTGAACGACCTGCTCCAGATTCTAGGCCAACACCCCTGTCATTTTCCTAAACATAACACGCGGCTTCCCTTTTCCCATGTACTAGAATCTTTCAATCTTTCATTACACGCTAATTTATTAAATTTTTTTCAACTGATATATAGTTTTGGAGTATTAGCATTCAAACTGGACAGAAAACATAAAATATAAAGCTCCTACGAATTGGGAACCGATTTTATAGATGTTTACTCATCAAAAAAGAAAGCGAACTTTTAAAATCATCCAACTATATCACAATTTAGTAATTTACTAAGTATGCAAATGATTCAATTTTCACATGTCAGTAAGTATAAATTCTGTCAGAGCTAGCATTTTCAATGCACGACTGACCTCCTATAAAACAGATGGCTTATCTTTACTCATAGTCAGCGTTTCCTGGACACGTAATCGATGATGCCCACACGACGTTGCTGGAGACATTGCAGACATCTGGATGACTTTGAGAATGATCACACTGAATGAAGCTGGTTGGCCTCCACCGGGCAATAGTCTGCTGCTGGTCAAAAGATCCATCAGCGCTGGTTGCTGTGAGTGACGCATCAACGGAATGTAGATCGTAGAATGTTCCTGACACAAATGCTAGGCAATATCGAATGATTGCACGTTGGACTAGAACTGCTCCAACGTAAATATATTAGATCCAAAAGCATATTCCATCCTCCCCTTTTTTTGGCATACGTTTCACAAATTACTGATTGAAATGGAAATCGTCCATTTACTAACTATGAATGGTTTAATAAGAGAAAACAAATTTAAGAGAAAACAGCTATTCATTATTTAGGATATAATGCAGGACATTCAGTAGTTAGTCCTAATTATCTTTAAAAAGAAACTAAAATCAATTTACGTACTCATAAGATAAAGTAATATATTTATGGTTCTAGATGAAGAAAAAAATTTATATTTATTAATTTTCTTAAAGAATACTTATTTTTATAATATTATATTTTAAATTTGTTAGGACAATAATATAATATTAAATATATATATATTTAATATTATATTAATATTTTATTAATAATTATTTTATTATATCAATATTTTTTAAAAATTAAATCCCTACATAAGAAGGATATTCTAAAAATGTGTTATTAAACATGTCTCCATATTTATCTTAAGATTAAAATGTAATTACATACATATATATATATATATATATGTGTGTGTGTGTGTGTGTGTGTGTAACTCTCCCATATTAATATTTGTATAAGTTTCTAGTCAATTAAATAATTTCTTGATAAACTTCTTATACCAAACTTTCTCTGCTTGAAAGTAAAGTTCTACATCCGAACACATCCATGTCGTAAAACAGTCATACTGCCTCATCATTTGCTTTTCATTTTTTTAAAAATTTCTTATAGAAAGAGAACAAAGCTTGTATCAAAGCATCGATTTTTCTCCTGTTTCTCATAAAACGTAAAAGTGTAAATTGGGTCACAGTGAGCGTTTCTAATGCACGACAGGCATCTTATAAAACGGATGGCTTATCTTTACTCATTGCCAGCGTTTCCTGGACACATAATCGATGATGCCCACATGCCGTTGCTGGAGACCTCGTAGACAGCTGGATGACTTCAAGAATGATCACACTCAATGAAGCTGTTTGGCCTCTACCTGGCGATAGTCTGTTGCTGGTCAAAAGAGCCATCAGCGCTGGTTGCTGCGGGTGACGCATCAAAGGAATGTAGAATGCTTATGAGACAAATGCGAGGCAATATCGAATGATTTCATGTTAGACTAGAACTGCTCCAACGTATGTATATTATAAAACGTAATTATATTAGATCCCTCAAAGTAAGTATATTAGATCCAAAAGTATATTCCATCCCGCCTTTTTCTTGGCATAGATTTCACAAATTACTGATTTGGAATATGGATTGTCCCTTTACTAACCATGGATAGGTTAATACTTGTCAAAATTAAGAGAAAACCTCTATTAATTATTTAGTATATAATGTTTATTATGCAGCAGTTGTTCCCTTTAAAACGAAATTAAAATCAATTGCATATTTATGAGATAAAGTAATATACTTAGGTTTCAAGATGGACAATAAAATTTATATTTATGAATTTTCTAAAAGAATTCTTATTTTTATAAAATTATATATATATATATATAATTATCGCATAGTATTATTTGCATAAATTTCTAATAAATTAATTAATTTCTTGATAAAGTGCTTATACTAAACTTTCTCTGCTTGAAATTAAAGCTCTACATCAGAACACATCAATGTCGTAAAATAGTCATACTACCTTATCATTTGCATTTCATTTTTTTTTTTAAATTTCTTGTAGAAAGAGAAAGTGCTTGTATCAAAAAAACGATTTTTCTCCTGTTTCTCATAAAGCGTAAAAACATATTATTAAGGTGTCTTTTTTTTATTTTTATTATAAAATCTGATGTATGATTTTCTAAAAATAAATATTAGCAGAATCAATAAATTCTTCATCAGTTTCTCGTACATTTTTCCAGTTTTTCGCACACACTGATTGTTAACGTTTTCAAACTCCTTTGATACATTTGCTTCTCGCTGAAAATTGAAAGCAAATATTTTCAAATAATTTTTATTTTGCCTTTAAGGATATTTTTTGCATTCATTAGCGCACAAAAACATCTCGTCAACATATTTTTGTGATTTTTTTACTGAAAATATTTTTTTTTAATTTCATTTTTTGTCACTGAATATAGAAACACTTTGCGCCACATACAAAATCAGCGTTGTTATATTTGTTAATGAATGAAACAGATTACAATATATAAATGTAAATTTATTATTTAAAAATAAAAATAAATCAAATACAAAAGAATAAAGTAATTTACTTAAAAGAAGGAACATGTTATAGAGTATTTGCATATAGATTATTTTTATTGAATTGGTAAAGTGAAGTGGTGTTAAATATGAAATTTGAAATCTTACTAAATTTAGCCAAAAGGAGCATTCGTGTTACATTTAACACAACACAGACGACTGTTCTTTACGACTTCTTGAAGACCACTATTTCAGCATATCATGATTTCTATTAGATTTTCCTGCGTTAATCTATATGAGACAAAATTACTGACATTCTCATCTTTACTAGGGTGTTACTTTTACGATTTTTCTTGTATTTTTTTCACTTCTTTACTTTTTTTTAAATTTTACGATATTGTTTTAATTTTTTTTATATTTTCACGATTTACTTTTTTACATGTGAGACTGCCATGTTATGCAACCCTCTAGATTAATGTCTCGGCCTATAGTAGACTTATAACGGCTTCAAGAAAAGGGCCACTTTCACGTTCATGGAAACGTTTTTAATTTTTATTTACAAGCATTATATGTATAGAGATACAAAACTATGTTTATTAAAAATTATTATTTACAAAAAAATTATAAATAAAGAAATAAATTTTATTTGCAAGAGCAATTCAACCCAAGGACGGAGTTTTTCGAGTGTACGACTAATTTTAATTGTCTGGTCTGCGGTAGTCCTTAAATATCACACTGCGTGATACATGAAACCACAAGGGGTTCATTTTGGAAAAAGGCAGAAACTCCAGTCTATTCAGTCACTTCAGAGAAAAAGACAAAATCAACACTTCTGGTCGAGTCAAAGAACTATTTCTCTCTTCTTCACCAAAAAAAAAATTCCATTTAAGACAATCCATCAAAAGAGGGGTCAGCTTCCCTCACTTCTGATTAGAGTAGACATTTTCTCAGCCCATAGTCAATCACTAATCACAATGCAGCAACTCAGGACATAATCCATATTCCATCTGTAATTGTTTCGACCTATGAAGGTCACACAAACAATCGCTCATTTTACGAGGTCTCATTATCTATCACACGGAATATCTGCTATCAGATTTGAGTGATAGGTTATTTTCTTTTGTATAAAACACTCATTGCATGTAATATAACTACCCACAACACTGCTTTCCTATTTGATTGATTGGTTTTTATTATGTACTTGTCAAAGAATTATGCATTCCTCTCTCCTGGGAATGAAATGCCAAAACTCTTCACGTGAGAAAAAATGCTACACTATAAAACTTTTTTCTCTAATTTCTTGTCTGTATGCTTCGAAATTGTATCCACCCTTGATTTTGACTTTCTTTGAATAATTTAGAAACATTTTTGAGTATAAGATTCAGTGAAATTAAAAAGACTCTGCAATAAAGTTATTTTTTTATTAATGAACACCTTTTTAAAAATTGCGAATTTATTTCAAAGATTTAATCAAGAATTTTTCTTTTTTCCTTGTCTTAAAAAACCTATCATTATGTCATAAAAGCTATTGTAACTAAAAATGCAGTTAAATTGGAAGTATTATAATGATTTTATTAATGTCTTAACTTTTTTTACAATTGCCTTTTAGTTGCGAAATAATGACAAAAAGATTTTACTTCATTAGAAGTTTTCCGCTAATTATTTCATTCATTTGAATTCCTTGGAATTAATTTTATCTCCAAATGTGTAGTAATTTCCCGGAACAAAAAACGACGTTATTTTTGCAGTCATTTCTTAAATGAGGTTAGAACGAATTATTTCTTAGAAGAAATTAAGGGAGGAATTAAGGTGTCTGTACACATGTCCCCGGATAAAAATTCAATTATGCGAATCTAAAGAGTTCGAATAGAAAAAAAAAAGGTCCCATGTTTTTTAGGAATAACATAGTTTAAAATGGGTGACAGAACAATCATGATACTGTAAAATTAAATCCCATTGATATTTAATGAGTGGAACTTTGGGAAAATTTCGAAAATTCTTTTTCTTTTTCTTTTTGAAAAAAAAGTAATTTATTACATAGAGTTTCATAGAAAATAAGTGATTTTCTATAAATTTATTCAGAAAGTGTTTTAAAAATCTATAAATAAAATAATAAGCTTTTTTCTATTTATAAATATAATTTTGATGATCGAATATTTAAGAAAGATGCACGTGCATTTAATGAAAATACATAATGAAGAATATATTAGTGAAATGCACTCACAAAATATGCTTATAAAGACTATCAAAAATAGATTTATATACAAATAGCATTTAAAAGTAGCTTTCTCCTATTTGCGTATTTATCTTTTAATAACACACGTGAAACAATTTATAAGTTAAGTAATTATTTATGTTGTAAGAATCATAAGTATTTGAATACATTGCTTATGAATAAAAAAAGGATTTATGTGATAAAAATTGTTATACTTTAAGCACAATCAGTGGAAAAAATGGGATAGGAAAAGCTACTTTTTCACACAAACAGTTAAGACAATTCTAATGCAAAATCAGTTTTCTTCTATTTAGGTATTTATCTCTTAATGTGACATTTGAAGCATTTTAAATAAATATGTATCTTACAAGAATTATGAGTATTTGTATATGCTGTTTTTAAAAAGAATAACAAACAATGAATGTAAGCGACAACAAGAATATACTTTCTAACAGATCTGTTGAAAAATGTAATAGGAAAAAAAATTCCCCCAAACAGTAAGACAATTCTAATCATTATTTAAAAATAAACGCTGAAAAAGTTAGAATATCGATTTTTTATGAACAAAGTATTTCCTGCATAATTTAAAAGAAATTTATATATTTTTTTTGCCATTTAACGAATTTTCAATTTCACAAGTAATATTTTGACAACTTCTATCTCAGAATTATATAAAATTATTTCAACTCACTTTACTTTGTCATGTTTCGCAATAACTAATCTACGTTGTTTCTTGGTTCAATCTCTATTCTTTTACTTTTTTACTAACTACTACTAAATGTTTAAGTCCGTAAAAAAATGGAAAATAGGCTAATAAGTATTTTTACTTTGGTTTCAGTTGCGAATTTAAAAAAAAAATATACTTGAATAAATTTTTCTGTGAATTGTGACTTACTTTGTTTAACTCGAGAGTAAAGAATGCATTCTAAATATTTGAGATTTCCTTTTGTTTCAAAATTCGTTGTTCACACAAGAATGAATTGAAAAAAAATATTTGCTCACAAATGGAAAACAAATTGAAGGTTAAAAATATAAATTTAATAATATCTTATAAGCTACACATAAAGTTATTTTAAGGTTACATTATTCATTAATCCTCGACTTTTCATTATAATTGCTAATAAAATTGAGATTAGTTTTGAGGTTTAAATTTGTAGGTCCCGACAAGTTATAATTGCAAAGTTTGTAATCTTCGAGAATTATTGTGCAAAATTCGCTTCAGAACCGAGGTTGAAATTGGATGAGCGAATTCGGTGTCCTTCCCGGAAATAAATCTGTAGTCGAGAGTAGTTGGGATCGAGGAAGAATATGCTAATCCTCTAGATACTCGGAGATGTTACTTCAAACTTCAACTATAACTGGAAGACTGGTTGTAAAGTTTGTAATCATTGTGAATTGTCACGCAAAATTCGACTAACTATCTAAATAATTATGTCATATGAAATATATATAATTAAAACAAACCAGCCTAAACGCTTTTTCTGAGCGCCAAATTCGAAACTTGGAATAAATTTTTATATACATTCCAGGTTATTGAGCATCCCACTATCTATCTGTCGATGGGTCATCGTGTTTGAGGAGGCGGAAAGCAGGAGGGTGCGAACATCCCAATGCCATTCTGGAGAGTCTGGATAAAATTGTGGGCACAAAATGTGAATGTAGAGGAGTAGACCTACTGTACTGTCCTGAGTTGACGTGTTTGTGAGTAGTTCGGAATCCACGTTAAACTGTAGGTCCCAGTCTAATGAGCTCAAAAAGTGCCCAAATGACCGTAGAGCGACAAAACGAACCAAACCAATCAGTTAACGCGGAATTTGCTACTAGTGGCGAATGGTCTCAGGCCAAACTATCGAGGATTTGAAATAAATGATTTTAATGCACATAATTAAAAGAATAAATACTCATATATGTATTACAGAACGAAAAAAAATTGTGAAATTTAAAAATAACGATTCAATTGTTATTTTATTTGCAAATAAGTTGTTTTATTACTTAATTTTACTTTACTTTATTACTTAGTTTTTAATTAGTTAGATGCGTCAGTGACATTGTGTGTTATTTTGACAAGAGTTTTAAATAAAATAAAACTTTTAAAATCTTCCCTGCTTTTTAGAGGAGTTGCACATTCATTCTTTGATTTGATCAATGTATCTACTATGTATATACATAAAAGTCGAAGAATCCATTACATTATAGCAGTCAAACGAGTGATACGTTCAATATTTTATCAATCCCATTCATGAATACAAGATACAAACATCCCACGCTCGGGGAAAAAACAAATTAATAAAAAACCTGATGACTCGGTGTTATTCTTCCTCCTGCCAAAGAAATCCTCTTTCGGATCCAAAACAAAGCACCAGGTGGTCTTCAGTTATAAGAACTTAAGCTCGTTTTCTTTGAATCTGCATCACACCGGTATAAAAACAAAGCAAAATGCTATTTGGTTTAGTAAAGCTAGTCCGTTTGCCTAACACAAACACGCTAATAAGTATCACCCGATCCTCTCAGAGATTATGTTTTTTTTTTTTTGCCACCAAAAAAATAAGTCGATGAGGGAAGGAAAAACTGGACAGCTGCGCATGCCCCAAAGAGAGTGTGTCATCGAAATTTGTACAACAGTTTTATTTTGTTCATGTTTTGAATGTAATATGAAGGGAATAAAACCTGATGTTTTCTAACTCCGTGCCATCTAAAAAGTGAAATATTTTGGAAACATATTAAAATGACATCCATTTCACATTGGGAGGGAAACAAAATGAAATGGAAATTTTGGATCAAGAGGGTTTATTATTGTGCTGAAGACATCCAAATCTTAATATGTTGCTCTAATGCAGCTGGCAACACAGACACAGTCATCTTTAGGCCATAAGCAAGGGCTGCACCATTGAGACTCATTGAGCACTTCCCAGGGGGTGCGTGTAGCTTGAAGATAGGCTAGGGACGCAAGTAGCACTACTCGCACGATGCTCTACGATCCTATGAAACGGGGTCCGATTTAAAGGGGATTACACCATGGAATCGCCTGGCCTCGAGCCCAAAACCTGTGGTACCACCGAACACCAGAGCTCTTGTTACTCAGCCATCAAGCCCCCAAGATTAATTACTATCATCATCGTCATCATCAATGGCGCAACATCCCCATGGTGTGCCAAGGCAGTCTGCCTGCTGGCAGATTTCTAGGCAGGATATGTGTTCTTTTTATAGGGTAGAGTTCAACAGCCATATTATACGGGGACCTACGGATTAAAGTGGATTTCGAAACACTACAAGAATCCATAGCATTGACAGAATCGTAACCCGAAACCTGTGGCTTCGACTACCAGAGCACTAGTCACTGGCCCATCAAGGCGCCTATTAGTATTATTAAAAAGAGAATGAAAAATGACTTTTTAATTTAAAATTATTGAATTTATTCCTTTTACTTAGACTCAGCATGTGTATATCTGCCTACGTTACAATATCTGTAATGTAACGTAAGCAGATATACAGATGTTGAGTCTAATTATAAGTAAATGTTATAATTTTACGTTATCTGGCAGAAGTTGATTAGAGTTATCAGCCCAACAGTTCTATTAGACCGGGACCTACGGTTTAATGTGGATTCCGAACCACTACAAACATCCATGGCACCGCCGGGACTCGAATCCAAAACCTGTGGCGCTAGCTGCTCGACCATCAGGCCTACATGATTCATTATTATATATATCTATTATGTCGTAAATTAAAATGAATTCCTTATTTATTAATTCGATATATTTTTCTTGATGAATAACTTAAATTTAATTGAGATTCAGATATTTTTATTAATAATTTTAAAAATTATCATTATTATAATCTCACTAAATCAGTACAATTAATTTAATTCAACAAATAAAAAAATATTTAACTCGAGGGATTCAATGAATAGTGTATCATCATTTGAACCTGAAGAGGAATCTAGGTTTTACTGCCCTCACGAACCTATGGTAAGGAATTATAAAAAAAAGTGCGTGTCAATAGAGAGTTTTTGCATACCGTACGTTAGTTACTGTACGTTTTTCTCCCTAGCGCGCATGCTCATAGGAAACATAATTTCTTATGAGCATGCGCGCTAGGGAGAAAAAGCTAACGGACGTCCTACGGTAGCTAACGTACGGTATGCAAAAACTCTCTAATATTATCAGATTCCAACACTGATGAGAACGGGAGAAAAAAATGACTCTATTTTTTTTCCTTAACCCAGACTGCTGTACTTAAGTTGCAAGATTCATTCTCGGCAGTATTTTCATCACGTGATTCAACAAGGAAGATACAGTGGATCGGTCAACACCTCGAATTTAACTCTGTTTGTTTTATTCGGTGGCAGCACTCGCGAGATTTCTTTGTGCACTCGTTATAATCCTCTTCCCATGCACATAATGGAATAAAAAAATTTTCTTTTCTCTTGCTTCTTGTAGAAATTTGATTTTAGAATATGCCTCCATAATCCGAAGAAACTTTTCTTTGGAAATTCGAGCAACTTTTTAAGGAATTTTTTAAGAAGTCAAATTTTGATGTGGGATTGAAAAAAAGGGTCATAAGTTTTGCAGAGGCTAACAATTTTAAAATCATTTGGTAAAGTCGATGTTTTATTCCGTGGTTTTTCTTTGAAATAGAATATTCCAATTATAAAAGTTTCTTTGGAATTTTTTCTCATATATCAAAAAGTTCAAGCTTGAAAGAGGCTAAGGCAGAATAAATTAGGTCGTCTTTTAAAAAAAATGCAACTTGAATTATTTTATTTAAAAGGGCACACGCACACACAAATATCATATTTTTCCTATTTGTGAAGACTTAAGGAAATATATAGAATTAAAATAAAATGTGAGGAACATATATTTATCTAAATTAAAAAACAGAATTGTGTCTGCCAAAAAGGCTTTTTTTTTTGGTTAAGAAATCTGTTTAAATCACAGTTCACAAGCAGAAAAATCCTTAGTAGACGTATTTTGGTCTGTGGCTGTGAAACTTGGACTTTGGCAAGATCGGATGTGGCCCATTGGGGCATATTTGCTGTGGAAGACTTTAAGGGCTGTTCTTGGAGGTGTTAGGGAATGCGATTGTTGGAGAAGACGGTACGACGCAGACATTTATAAATGCTGTAAAGATCTTAGTAGTAGAGGAATCCTTCTACAACTGTATATTAAGTGTACAACTGTATATATACTGCCTAAGAGACGTTTGGTTTAAGGTCCCTGCCCCTATGAGAAGATACAGTTAGCACCGTCCTGTATATAAATTGGCCTATAGACTCTTATCCAGAGAGGAAGTATATTTCGCTAGCCATCGTGTACCCAAATAACTTTATTTACAGTTTAGAAGTGGAATCCTTCCACTTAAATAGAAGCAAATGTGTCTTTAAAGGTGTTTCCAGTTGCATATTAATCTTTTTAGTGTGCTTGTGCTCTTGTAATTAAAGTGGTGCTTTTTTTAAATGTGTGTTTTTGTGACTTGATCACACCCAGATCCCACTGCAGAAACAAAGGACTACATCTACTAAATACTAAACATTCCTTTTTATTTATAATTCATATTAATAATGCTTATATTTAATATATTTCTTTTTCATGTAAACTGAATCAAAAACTTAACCAAATCTTATCCTTCAACTTATACTTATTAAATTATTAATTTATTCTTCAAAACACTTATATTTACTAATATTTATTCAAATACGGGTTATTTGCCTTTTCAATGAACAAAATAGTAAGAAAAAGTGAGTTTTAACTATCACCACTTACAGTTGGACAATTAAACTCCCTCATTTTCCAAAAGTTTGAATATTTCTAAAACTTAAATTAATAAGAAATTATAAATCGTTCCGAAGTTAATACCAATTTCTTTGCTCAGAATATTCTGAGCTCTTAAAGGTTGGAGATAGCATTAGCTTAATTATATAATTTTGGAGTCAATTATCTGTTGAAATAAAAATCCATTATTACGTACAATTACGTTTCTTTACAAAAATAACTCTGTAATTAAGCCTTCTATTGTTGTCTTCAAAATTTAGTAAAATCTTTACTGCTACGAATACTCAAAAATGACTACTCATTATTTAATATGTGCGCGCTGTCAGGAATTTTATGTTTTGCTGCAAATGCTTTCGCTTTAATTCAATTATGAAGTGAAGTCTAGTATTTTCTTAAGAAAAACACATTTGTGATAGCTTACCAGTTTCTTTAGATAATATAATTTTGTAAATTAACGCATAATACTTTTAGGAGTGAAAGAATTCATGCGAAGCATAGTTAAAGTGCAGAAACAAAATACACATTAAGTCTAGATAGAATTATATTGGATTCTAGATTCAGATATTTGTTCTTTTTTTAGCCATTTATAAATTACTATAACTATTCATTTTATAATACTAACTAATATAATAACCTTTAATTAAAACATAAAAAATAATCTTAAATAATTCACCCTTTAATAAATTAATAATAATTTCAGCTGTATAACTATACAGGAATTTATTTTAACTATTTCTGTCTCATGCTTTACTTTCAATATATGCTCGTGCTGCAGAAGAATTCTAGATAAAAGTTGAATTAAAGATAAGATTTAATATTCCTCTGTATATTTCCTTTTATCCTCCCAGGAGAATCAGCCAAGTGTAAGACTTGGTGGTATCTTAAGAAGAAAAATCTAAAAGTGGATCGACTTTTTTCATCTCTTAACTGATTTAAAATAAAAAATTCCTTGAATGTGAATGGATGGATTTAAGAATTTAAGTATAATGTGTTTATGATATATCGCATAATAAATATTTCTACTTTCAGAAGTAGTGCTGAAGCAGTTAAAGTGGTAAATATTTTAAATCAGGACAATAAACTTCTCAACTGGGGACTTAACAAATTGACTACTTTATAAAAATCTAATTTATTTATGTCATCTTCTTTATTGGCGTCAACAGCCCCCCGGCGAGCCAATGGCAGATTTCGAGACAGGAGATGCTTTCTTTTTACGGGGTAGGGTTACCACAGCCTTACGCCTAGCGTTATACGGTTGCATTAGAGTGGGCCCTACGGTTTCAAGTGGATTTTGTGCCACCGAGCTCCACAGCGCTAGTCACTCGGCCATCACACCTTGATTTATTTCGTCTAATAACATTTATATGTTTACAAAACAAAGAAGTTTCTAATATCAACTCATATTTTCCTCACTTTATTAATAATTCAATAAGGATTCGCTAATTTATTCTTTTCCAAATTTACTAACTAATATTGTTTCGGAAAATATTTCGATATCAAAATATCTTAATTTATATGTATATATATGTTTGGAACTATAAAAAGCTTTATTTATATAATTTCAAAGAAATATTTCATCATCATAATGTCATATTTCATCATCATAATGTTATAGTTCATCAACATAATATCATATTTCATTATCATAATGTCTTAATTTCTGTATATAAAAAACTTTATACAGATAATTTCAAAGAAATGCTGTAGCGCATTGTTTTAGCTGCTTGAAAGCGTTTCAATTCATTTAATATTTCATAATTGATTTTTCATTTAGAGGTATTTTTTAGGACAGTAGCACTTGTATGAAACTGTTCGAACTTCTTGCTTAAAAATGTTATTAACTTTAAAATGTACACTATGTGTTTATTAAATCCAAAATCACACCTATCTGTGTAGCATTTTTATTTAAGAATATTATTTGTTAAGGTATTAAGTGTCAAAAAAAATCAAAACTTTAACAATTTAAAGTGGCAGTTTGATGGATGGGTTTTTGCATTAAAAGCAAACAGTTTTCAGAAGCCAGAATAGCATAAAACTTAAGATCCGGATTTGAGTGACAAAATGAAGAGGAGAAAATTTCAATTTTGTATCAAAATTCATTTTTAACCAAGCATGCCTTTCAAAAAAAAATAAAAATATGGGGATTGGCAAAGGTTAAATGAAAAATGTATTCATAGGAAGGAGTCTGTTTCGTAGAAAAATAGTAATAAAACCCACTTTTTGTGCGCCAGACTTTAATTAAATTTCACCCACGCTCTCGTATAGTAGAAATAAATACCAGTTTAGTGACACTGGACGGGGAAGTTTTCAGAAGAAATACTTGTTTTCTTTCCAGAAGTTTTTTTAAAAATTTTTTTACAGAATATATATTTCTTCGTATATATAAGCAGACGTATCTCGGGATTGATTTATAATAGTTAGGCCAACATCCATTAGAAAAGCTGCAGATTAATAAACTTACCCTCGTAAAAAATTGAGTATTTAACAGAACTAAAGATTAACAGATAATGTAACGCAGGCAGATATACATATTCAGCATCTAAGTATAAGAAATAAATTTAATAATTTTAAACTAAAAGACATTTTTAATTCCCTTTCATAATGCTAATACTACTTTTTCGTACAAATGAAATTAAAAACAAACTTTTTTTTTATAATGTTTTTCTAATAAAACTGGCAAATACTTTTCCTTCGTTATCTTTTTAAGCCATAAACAAGAGCTGCACCGATGTTACTCATTGCGCACTACCCAGCGGGCATGTGTAGCTTGAAGATAGGCTACGGACACGAATTACACTACCCCCACAACGCTTTACGATCCTATTAGACACGGAACTATGGTTTAAAGTGGATTCCGAACTACTACAAACATCCATGACACAGCCGGGACTCGAACATGAAACCTGTGCTACCGAGCGAAATCCCTTTATTTGATTCATATTTAAACCTTCTTTTAAACCTTCTTAGAGACTAATATGTCGTTATTAGTTCAGGAAAATTAAAGTAGGTGTTTGTAGCACATCCAATGTTACTCACTTTAAGTTTTAGATTAGTACAAAAAGTGTTAATAACAAGCAAGAATGACATAAAATCACTCGGGTGCCAAACATAAATAAAACCAGAACACCATAAAGCAGTAATAAAATAGTGTCCACATCGAGATTTCCAATTTGGGGCAAACATGATCACATGATCGCACACCCTATGTGATTTTAAAAATCGTCGGGGACCTGAATGGCCGAGTGTCTAGCGTTTTAACGCTCGGTGCCACAGGTTTTGAGTTCGAGTCCCAGAGGTGCCATGGATGTTTGGAGTGGTTCCGAACCCACTTTAAACAGTAGGTGCCGCTCTAATAGGATCGTATAGCGTTGCCTTGAGGTTGGTTCAGTCTTCAGCCCTTGTGGTTCCTCGCTAAAGTAAAGCGCATATTATTCTTAGCGATGATCCAGTCGCCTGCAACGTGCTTTCCTGCACCAGAGGGATTAGTATCAGCACAATCGCCACTGTCAGTAGTGACGTGATGGCTGGCCACTGTCATGGATGGCCTTTTTACTGGACAGGTCACTTCGTTTACTTGCGTTATAGAGGAAAAATGAGCCGTGTATTGCATAGTGGAACAGCCTACACTCATTTAGGATTAGTTTTAGGTATGCATTTCAGGACTTTGTAGTTGAAACATACGCCAGGATAGCTTGGCGATTTATGGCGATACACTTTACTGTTGGCTATTACTACTCTATGCTGTTGGAGCGAAGGAAAGAAAAGATGTCTACTATCATACAACGATTCTAAAAAGCATAAATTTAAATTTTCTAAATATTTGGTATTTATATTCCATTAATAAATTTTCTTGTGCCTCATTTTCCCTCCAAAATGATTAAAATATCCTATATTCCTTCATACGAACTCTTTATTATGTTCTTCTTAATATTTCATAAAAAAAGATGAGAATTATAAGAAAAATAACATTTCTTGCATCTATTTATCTTGAGTAAGCACGTTGTTAAATAAATGTTAGACTTGAGAAGAAGAGTTTTCAGAATGGTTTCGTGATAATTATGCGCAAAGAAAAGAAACCGAATGGTGACAACTTCAGTGCGAAAATGAAAGGAGACGTTTGCCCCAATTTTCTGTTTCTTCAGAATAGGAGGATGCGTTTTATTTTGTTACTACTGTATGCAGAATGCAGAGACGGTATTTTAAACTTAAATGAACTTAAAGGATAAAAGAAGCAAACTAAAGCAAAAAAAGAATGGAATTAAACAAGCAAGGCATTAGTATGGGTACAAATGCTTGTAGGGGTACATTCCTTGTACCAAGGAATGGTACTAAAAGCACACTCAACAAGGGTCGTGACCATCCTCAACCGTAGTGGTTGCTTGCCACTGTCGTACCTCACTCAGCACCAGGTTATACAACAGTTGTTGATGTAAGACTGCTCATTCGTCAATGAGCATCCGTTTCATTTGTTGGACATTCTCTATTAGATATTATTATACAGAAATGGGTTTCCCTAAAGCATCCCACACATGGTCTGTGCTATTTAAATCAGGTGAAACGATGTACAATCCGTTCTAGTAATATCTGTTTTGATGTTCTAATGCAGCTGTCCATACAGAGACGGTTATCTTTATGCCATAAGCAAGGGCTGCACTCAAAGGTTGTACATTGTTACTGATTTAGCACTACACAAGGGACACGTGTAGCTTGAAGATATGCTACAAACACAAGTAGCATTAACCCAACAACGATCTACTATGAGACCGCGACCTAGGGCTTAAAGTAGATTCCGAACCCCTACAAGCATTCCTGCCACCGCCTGGACTCGAACCCGAAACCTGTGACACCGAACGCATGAGCACTAGCCACTCGGTCATCAGGCTTGTTTTTGTGTTTCTGTTATTCTTATCGCAGTAGCACTGGAGTCTGAGGGTGACGCTTCCTTCCAAAATAGTCACGTGCCTTTATTTTTGTTTTAAAACACTTTTATTATATCACGCATATTTAAGTTATTGAAATCACATTGCTTGACTTCCTGAAGGAATTAATGTTTAATTGTAACCATGGGAATGCTGATCATTTTGTTATAAATGTCGTAAAGTGTGGTGTTTTGCCACGACGGCAGTTAAAATAAGAGCTATCTCTAATGTTTCTCCAACACACACATTTCATGTCCATTTTCCACAGCAGTAAACACAAAACGACATATTATATGGCAAATTCTTGCTAAAAAAGTCTGCATTAACCCCATTTCAACTACAATATCAGTAGAGCCTTATAGAATGATGTACCAAAATATATTAGCTAAAAAATAAACTAAATTTTAATCATAATTTAAATTAATTTAATAAAATATTAAAATCTTGTGACTCAATGCATGACATTCAACAACAATAGATCCTGTAAGATTATAATGGCAACAATAGCCTAAAAGATTGCAATCTGAAAAATGCTTAAAAATATATGTTCCAAAATGATTCTAATGTTTTTTTTCTTATCATTACTTTGTAAGATTCCACGGAAATTTAATTGCATTCCTCTTAGTTTTCTTCCAGATTGATAAGGAATATTTTTAATTTCTAGTTGTTGATTCAATAAACTTTCTGAATATAATTATACGGAATAAGCGACAGCGAAATAAAATGAGAACATTTTAAGAAAAAAAATTTAATGCAATCCCCTGTTTTTTTTTCAAAGAATCTATACAAATGGTTTTCAAAAAATGAAACAATAAAATGAAATGAACATCATTTGAAGGGAAAAAACATCAAATACAAAAAATATTGCTTAAAAAACAGTTGTAGGGAATTTGTGGGGGAAAAAAGAGCATCATGTAATTAAAGCCAAGTCGAAAACTATTAGTTTTTCAAACCGATAATAAACACTTTAAGCAATTTTGTTTTCAACAGTAACAAAGAAAAAAAAAACTCGAATATTTTGCATTATCATCAACAAAAGTGTTAAACCGACATTATAAATATAAAAGAAAATTGAATACAGTTGAAAAAAAAAGAACTGAAAATAAGGAAGGAGTAATTTTACACACTTAATTTACTAACAAATGATATAGTTAAACTTACTTTTATATATTGATGAAATGCATTTATAAAAACAAGTTAGTAAAATTAAGGATTAAAATATTTAAGCGAATAGTAAGAAAAATAATTCCAAGTAATATTAAAAATTTACTTAGTAAACCTACTCATACTTCATAATTTTTTTTAATACAAAACAAAGTCTTTTGTATGATTTTTATCACAAAATTTTATAATTTTTTTATTACGGGAATTTTGATTTTGATTTTGGAATTTTATTACCCTATTTAGCATGGAATATTCGAATAAAAATGGAAAGGAAATTGTAGCATTTTTCTCACATGAAGAATTGTGGCATTTCCTTCCCAGGAAATAAGAATGTACATTCCTTGACAAGTACATAATAACAACCCACAACTAAAATTTGACAGCAGATAAGCAGTATCGTGGATAGTTATATTGTATGCAGTTAGAGTTTTGTACTCATGAGAACAACCTGATAGAAGATATTTAGTGTCATGAATAATGAGACTTAATGAAATTAGGGACTCTCTGTGCGACTTTCACAGGTCGAAACAATTACAGATCGGATATGGACTAACCATGAGTTGTTGTATCGTGATTAGGGATAGACTATTGAGAAAATGTCTATTTCAATAAGAAGTGGGAGAAGTTGACCTCCTCAATTGACGGAATTTTTTAAAGAGATGCTTTTGTAGAAGAAGAGAGTTCTGTGGCGATTCGATAAAGAGGACAGAACAGACAAGTGACAGAACAGACAAGCCTTGGGAAATAGATTCGACGTAGACTCGAGAAATCCGATCTTGGAGTGAACTGCAGGTGTGTATCTAATTATTATTTTTTTATGTAAATAGAGTTCTGTATAACACAATTGTTTACTGTAGTTCTTAAACTAAGAAATAATTTTGAAATTAATTTTTTTAAAATGCTCCTAATACCATATACATACATTCTTTAACTTCCTGATGTTATTTGCCAAATTTTTATAATTTTATTTAATGAGATTATTATTTAGAGAAATAAAAATGTGTATATCATAGTTAGTTGTCTTTAATGTGCTTGCAAAATATGTCCGTCATTGAAAAAATTTATATGACATTCAACTTTTAAAAAAAGCACATTAAATTGTTTATTAGGTACAATTAGACTTGGGATAGTATGATCACCTGATAATAAGCATCAATTAGAAAAATAAATATTTCTTTAATTTCAATAATTACTTGTGTTCTTAATTAAACTTTTAAAGTATCTTAATTGTTCATTGTTCTAAATAAAATTATTATTTACGTTAAAATACAAATGAGACAAATCTTTAAGATATTCATACCCTTTTTCCCAATGCTCTTGTGTCTTATCCCACTTGGTAGACAGCAACATTTAGACCAAGTCCAAGAACTCGTGTGGTCTTATGGAAGGAGGGGCAGCTTCTGTTGTGGTGAAGCACCAGTACGCCAAGTCTGACTGGGCTCTGAGACGCTGACATTTTACGGGGTACGGTTGTTAGACCTACGTCCAATGATCTACTGTTATATTAAACGGCAACTACGCTCCAGGCAAAGAAACAGAAAAGTAGTATTTTAAGAGTAAGTTAAATATTTCTTCTTCAATGGCGCAACAGTCCTATCCATGGTGACTGCCTGCCTACTGGAAGATTTCGAGACAGGAGATGTTTTTATTTTACGGGGTAGGGTTGCCAGTTCAACTCCCAACAGTCATGTTAGACCGAGATCTAAGGTTTAAAGTTGATTCCGAATCACTCTCATCATACGTGACACCTTCGGGACTCAAGCCCGAAATCTGTGGCCCCGAGTGCCAAAGCACTGGTCCCTCTGCCAACAGATCCATTCTTTTACACATCATTGTTCATAGTGATGCATATTTCAACATAAGGTTTCGTTCATCGAATTAAAAAGGACTTGGAAATCCTATTCAACTCAAAATTCAATTACTTTTTTCTATTCGCTTGAAATCTATTTCCGTCACTTATTTATTGAATAATTTCTTCTGAATCTGCCTACTTAATCTATCTATTTCCTTGCTGAGAAATAAATACCAAACACACCAACCCATTTTCTCTGCCTGAAGAAGTAAGCGCTCCGTCTCCCGGCCACCGCCGCCGCCTAATCTTTCAATTTGGGAGTGCGAAGGGGGAATGATTCCTCCCCGCTAAACAACTTTCTTGATCCGCCCAGCTTAAGGATGGCTTCTCCACTTTGGTGAAGGGATCAACTTCTGTGGGTGACTGATTCTTTTACCAAAACATCTGGCGTTTTCTATCAGAAGCACCATTCTGCAATTTAATCCACACACCACATCCAGAGGGTTGGCCACTTTGTGTTTTGAAATGGGAATACAACTTGGTTTATAGTCAATCCTGTTCCTAAGCGAATTCGGTATTCATTGGTAAGTTCTTGTTACAATTTATAAACCTATCAATCGCCAAAGCTACGTGGCGCCACTTATATTTTAAACATACTTTCAAGTACTTTTGAGATTTGATTTTAATTGATTTGTCTCTCTACTGTAATTTTGTGCACACTTTGTTCTAATTAGACCGGGACCTACAGTTTAAAGTGGATTCCGAACCACTCACCTCATACATGGCACCTATGTCTAATAAACACAAGTCCCGACGTATCACAGATGCTAGTAAGGGTTCGGAATCCACTTTAAACCGCAGATCCCGGTGTAATGTGATTGTAGAGCACTGGACGTAGTATTGACAACCCTATCCCGTAAAAATAAAGCATCTACTGTTTTGAAATTTGCCAGCAGTCAGATGGCCTTAGCCCATCATGGGGATGTTGCACCACTCATGATGATGATGATGAAACCGTATTTACTGATGAATTCATTCTGCGAAAAACAGTTAAATTCTTCATTTATTTATATTTCTGTTCCAGTTGGAAAAGAATAAAAAGAGCGTGGAGAATATTTTTGAATTTTATTTGTGAAAGAGAAAGAATTTTTTCACATTTTTATTATCTTAGCGAGGGGAAAAAGCGAACTTCGCTTAAGAGCTATCACGATTAAAGTATGGATTTTTCTGACTCTCATGCTAATAAACAATTCCAATTCTCAGTCTTAAACTGTGCCAGTTTTCTTCATTTAAAATCAATTTTCATTCAATGACTAGACTGTAAAAAATATCCCGCTATTTCAGTCTTGGAAAAGTGTCCTTTTTCTGTTTTTTCCATATCACATGCATATTTCCTGTCCAAATGACCCATTTTTTCCAATTGAGATCGATCTACAGCAGCGTACATCCGAAAGAAACTTTTTATGAAGCGATATCCGAAAAAGAAACACCCTGACGTCAGGCAGACTGCGGCCATCCGATTTGAGCACAAGTACTTGGAGAGATAAGTGGGTTGTGGAGCACTGCGTTCATACGCGTGAAAAATGGCGCCCCTTTCACGCATTATTAAGGAGAGAAAAAAGAAAACAGTTTTCGTCTCCATAGACCCCGGGAACACAAACAGTGTTGAAAAGTAGAAATATTTTTTCCAAGGCATATTTTTCTTCTTTGTCGAATCAATCTTCTTTATGGGAATCAATTTATATGAATAAGTACACGTTATTAACTTAGAAGAGAGTTTCTATATATAAAAAATGTCTATTATGAAAAGTCTAAAGCCTATCATTTATTAAAAGTAACATTTTAAGTCTATCCATATAACATTCAAATGTACAAATATTCAAGATAATTATTATTAAGTAGAGTTCTGTATATTAATAATTATATAATCAATAATATTTTTTTATTATATAATCAATCATTCAATTATTACATAATCAATCATACATTTCTTTTCGAGCAGTATCTTAAAATCTTCTTATCAAAATAATTTGTTTCTAAATTTAAATTGCCATACCGTTTCCCCTTCTTCAAGTTTCTTCAGTTCAAGTTTGAACTCATTGTGACGAGTGGTTCTTTTTTGACAGCATTTTGAAAGTGGGACTAATTTAATCAAATAATATAATACTATAATAATGTATACTTCTATTTCTCCATAAATATAGTATAAAAGAAAAAAAAATAATTATAATTATTGACGAATCAGCAAGATAATATAAATTCAAATTCCTATAAAAACAAAATTATTCATTTATCTCTTTCATTCTAAAATATAATAAAAAAAACATTCTTCATTGTATAAGTTTCAGATCGATGTTGCTACAATTATATATTTTTCTCAGATAAAAACCTAAGTTAAGAGATGTTGATTTTCAATGCTCCGAATGTAAGAAAATTTAATTTAAAACATTTTATTTTAATCTCAGAAATACGATTCAATTCACTTAAAACATTGCACGACTTTATTCGAATGTTTGAAGACTCACTTAATTGATTCCAGATTTAGAAAACGGTAAGTTACTTTCAATTCCTGACAATGCACATAAAAGAACAAAAATGCAGCTGCTAATATTTTTAAAAATGTTTTAAATTTATGTAAATCGTGTGAGGAAACGTTCTATTGTCTCCCTTTTGTGATAGATTTGCACTTTTGGAATAAAATTTTCTGAGCCGCCTTCGGGAATTGAGAATCCAGAACGGATAAAAGGTTTAAAATTAATTTCATCCAGCAATCCCAAGGCGATTTTGAAATTTGTTCGTAAGTATTGTATTACAATGTTTATTGATGTAAAAATTGCAAATCTAAATGTAAAACATCCTATATTATAACCTTAATTTTATAATGAATATTTAATATCTTATGTGCGTGGATTTCATTGTGTAGTATTTTATCTCATGAAAATGTACTTTATTATTCCTTTATTTCATTACAATTATTCATAAGTTTTGTTCTCCTTTCACAATTTTTTTATATTTTTAAAGAAGCTAAAATAAATTGAACAGAAAAAATGCATCATTAATTCAATTTACGAAATAGTAATAAAGGTAAGTGTTGAGGACACATTTTTCTGTATAATAAGTTTAATAAATAAATTCATCATAACCAATTGTCTTACAATGAATTACCACCACATGCCTTTGTTATGATTACCCATTAATTCTTAAAACATGGCTAAAAATCCATAAAAAAGGAGTAGAATCTTCTTAACTGGAATGTAATTCATGTCTTTTCACCAGTTCACTCGTAGAATATCACTTTGGACTTCGGTACCACAGGCTTCAAGTTCGAATCCTGGTTGTAGCATGGATGTTTGTGAGAGATTCGGAATGCACGTTAAACTGTAGGTCCTGGTCTAATTAGCTCAAAGAGTGCACAAAAAACCCCGCAGAACGCCAAAGCAAACCTCGAAAATCGTTACTGATTAAAGTGTTTTATTAATATTGATATTTATCCATGAAACACACATTTTTCGATCCCAGACCACCGTTGTCTTTTCAACTGAGTTTTAAAAATGTAAATACTTCTAAAATTTAATTGGTATTTTTTTTCTATTATTATTGTTATCGATAGTGTTTATGATTGATTTAAAATGATTTGTTTTATATTAATGTACCATTTATATATCTGATTAACAGAACGAAAGTCACTTATTATACAAGGCCTTCTATCTGAATAACGAAATTTCGATATATTGGCTATAGCCGTATAGAGTAGAAAAGGATATGCATATTAAACCATTCGAAAATATTTATACCAAAGTCCTCTTACTGATAACACACACGAATGATACTCACTGTCCTTTTCAAAACTTCAGCGAAACTCTCTTTTCATTAAATTTTCATTTGAGAACACTTTTGAATTGCAAATGGACGCACTCGCATTGAGATCCAATCAATTGAGGGTTAAATCTAAGAAACAGGTCGACACTTAGTCACGTTAAATTAATTCCGTTTTATGCAATTTCGGGGAAACAAATGGCGACATTTTCTTTGTTTTATATTCGAATTCTCAGAAATGCAAATAAGTTCGAATTTCCATCCAATGAAAGAGCACACGTTTTTTTTAGTTTTCTGATTTCGACTAACAGTTACAGTGAAATCTTTCAAATTTTCGAAGATAGTATCTTTATATAAAATTAGCTTTAAAGAATCCGTTTTTTTTACATTGTAACTCTGTTCATCTGTATTTCATCGCCTTTCTTCGAAACGTGAGCATTGAAATCTTTCTTCGAATCAACAAAAGCGTTTGCAATCATTCAAAACTATTCATAATGTATATATATGCATATTATGTGTAGGTAACAAATCAACTGATGCCTATAGAAGTTTACAGCTAGTTGATAGTAGGCTCAACTTAAAGTAAGTGATGTACGTTATAGGTGATTACAAGGATATATTGTTTAACATGTAAATATTTGATTAACTGAGCATATCCATAAATGTGCCTACAATTTTTAAATGAATATTATAGTTAGCGAAAATATTATGGATTACTATGGGGCATCTCCATTTTTCAAGTAAATACATTTAAATCAAAATTTAGATGTAGTATTCTCAGAGAAGGAAGCATTGTGAGACTTGAAAAATTCTAAATATTGACAAAGTTCCTTACAAAATATTTATTAAAGTTAATTTAAATTGTAAAGAGTTGTTCAAATGAAATTCCTTCTCTGCTGTTGTGCAATCTCTTGGAATACCTTCAGTTCGTTATGAATACATATTGGAGTGATTTCGTTTTAACACTTTGGAGGCGTGAATTACCACTTTTTATTTTTCAACTATTGGCCTCATTTTCATAGATGCCAACCATTACAGAATTTATTTATGACTTTCGTAAACAATATTTCTTTATTAATATTATAAAATATTTATAAAAATATGCTGGAATTCAGACTATATACTTTTTACTGCATATAGTCTTCAATGCGTTAATGTTATCAATTCGTAAGCGAATGAAACTCTTTCAATTTGTTTTGAAATTCTGAAGACAATATTCCACGGTTTTATAAATATGTTCAAATCTTCTGTGAGCTAAGTCTTCTTAATTTCGAGATCCAATGTACTATAATACTAGTACTGCGCAGTTCAGTAATACATGAGGGCTTATTTATGGAAAAGATATTACTAAGCAAGGTTTACTAAAGCGCAGCTTAAAAATATGGAGGCAGTTAGTTGAATGAAAGCTTATTGGTATCTCTGAGATCTTTGTGTTGAATCCTTCAGAAGGTGCAAGAGATTTAAAATTACCCCGAGACAAAGTATTCCTCCAGAGAATTTCTATGAGAGCTTTGAAATGAAATTATTTCCCAAGATGAATTGCGAGGGGTTTTCATTTTCGAAATTTCAATTTAAAGAATCTGTTTGGTTAAAATTATCTGTTGCATTCAACGATAGGTACACAGGCATAGTTATAAGTTGCTGTCTAAAAATTGAATACAATTCGCAATATTATGATAAAAGAAGATTTTGAATTGATTTGTTAAGAAATTCTGTAGGTTTTCTAAATTTCCGAAAAGATAAAATGTTATAAAATGTATCATCACAACTTAATTGCAAAATTTTATAAACAGGATGATTATAATTAAAGTCCCACATTCAAATTGCTGTCAGAAAAGAACCCCTCGTCACAATGAGTTCACATTTGAACTGAAGATACTGGAAGAAGGGGGCGAAACGGTATGGCATCAAAAAAGTTTCAAAGTGTGTTAATAGAGGGCGCTGTGAGCGGCGTAATGAAAGGGAATTCTGCTGCACATGAAATCCCCTGTAGTGTTCAATGTGATTGATTGTTTCGGTTTTTAGATGGAAAAAATGACTTATAAGTCATTCAACAGTTGTGAGTGGAATCCACCACGGTTAGGCCATACCCAATTGGATGGGAAAAATCAGTGGAATTTTTTTAATTTTTTGATGTCATATCGTTTCCGCCTTGTTCAATTACCTTCAGTTCAAATGTGAGCTCATTGGGACGAGTTCTTTTTTCCCTCATTATAGGACGTTTTTCTGTTTAAAAGACTTCTTATTACTCATTTTTTGTGTTGTGTGATTAATCCTCAGTATACTTCAGTGCGGGACGGACATCCCATGAGTAATCTGCTCATGGATGGAGGGTAAGGTGGCAGCTTCTGTTGTGATAGAGCACCTGTAGGTAGAAGTCTGACTTGTCTCCATGACGATCTTACACTCATACGAGATCGGAACCTATTGCTTAAAGGGTATTCCGAACCCTTTAAACATCCATGGCACCGCCTGGACTAGAACCCAAAACCTGATTTCCCGTCCTTTTCGTACTAGAGTTGGCGCTGTATCGCCCCTACGCTACTTTTCCCTGAGCGCATTTATTTAGAAAACCTAAGCAGTTTTACGAAGCGATTCTGAACATTCTCCTTCTCAAGTCCTACATTTATTGAACTCTGTGTTTACTAAAGACAAATAGAGGCAATAAATGCTATTCTATTTATGTGAAATCATTTTATATGATATACAGTGAAACACAAAATTTCATAAAAATGAATACATTAATTTTTAATCATTTCTTGTTTTTTTGGGGGGGGATGGATATTACACAAATATTTTAACAATATACTTTTTTAACAATAATTTTTTAACAATATCAATTACTAGCGTAATTTCAAAAAAAGAAATTACTCTTTTTTAAGCTATCTGAAGTTAACTTTTTCGGTTCTCTACGCAATTTATTTTTTGGCATTTTTTTTTCACTCTTTAAAGAGAAGTTATCTTTTCTAAATGAGTCCATTTTATTTTGTCTTAATGTCTCGAAATCTAATAGACTTTTAATTCTTCAGAAATTACATTAAAAAAGAACGAAAGAAACTTTTTTACAGAAATTTCTAATCTTCAAATAAAATCACCTGCTCTAATTGAGAGGGAAGATTTCTTAAGGGTGGCCTTTGCTTCATTCGATCGGGAGACATCTAGCGGAAATTTAGGGTTTTACTTCTGAAAATGTTAAGGAATGTAAATAATTTTACAGACTACGATATAGATTGGGTACAATTATTCTTAATTTCTTTGTACAAATATGCTTATATCGATATATATGTTAAAAATAAATTTTGAAAAAAAAGTAATGTTATATAAGCTTAAAACGAAATATTCGATTTTGAAATTTTGTTTACTATGACAAAATAATACCAATTTCTTTATAAATAGTTAAACTATTATTAGTAATTTATGGATTAAAATTTAACATTTTATGAGTATTAGTAGTTCCATTTAATTAATTCTCGATTACTGATTATCTGTCTTGAATGAAATTTTATATTGAAATCAAATATTTGGATGACAAACGTCATTAAGTAAGATGTCCTTCCCTTTAAAAAAGAATATTTTAAAATTGATTCTACACTATAAAATATCAAAATGTTTCGAAATTCAAAAATAGGGGGTCTTAAACTTTGACTTCGACAGAAATTAACGCAGTGGAATCTATCTTGCAAAGTGGAGTGTTGTGAAAAATTATGATTTTAAATTCTTTGGGGCTTAAAGGTCAAGATTCCTTATCAACATGCAACAGAACCATCTAAAAATATCCTTGCAAATTAAGTTCAGAAGTTATTTAAATGTTATTTTTTATTCTTTTTTTTATTTGTTTTTTTTATTATTTTAGAATATATATAATTCGTCTGTACCTTTGTTAGTTTTAGTATATATATAATTCTTCTTCTTCACGTGTGTTTGTCGCTGAACTCCTCCTAAAAGGCTAGACCGATTGTGATGACATTTTTACATAACATAATTTCTTTGTATTTTTGTGTACGGTTTTTAGCGGCAGCCCTTTCAAAGGGCACGAAAATGTCTTTTTAATTATCGCCTTAACGGAATCAATCCTGGTTATTTTCATGTACTACAGAGGCCCCCTTTTTTTGCTAGGAAATGAGCTGTTTCGTTTCCCACCGGGATCCACTGCAAGAAGATTGTTTTATATTGATCTGTGCCGGAAGGTCAACACAGTCATCAATATCTTTAGATAGAGAGGAACATGGGAAGTCTGTAGCCTGGCTCTCGAATATGATAGAAGCACCCCTTTAGAGAAACGTTCGAATCGGCTCTGTAGTTCAGCCAAACGGATAGTAGAGATTTCATGGTCGAAAGCTGACACGTTAGCACCAACAGGGGTGTAAAATGAAAGTTGCTCACAATGAACACCGGCTCCAATGTCAACACCATCACTTGATCTAGAGCCGTCCGTGAAAACCCTGAGGCAATGCGAGATGGGCAAGAGAGTATCTATTGCTTCTTATGTCACTGATTTTTAACTGACTCTATGCAATTATCATTTTTAACTGGATTGTCGTTTTATGGATTTTTAACTAACTGCATGCCATTATCATTGCCCTCCACTTTTAACCACGCTTCAGCTCAAGTCAAGGCGGACAGAAAAGGTTTGGCTTCGATGGGGTTACGAGGCAATAAAAATTATTGAGTTCATAAAACGATGTCGAAGTGATAAATCAAATTAGCAACCCTCTTCACGAAGCCTCTCTGAGTCTTTAAATACTCTCAGTCTCAGTAGGAACCCTGCAAGGACACACAATCGGGAGTTCTAATTATTTTCTCCCATAACAACAGGGCACGTTCTTTAATAATTAGACTAAGAGGTGCCTGTTATTTGTGCATGATAATGTGCAATCCAATCCATTGGGGTGGGGCGAATGAACGTTTAAAGTGAATAGTTTAAAATGAATACTTTATCATGAATAAGTTGCACAAGTTACTGTCGGAAATACTTCAGTTCACGCCAAATCACATCTTTCCACACAATTATGCACAAGCTCACAAAATGCTGCCTGCAACACCTCTCTATCCAAATCTGCTTTTTAATAGCTATCTTTAATACTAGGTAGTGAATTTACTGAAAGAATGTAAATATCCAATAGAATTCAATTAATTTGCCATTAATCAAAGTACAGCATGCTATCGATCTTATATGACAGAATTTGATTTATTTACGTATTTATTGTCGAAAAATATAATTGGATGAAGAAGACCTATAAATAATTTTATTACATAGTTATTGTTTTTTTGTTCATTTACAATTTCAAATACAATTATCAAAATGAAATGTATTTTTAATTTTGTCCTCAAACTTACAAAATGAACTGCGTAACTCCATTTGAAAAACTGAATTAATTTTAAACTTAAAAATTAGGATCCATGCCTAATATAAAAATTAATTAATTAATTTTAAACCTAAAATATTAGGATCATACTTAACATAATCCTTAATGAATTCATTTTAAATTTAAAAATTAGGATCCATGCAGCTTATTTTCAGTTCTCTCTATACGTTATCTACAATGATGAACCACTTTTGTTACGAATCAATACATTTTCTGCTAAAACATAAACAAGGATTTTATTTTCCCCCTCCATGAATGAATGGCCCAGGGACGGCAGGGACAAAGGAGGATTCCAGCGTCCTCTATTTGTAGTCCTGGCAGGAAATGTTATCCTTTCAGAAATTATTGTCTTCGCTTCCTTTATTTTTTCTATGTTTACTCTTCAGCAGAATTTGCTTTTAAGGAAACCCATAAACAGGATACGGAGTAAAAAGAAACTAACGTAATAAGAGAAGGAATTCTTACCTGTGAACAAGAGGAGAAACAATTAAACAATGGGCTAAAGATAGATGAAAACCCGTAAGTGTTTGGAAAAATATTTTCTGCAACGGATATGACAAGCTGGTGACATTTTTAAACATATTATTAATGTTGTTATTATTATTATTATTTTAAAGATTATTACTAATGCTATTAATAATATTTATGCAAGGTTTTTGAGGAAAAAATCTACATACATATCTATATCTGTATATGATGTTTAAAAGTACAGTATGCATCAGGCATCTGTTTGGAGTACCTTGGGGTATCTCGGGGTATATATATATATATAGTCAATCAAAAAATAAAAATAAAAGAGTAAAATAATAATTTTATTAAATTTATTCAATTTTAAATCATTCATTAAAATTTTTTTTTATTTCTTTGATAAAAGTGGATTGAAAGAACAATTAAAAATTTTTTTTATCATATGTACAAACCATTCATCTTTAGTGAGAAACATTTAACTTTATTCATTACATAGGCAAATACATGATCTGTAAAATATATTCAACAGAGTGCAGAAGAAAGATATTGAAAGAGAAAGGT
Source organism: Caerostris darwini (assembly GCA_021605075.1). NCBI lineage: Eukaryota > Metazoa > Arthropoda > Arachnida > Araneae > Araneidae > Caerostris > Caerostris darwini. The sequence goes on along the minus strand of BPLQ01011645.1, from coordinate 163,710 downwards.
TTCATAAAATCGATATAATAAAAAAAACATTTTATTGTACAACCAAAAAAAAAAAGCCCTTATGTATTTATTATTGTTATTAAAATTAAAGTTATAATAACAATACGTATGTGTATACGTATACGTATGTATACACATACAAGATATACAAGATATTTGCTGTCATAGAAAATAATTACATGGAAAAAAATAAATAAATAAAAAAATATATAAATAACAAATGCGAAATAGAAAAACTAAAAAAAAAAAAATATAAGAATAATGAATAAAAAATGGAAAAATAAAAAATATAAATAAAATATGATAAAAATAAATTAAAAAATAAATAAATAATATAAAAAAAAACAATAAACAAAATTCCATAACATATAAATGAGAGTTTAATATAAATACTCCAATGCGGGAAATTTCATAAAAATCTCATGAATGAAAATATTTATCAGATATGTTATTTAATTAAACATAAGCACTTTCATTTAGTCGAATGTATTTCGAGAATGTTTTATTATCGAATTAGGCAATTGTCAAAATATAAATCTTTCTCTTTCAGTAGTTACGAAAGGCCACCCTGACTGATAAAATTCAGTTCGTAAGCAGTGATTATTCCTCACGCACCTTGATCGCGAGAAATGAGATTCAACAGAGAAACTGTTAAATGAGAATAAAATTTCTGCTTAAAATAAGTATAACGGGGAGAGTAAATTAACTTTAGTTCTGTGCTAATTATCACGCATCCAGTGCGAAGTTTCTCCACAGTAAATATTCGGTACAATCAGCGCCTTCGTGGCAGATTATCTTTTGATTGGATTTATGTGAATCGTTAATTTCAAAAGAGAGAATATTTGACAGGGATTCACAGGGGAAGGATAGAGTCGGTTTCATTAATTTTGTCACCCCCCCCCCCAAACGAACTTTTTTCATATTTCCTCTGGAATTTATTTTCAGTTATCAAATAAAATAAAGTTAATTTTCCTGATTAGAAGGGAAATTTTCGTCGGTAGTCAAATTGATGCAAATATTAAATAGTCAATAGTGTAGCGTTGTAGGTTGTGCAACTCTGGACTGTAACTGGGTGTGGTTGAATTGAAACACTTGAGTCACAGGTTGGAGAAATCATAGCTTTAATGACACGCGCACAAACACCACATACACACAATTAACGACAGACAATATTTAACACATTTAAAAACAGATAATTATAGATTCGCGGAAGGATTCCAGATGCTCAGGTACGGTCTGTTATCGCGAAATATATTTTCGCTTGGAGTGAGAGTTTGTAGGCCAACTATTGCGCAGGTTGTGATAAATATATTTCCTCTCGGGATGAGAGACTGTAACCTAAACGTTTCTCAAGAGAAGCGCATGATTGCGTTGAACTAAATTTTTCTCAGCTGCAGCGCCATATACACTGTACTTTCTCTCGGGTGAGAGTCTCGAGGCCTACTGACCATTTCTCCTGAGCGTCACACAGGGATTTCGTACCAGTGCGAAGGAGCCAGGGCGAAAGAGTAAACGCGTAGGAGTAAGCATGGTGACGGGAGTTAAATATTCAGGTATCTTGAAAGATATGCAATGGGCTACATTTCCCAGCAATTTGCAAGTAACAATAAAGGATAAAACTGTTAAAATTAATAAAAATGAAAATTGAAATTAGGTATGTAAAATCACTTATTGAGTAAGAAAAAATACAAGAATTATTAACTGCATTTAAAATGATGTAAATAAGGTGTAAAGAAAAAAAAAAATAATAAAGGTGCGTGAATAATAAAAGGCAATAACAAACAATTTTTAATCATTTTCTTGACATAGAAACTCTTCTAAAAATGATACCAATATTTCTTGACCGGCAATAGAAATCTTATAATAAAAGAATATAATACCAACAATAACCAGTTTCAAAATATAAAAAAAAATTATATCAGATATATCATGGCTTTAACATTGGTTTCGTTTATATATCTTTTGCTTGGATATTTTTTTTAAATCAGGATAACAAACACTGATAAACATGAACATTAGAATGTATACATGAATATATTTAGATAAAATTTAGCAAAAAAAAAAAAAAAAAAAAAAAATAATAATAATTTTCTTACTTTACAATAACATTTATGACTAAAACAAATATGCAAAACACATCATATTTATGCATAAACGTAGCTGTGTATATATTATGCACATATTGAACTCAAGAAAGATAATATTCTAAGGCATTGCTGAGTAACCGCCAAATATTACTAGATTGTTCTTGTAACTTAGAATAAGAAAAAAAAGTAATTTCTTAAATAAAAAAAATGTCAATAACTAATCTCTAATACTAATGTTAATAGAGAGTTTTTGTATACCGTACATTAGTTACCGTAGGACGTCCGTTAGCTTTTTCTCCCTAGCGCGCATGCTCAGTTTCCTATGAGCATGCGTGCTAGGGAGAAAAAGCTAACGGACGTCCTACTGTAACTAACGTACGGTATGCAAAAACTCTCTAATAACTAATTACTAATCTCTAATATTAATACAAATGTCAATAATCTCGAATATTAATACTATTGTCAATAATTAATCTCTAATTGAATATATTTCAAAATCTTTTAGTTCAACGATAGATAGCACGAATAAAAACATATAATTTTGAAAATTCTACTACTTATCACTGATATTGTACAATGTATATCGAAAATTAGGTCTTTCAGAAATTCTAGAATCCAATTGAAAACTTCCATTAGAATTTCTAATTGCCCTAGAATCAAATTTAAAACCATTTTCGAAATCTTAAAGTCTAATCAATCCCTAAAAAAATGATATAAAAAAAAATTCGATTTTTTTTGGCCTACTTTTAAGAAAGGCAGCACTGAACACGCGGATGCATTCGAACTCCGATTTGCGTAACTCAATTTCTTCCCTCCAATCTCATTTCCGTATCTAAAAATCTTTTGGCTCATCTGATTTCGGTCTTCGTTAAAACGACCCCGCGGAGAGGTCATTTAAACCTTGTTTCTCTTTCTGTCGCACTGGGTAATCGTAACCTCGTTAGTTCTGCTTCCCTTTCACTACTTAATTGTGCAGCTATGCGCTCATGTTTGTCTTTTTATCTTGGGACTGGGAACTCTAGGGCAGCTGTTGTAATGGATAGGACAACTAAAGACTTGAATCTGGTGTATTAGAAAGTTGTATAACAAATTGAATTCAGACAAGTTATTGTGTGCGACTCGTGGCCTAGTGTCAATGGGGGCAGATAGCATGCAAAAGAGGGCTGTGGTTAAAATACTCTGGTGGCGTCTGTTACATTTCTTGCATTAAAAGCGAAGAGACCCTATGGCTATTACCGCGATGTGTGTAAAGCATCTTGAATCAATATTCAGGTATCTGGGGAAAGCTTTCCTGGTTATATGCCATACGATACCCAAATGTGAGGAAAGCTACCCTAAAAGTTCTTCTGGAAGGAAATCTCCTTCCCCTAACTCTTATCTGTGGACGGTTGGGGGCCTACATGAGGCCCTTCAATGTTTCGCCGTTTTCTTCTAGCTGATAAGTGACTACTTAGCATTAGCTACTGGGGTCACGCAGGAAGGAAATAGTATGAGACAGTTGATGATTATTTATGTATTTTTGCTTATTTATAGACAGACCATCCCTATGTTTTAGATACAGATAAAAATGCTAAGAAATTGCAACGAAAAAAACACACACACACACACACTAGCTTATTGCACACACACACACTAGCATATTTGCACATACACACACTAGCATATTGAACACACGCACGCGTATGGTAAATAAAGAAAAGTTCTATATTAAACGTAAAAAACTAACAACGTTATTATATACTAAACTTTATTCTTAATTATTTTTCATGTTTCGTGTTTCAAGTGGTGTCAATTTTGCGGACTCAGTTCTCCCACATTTCGTTTATATGTTGTTATTTATATATAACATTAAAAATTATTTGTATTCACTCATGGTGAAGGGTAGATACTGAATATATTATCCAACCTCCATGACTACCTAGTATGACTACTTCCAGTTACTGTGGTATTTTGGGTTAAAAAGTTGAGAAAATTCAATATTGAAATCTGCTTTCTTGAAATTAATAACTACCATTCCAAAAAAATGTATATATATATTCGTAAATATATCTTTAAAAATTAGCTTTCTAAATCAATAACCAGAATATATCCCATAATAATATCTGAATCTTCTCTTACAAATTTTTTAGCGGAATCTTCATCGGATGGTGACAAAATGCCTTCAATTGTAAATCTGTGCATTCACAACATTTTTTCCCAAACCTGTTTAATTGAGGGTGAATCTTGGAAATAAATTTAAAGTAACTCGTCGTAAATGGAAACCATTTTATGCTCAAAAGTGGATACGTTTTGTGTTTTATTGATAGGTATTCTCAGAAATGCAAATGGGTTCGAATTTCCAAAAGATGAAAGAGCGCTCGGTGAAACATTTAGTTTTCAAACAATTTTCGAGGAAACTTTCATTTTTTTAAGAATAGTAGTGTTTGACTAAAATTAATTTCAAAGGAGTTGGATACCTTCTTTACTGTTTGTTACGATGTCCTTCAGTTCATGTTCCTTCAGTCACTTTCTTTTCAAAATCCTTTATTTGAACTCAGGAAATGTTTCAGTACCACACGCAATAAGGAATATGAATAGTTTTAATAAGGAAATAATGAATATTTATGGTTTAATAAGAAAATAATAAGGAATATTGAGGATTTATATGGATTATAATAATAATAATATATCCCTTTAATATGTCTTATTATTAAAATCATTAATACACCATTAATATTCCTTAAGAAATATTAATGGGGTATTAATGGTTATAATAATAGAAATAATAAGGAATATTAATGATTTTAAAAAAGGAATAATAGTAATAAATAATAAATATTAATCAGGAATACTAATGGATTATTAATAGTTTAAATCAGGAACATTAAGGAATATTAATGGAATATTAATATATAATAACTAATATTAATGTATAATAAGGAATTTTCATAAGGATTATTAATAGTTTTAAATAAGAGAGGGTTATTTTTGTCTAAAGTCTGTTAGTACCTAAGATTAGAAAACGATGGAGTTGGGCTTTTGGAAAATATTTGAAATCATAATTTTTATTTCTGAAGGACTACGAATATTAAAAGACACATATACCTATACAAAATATACAAATGGATGTGAAACAAGGTGTCCTAAAAACAATAAAGTCATGTTATATCTGCTTACTAGATGGCACTAAACTATTTTTAGTGAAGAATATTTCGCACCAATAGTTTTTTTTGTTGAGGTTTGGTTTGTCGCTCTATGATAACTTTCTGCACATTTTGGGCACCACAGACCGGGATCTACAGTTTGACGTGGAATCCGAACCACTCACAAACATCTATGCCACCCCCAGGAATCGAACCTGAAGCCAGTGGTACCCAAAGGCAAAGCGTTAGCCAATTGGCCATCAGGCCACTTTATTTTATTAAATACCGATAGGTGCATCTCGTGCTTCACGTATGCACGCCCGACGAGGTAAAGACATTGAGTTTGGGACTATATTAGATGTAACCTGCCGATAAATGCAAGACGATTTTACGCACATCGCCATCGAGTCTCCTCATTGCTGAAACAGTGAATGCAACTGGCATTGCTAGTTGCATTCACTGTTACAAACAATACAAACGACATAACACACGATCTACATGTGTACATGTTACTATTAAACCATGAAAATGGATCGATTCCTTTCTTTCAAAACAGACAGCAACAGAATACTATTAGCTGGACAGATAAGTGTTTCCCAATTTCTTCCAAATGATCTTTCAAAAAGAAGGTTTCTCCACCGAACATTCGTTACCATGTAGAAAATTTTTTAAAATAAAATCTTTCTGGAGCATTGAATGGGAAGAGAATCTTCTTTGCCTCCAAGGTACATGGTTGGCATTAATGATCGCGGCTTCATTAAAATGATGGAATGTCGCCAACCAACCGAAATTTGAATGCCAAGAGACAGGATTAAACAACACCCCGATCGGTACTAAATGCTTTTTAGGAGGTCGATTGTCATTGGCTCAAATGCAACAGCATTAACAGGGCTCACAGTCAATGTCACTGTTTTACTCAGATTTCTGAGCAGTTGCCTTCTTCTAATTTGAAGCAAATCATGCACTGTTTCCTCTGTACAAGTTGATATTTTTGGATGCCTTTAATCGTGTTTATTTTTGCTCTGTACTACATGTGTGTCTATAATCAAGCTATTAATCCAAACATTAAAAGTACTGTATAAAGGGAAGACAATACAATTTCTCTTTATCATTAAATAAGCGAGAAGTTTTGTTTTGTTCATAAATTTTAAATTCTCTCTTAAAATAATTTCATGCCAACACTGGTGAAAATCGTTTTCCCTCTAATAAATAATTTTTTCACAAAATATGTTTATGTTATATAAAATTAAATGAATGATTATAATTTAAATAATACTATATTACATGTAAAACGCTATCTATGTAATTATATATTTATATATATATATTAATTAATGGTTCCTATTTTCTTTCATAGCAGGTTAGTGAAAACTGAAACATAATGTGCTACATTTTCAACAACAATTTTTAACATTTTGTATCATCACCGAAATTCATTCCATTTCTGTAATTCAAGAAGTTTTCTGCCGAAATATCACAGCCATTAAAAAGTTGCTTCATTTTGTTTTCCAGTTCTAATTGGACGACGGAAGAGATCTAAAGAGGACTTTAAAAGAAAGTTCTATAAAACTCATTTATGTCCTTCTGAAGGGAAAGACATTATTTCCTTTTTTTTTCTTTTCGAATTTAATTCTCGAGACTGCAAAATGAAATCACAAAAAATAAAGAAAGTGTATCTCTAAAAACAAGCAAAGCAACCCTCGCTAACGTTTTTATAATGCTACTTTCTGTCGAGACATTTTAGATGGTTTCGCAGTTAAAACTCTTTCGGTAGTCATTTTTTTTTCCTCGTCAAATACATTGAATGAAATAAACTTCCGTCTGGATTTAATGTATTTATGCGCATAGAAATTCATACATTTTATGCTCATGCAGGTTTTGAAAGGGTTTTTTTTCAGAAGGAAGTTTAATTTAAAAAAAAAATGTTTAAGGAAGTTTATATCTTAAAAATTAAAATTTAATACATGTAAAATTTTTTAAGTTAATAAAAAAATTATTTAGAATTTTAGCAAAGATGAGTAATTTATAGCATTGCATATTTCAGGTTTAGCAAGAGCAACCCTATTATGTGTAGAAATTTTTTTAACACTGAAAACAACTAATGAATTTAAATTTGATATACAATCTATTGTTGCATTTTTATCGTTAAATTAAAGAAATTAAATTAAAATAATTTCTAATAGTTTTCCCTACATAGAAGTTCAAAACTCCAAGCTAAAAAAATATTACTGTAGCATTTTTCCCACGGGAAGCGTTGTGCGTTTCATTCAAAGGAGAGATGAAATAGTAAGCTAATTGACAAGTGTATAATAACAAACCATCACTCACATTTGACAGCAGATAAACAGTACCGTGGATATTGATATGACATGCAATTAGTGTTTTGTACTCATGAGAATCCTAGTCACCTAAGTCAGATAGCCTATATTCAGTGTCATGGATAGTGAGTTCTTATGAAATGAGCGATTATCTGTGCGGCCTTCACAAGGCGAAACAATTACAGATGGAACATGGACTACATCATGAGTTGTTGCATCATGAGGGATGATGGACCATGGGCTGAGAAAGAGGAACTTTGTAGAGAGGAACTCGACGGAGAAGTGAGGGAAGCGGACACCATCTCTTGAAGGATTTTCTTGAGGGTGAAGAAAAGAGTTCTGCGACGAGTCGACCAGAAGTGTTGTTTTTCTCATTTTCTCTAAAATGATTGAACAGGCTGGAGTTTCCGTCTGTTTCCAAAGTGAGTTCTTTGTGATTACGTGTATCACGACATGGGATAATTAAGGTCTGAAGCAGATTTTGTATTTTTAGATTCAACGTCTGTATTAGAGTATGTATTTTTATATTGTTCGAGTACTCTGAAAATCTCCGTCCAGGTAACTTGCACTGCTTGCCCGTGTCGTAAGGGAGCCTAGCAGGTAGCCTGGTTATCGATTCTTTACACACATTGTCACAGCCGCCATCACGTCTGCTAGTTACTGCGGCCAGCGATTGTAACTCATACCGCCAGCGGATTCGAACCTGAGCATTTTGCCACAATAGAGCCCCTGAATATATACGCGCAGATAGCTAAATAATACGCATATATTATTTATATACGCCCCTATATATAATAATAATATGTGCTGATAGTTAAATAGTTACGCATCGCAGTGATTGTTTTTTCTTTTCAACATTCTCATCTCAAAATACAGCAAAAGCTATTTCAATGAAATTTGAAAGATGCAAATTGCGCGATTTGCATGATCGAGTCTCGAGTCTCAAATAACACTGTTGGCCCGAGGGCACATTGATCAGAAAGCTTTTACTAAACACTGTCTGTCGACTTAGAACGGTAAGCGGACGCTAATTGATGCGGCCGAGAAATCCGAATCCTTCAGTAGGATATTCGATAGATTGGAACTGAAACTGCCCAAGGACAAAAGAGTCTCTCAGATGGATTCCACGAGGGATGATTTGAACTGCTGCGATCTCAGTGGAGAAGAATCGCCTTCCTCAAAATTTGTTCGATACGTAATTAAGAATTTCGGTTGCATTCACTGAGGCGCGAATCTGCTTTTAAAATTCATTCATCGGAATGAATCAGTAACTGGCGAATTTTGCAAGAGGTTTGTTCAAAATATAGCTATTTTAAAACTATTGAAAGCAAGTTTCATCTGTTGTAATTTCAATGTTAGAAAATGGTGTTTGTTAAAGAACACATCAATTTACAATTATTACTCTACATCATTTTGTCACTTAATATTGGGGTAAAAACGAATTCCATTTGGAAATGCAAAGAAACAAAATAAATTTGTGATACTTTTCATTATTATAGTTTGTTAAAAAATTTCCTGTACAATGTAGCTGGTGAAAACAAAATATATTATTAACTGGAGCTTATTATAGAAAAGACATTTTAATTTTATTTCTAATTTCTAAGACATTCATATTCTTTTTTGTAGAACAAATTAATAATGTCTTGTTTGTCGTTTCTAACATACGCATTTATCACTTAAATATTTTTCAAGAAAAATTTGAAGTATACAAACACTATACTTAAATTCGAAACTAGGAAAAACATCAAGAAATGTTTTTTATTTTAAGTATTTATTGCCTTGATATCTGCGAAAGTGAAAAAAAGGCCTTCATTAGGGAGATGACTCAATGTTAAGTAAATACTTGAATGAAAAGTAAATTAAAGAATTTTAACATTTCCCTTTTTAATGTGCAAGTACGGGAGGTCCAGCGTTGGGCGCCTGTTTGTAGTAGATGTGTCATGGTTTGTTTGTTTGTGCAGCTGGTTCTGGGTGGGGTCGAATCGAGTCACAAGTCCAAGTATACACAGATTTATTAAAAATTAATAATATTTTACAAATAACATGTACATTTAAAGAACATTCAATTAGAGATAATGAGAAGGATTCCACTTCTAGCTCTCGGGATGAGAGATTGTCATTCAGCGCCAGTTGCGCCTTGCGTCCTCTCGGGCGAGAGTCTCGAAGCATACTGATGATTTCTTCTATACGCCGCAAGGGGCGCTCTTTCAGTGCGTAGGAGGAAACGGGGTTGCATAGGTGGAACTACGGTTACACCTTAAAATTACGCTGACTTTTAATATTATTCTAAAATAATTTTTCCTCGCTTGCTTAAAAATGCAAAGATTTAAAATTTTCGAAACAAATAAGTTTCCTTTTCATTATTTTGCATCCTGTAATGAGTTGCTGTTTTATGAAAATTCATTGAAAAAATAAATAGATAAATGCCAGAATGCCACTCTAATTCAATAATAAAAATAACATTTGTTTTCAGTGTCGGCCTAAAGTACTTCTTACGAGTCTCTGAAATTTACTTTCAACCCTTTTCTTTTGTCCGGGCTCGAAGTAGAGTCTCCGCTTCTGAAGGTAGCTCTTTTCTCCTTCGCCCTTACTACTTGAGATCTAATGGGCTTTTATGAAGAAAAGGACGAAAATGAAAGAAGAAAAACATGTGACTGCTTTATGAAAGCTGAGTTTCCAGAATGAAATCGCCTCCCACACATTCTATTTGAGAGTGACTCAGAGTTATTAATGTTATTTTGGACTCATCTAAAATACGTTGACTAGATGTAGTCAGTGTAGAAGTAGATTAAAGCAATGAAACATACAGGGTGATTATAATTAAAGTCCCACTTTCAAAATGCAGTCAAAAAAAGAACTCCTCTTCACAATAAGTTCACATTTGAACAGAAAATACTTGATACAGAAAATTCCACCGATTTTTCCCATCCAATTGGGTAGGACCTTGCCGAGGTAAAGGGGCTTTCCACTCACAGTGTCACACGTGTCGTATGATTTGGAAGTCATTTTTACGTCAAAAACCAAAACAATTGAGTACATTGAACGCTATCTATGAATACATTTTGGCACTTTTTTGAGGTCGTACCGTTTCCCCCATCTTCAAGTATATTCAGTTCAAATGGGAACTCATTGTGACGAGTGGTTCTTTTTTTACAGCACTTTGAAAGTGGGACTTTAATTATAACCCCCCTGTATATTAGGGGAACTGGAAAGTGATGTCGTTTTTCTACGTTAAATTCAAACAGATAAATTTTTACCAAGTTTTAATTTTTAATCAATAATGTAATCAGCCTCGTCATCAACAAGCTTTTGCCATCTAGTGTGCAAAATTTCACTGCCGCATCGATAAAAACCAATTGGTGTTTGAGCCAAAATAGATTGATTTATTCGATGAAATTGTTTACATAAAGGCCTGCATTAATTTTGTCCAGGTTTCAGCACTTCCAAATTAACGACACCGCGGATACTACACCAAGACACACAAAAGCGCATTTTGGGTGCAAGCCTAGCTTATTCGGAGGACCCATGTTTCATCTCCAGTGATCAAGCGATCCAGAAATGCTTCTGTATTGTGCCACTGAAGCAATAAGTTGCATGTGGTAGATCGGTTAGCTTTGTTTTCTTCGGACAGATTGTGCGGGACCCGCACTGAATTCTGTACCATTCTGTTGCAAATTTTCTTGGAGGGTGGACCAAGGTTGGTTAAGTGTGTTTGGCAGTTCCTCGATTGTCTGACTCATATTTGCTTCCACTTCCACCCTTAGCGTGTCATTGTCTAAAGTCGTTGGTCTTCCTGATCGGTACGAGTCGGAAAGATCAAAATTACGGGATCTGAACTTAGAAAATCCCCTTTGGCATTGACGAAAGTCTCATGTGTTGGGATAAACAAATATTTGTTTATCCAAACACAATGTTATATAAATGTGTTTGAATAAACAAATATTTTTGGTAGCAATAGTTGCTTTATTATCCTTCTGAAACTCAAAAAGCATACAATGACGAATATGTAACTCTTCTGGTATTTGGCAGGCCATTTCCCCAGAAGTTGAAAAAAAATTAAAATCTTATTATTTACGAGTGATAAATGAGCTGATAAATGACTAGTGTAGAGGTGGCTAAACCCAAATGATCTTGCAGGCCACTTTGGAAATGCACCCTAACTCCCGCGGGTCACCTATAAAATTGTAGACCCCCCTGTTTGTATTAGACCCACTGTAGACATTTTTTGGAGTGAAAAATGGAAACATAAAGATTTATTGTTATTGTGTATACTGTTACCTAACTGAGGCCACTTAAAATGAAACATATAACTTTTATTAGATGTTCCAAGATACGTGTGCATCATGTGTTCCCACAATATAATTTAATCATTCTGCGAACTCGTAACTGTAAGCTCATAAATAAAACAGGCACTATTTGTCCTATATTCGCAGGAATATTATATTAAAATCAAAGTTCATTTTTTCTCAACATTTGGAGAGTTCATTTTTAAATATAGGGATGTACAAATAACGTATTTTTTTATAATCTATTGGTTTTCAGTCCTTTGGCCACTATGAAATAAATATATTTTGTAAAAATGCGATCCATCTCAAGGGACAGGAAGAATGTTCGAGGTGGCCCGCAGGTTGGCCACCCCTGGACTAACGAATATCAACATGCGCAGAAACGACATTACTTTCCGGTGCCCCTAATATAATTTATTCTTGTAATTTGCTGCAGCTTTGTTTTAAAGTCAATTTCAAATAGTATGAAGCTAAATAATACTATTCGAATACAGAACCAACACATATTTCAAGAAGTCGTGACTTGATTTAAGAATAGATTTCATACTAACCATTGTTTTAAAACCGGATACAGTTCGCAATCCCCAGGGAAATTTATTAATGCATTTCGACATCTTAGATTTCCTTTTACGACAACATAATATTTTTTTTCACATTGAGATATTTTGTTATTGCCCTGCTTTCTCTATTATTGTCTATCTATCTATCTATATATAGATGAAACCTTAACCTTCCTTCTTATTTTTAACTTCCATCTCAACTCTCAATTGGATTTTTTTAATAAAAAAAAGTGAATAATGGCATGTCTTCAAAAACTGTGTTTTCATTTTTAAAAATAAATGCTATTGACAAATTAATATTAGACTATTAACAACACTATAAAATAATTAATTTTTATATTAATAACAATAATTGATTATCTAAAATTCCTATATATATGTATACTACCAGAACCCGACAGCAGTCCTACCAAAAAACATATATTGTAGAAAATGACTTATCGTGACTATATTCTCCATATTCCAATAAAAGTGCGTACTCATTTTCATGGATATATCTTTTGAAAGACGAAATGCTGCAGCACCCTCTGGCAAGCAACCATAAAGTTGTTAGCGCGAACCTATTTTCCATACTCGAATGCATGCTATTACCCATTTTCATAGCGATGGGTTGAATGGTATAGAAGTGGATAGACGGCAACACCCTCTGGTGGCGACTTACAAAAAAGGGGATAGCATAAACACAGTCTCCATGTTTTGTCAACCCACAAAATATGACATCAAAATCTGTCCAATTAGGAGGAGTTCAGTGACAAACACACGTACAGAAGAATTATTTATATAAAGAAAAATACATTTGCGTATTGAAAAATAAACCATTTTGTCGATAAATTCATTTAAATTGATGACCATTGTTTCAAGAAATCAAATTTATAAAATAATTGTTATAATGAGGGACGAAAGAATTGTTATATACGTCTGCTAATAATATTTTGTCAACTCAAATTGGTCTCATAGTAAAAGAATGTTGTTTCATTTCTAGCATATTTAGAACTAGAGAAAAAAATACACTTTGCTCCTCTAAAAAGTTTTATTTTAATTTTAAATTGACGTAAATGAAAATTGAAGTGATGTAAAGTAAAATCAATCAATGCTTTAAGAGTAATAGAGGAGAACTTTTTTAACCAATGTTCATTGATAAAATTATGAAATAATCTTTAGAATTTAAATCCATATTCCCAAGTATAAAAAAAATTATTACGGAAATATTTTATTACTACTATTAGTGGGACTCGCGTCCGTAGCCTATTTTCAAGCTACACGTACATCCTGGGTAGTGCTCAATGAGCAACAGCGGTGCAGCCCTTGCTGATGGCATAAAGATTAACTGCTGCTGTCAGCTCCATTAGAACAACAACAAAAAATTACAATGGAACATCCAAAGACATTTGAAGACAGATCTGTACAACAGTTAGCATCACAAAACGCACAATGGTAAAAAGGAAAAGACGTAATTTATCTTAAATGAAAAACCTTAAAGAGCTAGACTTTGGAAATGTTACATTTGAATAAAATTTATAGTTTGTCCTTAATTATCTTGACATATCTTCTTTTGCGTCCCTATGATTGCTTAATTTTACTCTTGTTTACATAAAGTGTCTTTTGCATTTAAATATCTTATAGAAACTCTTCAGTAACACAATATTATCTACTTTATAATTATAATTATTTAGAAATTACAAATTATTATTATTAAAGTGTTTACTTAAGAAAGAATTAAAAAATAACTACAATCCGAATGCACTCTTTTAAGTTTATTAACATCTTCAAATACAACTATTGGAATAAAGTGTATTATTATTCAACTTAGAATAAAAATCACGCAAATAAATCTACGAAAATTTAAGTAAGTTTTAATCCATTATTTGTTATCTGTCTCTCTTATCGCATTATATTCCGAAATGAATAGCTTCAATTATATTCAACTCAAACCATTAAATCTTCTCATATAGAAATATAAATGAGACATTTTTTTGTTATACCGTCTATAAATTTAACGAAAAGAAAAATGCAAGAACAACGCAAAGAAAAATTCTAATGATCTTTTTTCTGTGTGTGTCTGGCCGGAAATGCCCTCTCTTCAGAAATTATATTCGCCATTTATTTCATATGTGTGCTATTTTATATTTACACTTGAACAGATTTCGCTTTTAAGCTGATGGCAAAGGCCCCATAGGCATGATGCTGAGTATATAAATTAAACTACGAAAGTAGTTTTGTCAGTAAATATAAGTAGTATATTAACAATACACCAGTACATAATTCATAATGATCTATTTTTTAACCTCAATAAATAAGATGTCAAGTAATAAGACTTTCGGATAAAAATAGATTGAATTATTTTACAAGAAATATTATTTTGATTGTAAACGTAATGGAGCATGAAGATAGTAGAAAGGTTTCCAAGAAAATAATAATTTTATTTGCATTAAATTCTTATATAAATAAATTTAATAATTAATTTAATTTAATTTTTAGAAGTCATTGTCAGAAATCTATAGACCTTAGAGAAAAATATACAATTAAATCAATATACAACGATAAAAAAAAAATATATATACATACTAGCAGAACCCGCATACGTTGTATTGCTAAAAAAAATGCATTGTAGAAAATCGTGAGTATATTCTTCCTGTTCCAATATAGTTGCATACTCATTTTAATGGATATCGTGTGAACGCTGCATAAGAAGAAATGCTGTAGCATCCTCTGGTGGCAAGCAACGCTAAAGTGGATAGCACGAACCTTTTTTTTCATACTCGAATACATATTATTACTCATTTTTATAGCGATGGGTTGAACGGTATAGAAGGGGATATATTGCAGCGCAATCTAGTGAGGACTCAGAACAAAGGGATAGCCTAAAAATATTCTCCATGTTTTGTCAAACACACATAAAAAATTTCATCCAAATCGCTTTAGCCGTTTAGGAGGAGTTCAGTGACAAGCACAGGTACAGAAGAATTGTATATATATATATATATATATCAACAATATCTCGGGTGCTCCATCACAAGAGATGCTGCCCTTTTCCCCTCCAACCAAGAGTAAGTCTACTTATGGAGTTTCTGTTCCGCGCTGCCGGATACCGATTATAAGTTACAGCAACATATATCATATAAAGTATATTTAATTGACAATTTTGACAAAATTGAAGTCATAGTTACATAATTTTATTGACAAACTTTAACAGTTCCCTTTTTATACTTCTTTTTCATTTAATTCGTTTTGTTTATTTAAAGACGAGAACAATCTATAAAATGAATAAATAATAAATTTAGATAACAAAACAAATCTAAATAAATTACTTAATTTGTAAATAATACATATATATCTTTAATATGGAGTATAGAAATATATATGAAGGGCACATATCTGATTTATTTAAATGGAAGCATTTTTATTCTATTGGATTTGTTCCTAAATATAACATTATTTTCCCAAATTTTGCTAGTTGGTAAAAGAACGAGGAGGAGACATTAAATAGAATTCCTATTGTAACTCATTTCAATGAATGCTCGCTGATTTGCAACTCATGTTCTGCTGTGTTGCAAAGCACGAAAACAGAATATCTGTTAAGCGAAATCATCTCCGCAAAGTAAAAATCTCGGGGAATCTTAATTATCACTGTCTCCAGCTGCCAAGATTCTCCGGCGGAAGCGTCACGCGCCTCTCCTCGAACACTCGAGTGGAAACGGGCGCCGCGCGTTCGAGGAGCGGATTGGATGACGCGTGCAGGTCGGGGGACGAAAGGGTTATTTAATTAACCCTGTCAGAGGTGAACGCCGGGGTTCTGAGGTTTTCTTCCGAATAACGAGCAGTTTGTTTGCGTCAAACGAGGCTAATTAAGGAAACGTGGCTTACGACCCAAGAGCAACAATAAAATAGATTGCGTCTCCCTATTTTAAGAGCGGTCTGATGGCCAGTTGGCTAGTACTCTGGCCTTTGGTACCACAGATTTCAGGATCAAATCCAGATGGTGGCATCGAGGTCGGTAAGTGGTTCGGAATCCACGGTAAATTGTAGGTCCTGGTCTAATTAGCCTAAAGTTTGCTCAAAATGACCGTGTGACAAACCAAACTATTATAAAGGAACAGAAAGTAAGAGAAAACACTATTTTCCTTTTTGTACTAGAATTGGCGTTGTATCACCCCTTGGCTTATTTTCCATGTGCATCTATATTTAGAGAACGTAAATATGTTACGGGTCTGATGACCAAGTAACTAGTTCTCTGGCGCTCAATACCACAGGTTTCGAGTTCAAGTCCCGGCGGTGCCATGGATGTTTGTAATGGTTCGGAATCCACTTTAGATTGTACATCCCGGTCTAATATGAAGGTTAGATCTAGGGCTGGCATCCCAACCCCGTAAAAAAATTCCTATTTAGAAATTTAATTCTCGGCTCACCATGGGACAGTTACGCCAATGAAGAAGAAACAAATTACGAAGCTTACTCAAATTAAGTCAAACATTATTGAACTCTGTGCTCACTAAAGAGGAAAAAAAAATTTATTTTGTTTATAAATTATTTTCTGTGAAATTAATAAAACATTTCCAAATGTTCATATAAATCAAAACTTTATTTTTTAAACATTATTTGAAAGAAATCTTTTAATAGAATATAAAAAGCAAATGTTTAGAAAACTAAATTTACATTTATGTATAGCTAAAAAAATGAACCATTTCTTTTGAAAAAGATAGTTGACCTTTTTCTCTCTTAATTTAAGCAAGGGAGTTGGCAAAAAACGCCAATCTATCATCGCCTATGCTAAACTAAAAAGTAAAAGAGACGTGATGTGAATGGCAACCCCAATGCGAGATCTATTCTATACTACTTTATGCTTAAAATAATCAAGTAGATAACTATTTAGATATCTTCCACAATTCAGGTTTTAAAAAAATCCTTCTTAGTGAAACAAAATTCACTGCAATTGTTTTTTAAACGGCAAAAAATGTTGACCTCTTGTAACAAAATATAAACGTGTATTGAAAAGTAAAAGGAATCAAACTTTTAGAAACAGTTTACTTTTATAAACTGCAATTGTAGCCAGCGGAGGAACATTTGGGTGTTTTAATGGGCTCCCAAGAGACAATTTTAAGAAGAATCTAAAAAAAAAAAAACTTTTTCGAAATATTTGAAATTGACAAGCCGCTTAAAGATATTTTACAACAGGCTGCACTTGAAATGTCTTTAAGGCACAACCATTCATGAACGTTGCTGATTTTCTCGAGCATATAAAATCCGTCACTCTGTTTAAAGGAGACTTCGTTAATTCGCTGGTAAAAATATAATAGCGATGGATGAAGAAACGATTAGACAGCAGCTTTGGAAGAAGAAAGCAGACAAGATGCCTTAGAGGAAAAGCATAGCTTCGACGAGTACCGGTGAGAGAAACTTAAAACAGAAATGAATTTCGAGCTGGAAAAGCTCAAGTTAAAGGTTCCAGATTTTGTTTTGAGAATGGCAGTTGATAATGTAGTTCTGTCGTCAACTTATCCTGAACATGAAATTGAGGAAAAGAAGTTGTTGGCTGCATTTAGGGCAGAGACTGATGTTACTCAGATGTTACTCCTGGCGCTGCTAGAAAGGCACCTTAAGCTATTTAAAATAGGGCATTTTTGGGTCTCTCGCCTGTTTAGCGCTGTACCGAGTTTGATTTCCACTCCCAGAGTTCGTGAATCTGAAGAAAGTGCTCCGAATCTTGCTTTTGTAAAGTGAACTGTTACAGAAACCTTTACTTAAACGGTTGAAAAGGAGTGCTGAAAAGTTTAAGCAGATATTTTTTGCTCATCACAAGCAAAAAGAAAGTACCTGGCATGATTATTGTTTTCAATTGCGAGCTTATTTTGAAAGCTGAATGAAAGAGCTAGACATTTCCTCATTCGAATATCTACAAAATAGGATCATGGTTTATCCAATGATAAGAATGATTCCCGCTGATTGCAAGAAACATATGTTAGATTAATTGGAAAAATCAAATTCTCCAGATGCTTTACAGATGACAGCGTGATGTCCACACATGTAAAGAAGAATACTGTTGTCAGGAGGAGTAAGGAGAAATTTACTTCACAAGATAGTTATAAGAAACAGAATAAGCCTTCTTATGCAGCGAGAAGACACGAGTTTCTCTCGGGTAAAGAATCTAAGATTTCTTGTTACGGCTGCTGTAAGCCAGAAGAAATGCCCGAATAGTTCTCCTATAGGAATAAAAGTGACTATAGAAACACGAAAAGTTCTGTTTTATAGTTGTAACACTTTCATAATGGCCAAATATAAATATTATGTAATAGGTGTATGTTTGTACAGCTTGGTACAGATCTCTTTTCAAACGTCTATTTATAACTAGAAAACTCACTCCTTGCAGACACTTTGATACACAAGTGGTTTTAAAAAGCTGACTAATTATCGTACTATACATCTAGTAAACATCATACATTTTTTTTTTACTTTTTAAAATGTTTAAAAATGTCCTCTTATTCAATTTTTAAAACGAAACAAAACAAATTTTTGGAATTTACAATCAATTAACATTTAAAAAAATCATTTTTATAAAATGCTAACGAGTCGTCTTACGTTGTAACAGTTTTCGAGCCGTATTTTTCTCTTTTAACTATTCTGATACAAATTCCTGCCTCCCCTCCCCTCCCCCCCCCCCTGAAAATTTACAT